>JAKSZU010000004.1:89839253-90392376 GCA_026018925.1 Tupaia tana
AGAAGTGAGGCAGAGGACTTCTTCCTAAGGCCAGCCCTGTCCTCTTGATACTCAGTCCCCTCGCTGCGCCCCTGTCTCCCTGCCTCCCTCCTCATATTATGTTACCCAGGACTCTGGGCAAAAGGACAGTGGCACGGAGCTGGGGGTCGGGGCAGAAATGCCTATAGGCTTTGCTGTAAGTGCGCTCTGGCCCAAGGCTTGGTTTTTGTTTTTGTTTTTTTTTTTTTCCCCAAAACATGGTTGTGTGTACCAGTTTGTTGGTTCGCCCTTCTCCAGGGGAGAAGCCAGGTCTCTCCCAGGCTCCTGAAGCCAGACGAGGCCTCATTCCTTCTCTGTCAGCTTCTGATATCCTTCTCATAGCCGCCAGGGTTGCTGACTGACCGACCGACAGTCACAGCATCGCAAAGCAGGTGTAACCATGAATCAGGCCAAGGATCAGAGGTGCTCCCCCAACACCCTACAAACTCACACGCGATAAAGACCACATGAAAAGGCAGCCAGGGGAGCTTTAAGGGGAAGTGTGACTGAATCATGAGATTTCCTGTGCACACTCGGGCCCAGCAGCTTCACAGCCTGAGAGTCCGGTACAGGTGAGAGAAACGGGGAAAGGGTCCCAAAAGCTGAAGTGATCTTTGGCTGCAGCGAACAGATGAGGCTCTGACTCAGCCGAGGCAGGAGGCAGGTCTAAGCCCTGTCCCTGACACGGAGATCTGATAAACAGATGCTGTTCTAAGGAGAGCGACAAGGACAAAGGAGACAGGAACACCGTGCCATGAGGAATCACCTGCTCAGAGAGGAGGATCGTTAGGGAGGATGATTCATTTTCTTTTTTTAATTTTTTTTTTTTTTCTGGAGAGGTTTTTGCAATAGGGCATGTGCGCTCGCCAGAAACAGAGAGAAAGAGAGACAGAAAGCGAGAAATCACCCCCAGGGGGGATGGCCACGCCGCAATCCCTTCTCCTCCATTCTCCTCTCAGGATCTTGGGCACGCACGCACACGCGCCCGTCGTGTTTAAGACACCAGGTCCAGGACTCGAACCGTAGTCGATTACATGGGAGTCCAGAGACATAGCCATCTGCTGGTCCCAGAAACCAATATAACCTCTTACACACCCCAAACTGGGGTTCAGAGTATGGCGTCTGAACTCCTTTGGCCCGCCAGCCTAATAAACCTGAGTTCTCTCCGAATAGCGTTTGATTTCTCGGCAGTCTGTTTCTGCAACATTTCTGGCTTCCTGACCAGGAAGCCAACCGTGCTGGCCCCTTGAGCCACCGGCCAGGTGAATGGGATTTGCTGGGACAAAAGGGCGCCGGAGCAGAACAAGGTGGCGCCACCCTGTCTTTCCGTGGTTCCGCCTTCATCGGGGACCCTGACATTCCTCAGCAACCAACTCCGTCTGGCCAGACTCAAAAGAAGAGACAGACCAACTCGCTGAAAGATACCTCAAGATCTGGTCATCTGGGGTTTAGTAAGTGCCTGGGGACGCTGGACTCAGTCAAGCCTGCCCAGTGTGGTGGAAGAGCAGGTCTGATCACCCTCCTTAGTCAGAAGACCACCAGACAGGAATCTCCCAAAAGGGGGAGGCACTGTGTTTAACTTCTAGAATAAAAGGTGTATGAGTGTGAGTGAGTGTGTCTGTCTGTGTGGCTGCACGGCTTCCAGCTACGGAGTCTGTTTAAGTCCTAACCTGGTACCACGGCGACTTCATATGGCCCAGGGCAACGCCCCGTGCTGGGAGACTTAGTCTCCCCCTGTGTGCTGGCTCTGGGTCAGGGGTTCATACTGAACTTGCCAAAGCTAAGAGGCACCTAAAGTTCCCACAAGGGACACAGCCAGGCAGACGCCTGATTGGATACCTCTACAGAGGACTTACCCATCCCTGCCTGTCTTGTGACACTGTTGCAGAGAGGGATACACAGGACGAATTTTCTCATATCACCAAGAAAGCTTTCTGTCCCTGGACTCTTGGCATTATTTTCTTCCAATCCGTTTCTGATCTGTGTTTGTCCCAGATAGGTCAAGACCAGTTGCCTCGTCTGTTGCCTAGTCTGTCAACTCTCATCTGTCAAACCATCTTTTTATCAAAAAGGGGAACTCTGGGACCAGCAGTTAGCGTAATGGCTATGTCGCTGGATTCCCATGTAGTCGACCACGGTTTGAGTCCCAGGCCTGGCGGCTGAAACTCACGCCAGGCGCATGTGCGTGCGTTCCCAAGATCCCGAGAGGAGAATGGAGGAGAAGGGATTATGGCGTGGCCATCCCCCAGGGGGGTGATTTCTTGCTTTCTGTCTCTCTGTCTCTGTCTTTCTGGTGAGCGCATGCACGTGCCCTATAGCAAAAACCTCTCCAAAAAAAAAAGTAGGGGGTTTCACCCGGTCTCAGTCTTTTCTTTTTTGGCAATGGAGAATGCAGAGCCTCTCTTCCTATGCCATCTCTTCTGTCACATACCAGCCTTTCCCCGGGCCCTACTCATGGATCTGGTGCAGTGGAGAGAGTTTTGTGTCTGAGGCCCTTTAAGTCTTCTCCGCAGTCTGGATCTCTTTCAAGTGTCATCAGTCCTCCCCTTCTCTGCCAGACCCCACTCATGCCCATCTGCTAGGCTTCCAGCTCTGAACAACTCAGAGGGACTATTACTCTTGTCATAAAACAAAGATTAGGTGTCCCTAGACTCGGTGGGGCCTGGCAACCTTACAGGCTTTAGCTCTAAAGGCCCACCTCCAGCCACTGGTTGAGAGGGCCTTTTAAGAATATCACATTTAAGAGGAGTGGAAATATCAGCGATATTTGAGCTAGAAGAACTCTAACAGGTGATGGTATAGATAATGAAAAATTCAAAACCCACTGTCCTTGACTGTATAATTAAAAATTTCAGGAAAAATAAGTGAGGGAGAGATCCTCTAAAAAAAATATGGTGTCTAAGTAACCTCCGAAAAATTGGCTCTTATAATTCTTTTTTTGTTTTTTTGAGAGGTTTTTGCTATAGGGCACGTGCGCTCGCCAGAGAGAGACATAGAGACAGAAAGCGAGAAATCACCCCCCAGGGGGGATGGTCACGCCGCAATCCCTTCTCCTCCATTCTCCTCTTGGGATCTTGGGCACGCACGCACACATGCCCGGCGTGAGTTTAAGCCACCGGGTCCGGGACGCGAACCGCGGTCAACTACGTGGGAGTCCAGCGACATAGCCATTATGCTAACTGCTGGTTCCCATGGCTCTTATAATTCTATAATACATGTCTCTAAAAAAATTTCACAAAATGTATTCTTACAAGTAAAAATTTCTACTAATCTAATCATTTAACAAAGTAAAAATTTCCATTTTCTATAAAGAAACTGGTTAGTTTTCTAAACCGCTAAGCCAAACATTAAGCAAAATCAAAATTAACCAAGAGCAGAAAAATGTTTGACAAAATTACATGCTAAATAGCCAATATAATACAGCTAAATGAAAGAAATAAAGACAGTATAAAAAAATGTAAATACAATGTTAAATATAGACTCATTAAAAATATGGCTACCTGGTCCTTCCTGAGTCCTCCTTTTAATTCTCATCATTAAGTTGACATGTTTTAATTATTCTGTTGTTGGTCTTTAAATTTTATAGGAATAAAAAATATTAAGTGGGAAATAATAATTAAAATTAATAAATAAAAAATTACTAAAAAAATTAAGTGGAGTTTTTAATACAATTGTTCAGTTCTACGTTAAAATTTTTTTAAGCCAGTTTTTGTTATTACTGTTTGTTTACACATGTTCACAAGCTACTGGCATATGTTAGAAGTTGAAATTCTAATCAATTTAAATATATGTAATTCTATTAATACATACAAATTTATAGGCTTAATAGCGCCCCTGGAAAATATCAAATTCCTCAAGGTAAGGGATAGGCATTCAGGTAGCCCAATAATAAATACCAGAACAGGCTAAGAGGGACCCCAGTATTGGAGACAAAAGGTTAAAAATCTGTCCAAAAACGTAGTAGAGTAAGAGTCTCAAGACATGGTGTGGGGGACCAGCAGATGGCGTAAAGGTTACGTCGCTGGACTCCCATGTAGTCGATCGTGGTGCAAGTTCCAGACATGGTGGCTTAAAACTCAGGCCGGGCACATATGCATGTGTGCCCAAATCCTGAGACCAAAATCCTGAGAGGACACAGCAGGAGAAGGCATTGTGGCGTGGCCATCTCCCCACTGCCACCATCTCCTCCCTCGCTTTCTGTCTCTCTGGGTCTCTCTGTCTCTTCAGTGAGCACACGTGCCCTATAGTAAAAACCTTTCTAAAGAAAAAAAAAAAAAAAAAGACAAGACACAGGTTGGGGCAAATTAAGGCTGGAACTCCTGACAAACTTTTCCCTTCCTGCCTTCTTATACTCCCTAAGCTTCCCCTTTAGCCTCCCCCCTTGCCTATATTCTCAGAGACTGGGATCAGAAAGGTTTAGCCATAAAAAGAAAAGTTTAAATTTAAATGACATTCTTCAGAGACAGGCAGGCAGGAGAGAGGTGAAAATTTTAAATTAAAAAAAAATACATTCTCCAGCTAGAGGTTTTATATAATCGATAAGACAGATGCTTTATTTTTCATTATTTTTTTAGAGGTTTTTGCCATAGTGCACATGCACTTGCCAGAAAGACAGAGAGAGACAGAGAGACAGAAAGCAAGAAATCACCCCCCAGGGGGTATGGCCATGCCGCAATCCCTTTTCCTCCATTCTCCTCTCAGGATCTTGGGCACGCACGCACATGCACCCAGTGTGAGTTTAAGCCACCGGGTCCGGGACTCAAACTGTGGTCAACCACATAGGATTCCAGTGACATAGCCGTTACAACTGCTGGTCCCAAGACAGATCCTTTATAAAACCTACGTACTGGGCTCTGCCCTCTAGGTAATAGACTTTCCTTACAAAATCTATAATCGCCTGGGACCAGCAGTTGGCATAATGGCTATGTCACTGGACTCCTATGTAGTTGACCACAGTTCGAGTCCTGAACCCGGTGGCTTCAACTCATGCTGGGCGCATGTGTGTGCGTGCCTAAGATCCCGAGATGAGGATTGTGATGTGGCCATCTCCCTCACCTTTTTTTTGGCAAGTGCACACACCCCATAGTAAAAACCTCTCAAAAAAAAAAAAAAAAAAAAAAAAAAAAAAAAAAAAAAAAAAAAAAAAAAAAAAAAAAGACATTCTCCATCAGAACAAAAAAGACTCACAAAGTAGCCAAGACATTGTTCAAAAAAATCTCTGAGTATAAGCTGCCACTCACTCTAAAATCAACAATAGACCTGCCTTTGTCTCTAAAATTGCTCTGACAGTGACAAAGACCTTAAAAAATAAAAACTCTGGGACCAGCAGGTGGCGTGGTGGTTAAGGCGCTGGACACTCCCAAAAGCCAACCATAGTTTGAGTCCTGGACCTGGTGGCTTGCTTTCTCACTTTCCGTCTCTCTCTTCGTGTGTCTCTCTCTGATCAGATTAAAATAAATTAATAAATAAATAAAATTAAATTAAATAATTCCTTAAAAAGAAATAAAATAATAAATAAAAACTCCACACTGCCTTCCAGCCACAAAATTCAAAAAAAGTTAAACACATAAACCAGAACATCAAAACTTCTTTAACAAAGTTATGTCAAAAAACAAAAATGACTTGGTTAGATCTGCTACCTTCAACTCTCTTCCGGGTCTGCTACAACCCTAAAATTCAGCTACCCTTCTTTTAAAATTCTCTTAGACATCGTCCTCCAGTCATTTCTAAGTGGGGGATGGGGGGGAACACTAGGCAAATAAATAAGCTAAACTTGTCCCGACACTTACAAACCCTGAAGTGCGCGCTTCAACACTTAACACACTTCATAACCATTCCAGGTGCCCCATAAATGCTCAAAGTAAAAAAAACTTAAAAACCTAAAAAATCTCTTGTGTTGGGCCAGCAGGTAGAATGGTGTTTAAGGACGCTGGACTCCCACATGGCCAACCGCGGTTTGAGTCCTGGACCTGGCAACTTGCTTTCTCACTTCCTCTCTCTCTCTCTGTCCCTCTCTAGTCAAATTAAAATAAATAAATAAATAAAGTTAAATGAAATAATTATTTTTTAAAAATCTCTTATGTCTAATAATTCTGTCATTAAATAAAACTAGCTAATAGAGAGCTAGCCCAGTTTTGCTTTTCTTCAAAAAAAAAAAAAAAAAGAAAAGAAAAAGAAGAAAAAAAAAAAAACACCTTTAAATAAACAACCTAGAGGACCAGCAGTTGGCATAATGGCTATGTCGTTGGACTCCCATGTAGTCGACCGCAGTTCAAGTCCTGGATCCGGTGGCTTAAACTCACGCCGAGTGCATGTGCATGCGTGCCCAAGATCCCAAGAGGAGAATGGAGGAGAAGGGACTGTGGCCATCCACCTTGGGGGAGTGATTTCTCACTTTCTCTCTATCTCTCTCAGTCTTTCTGGCGAGTACACACGCTCTATAGCAAAAACTTCTCTCTAAATAAATAAATAAATAAATAAATAAAAACAACCTAGTTTTCCATAAAAAACTCAAAACAATAATTAAACAAAAATTAAACAAATATAAATAAAATAAATGCTTATAATTAAACTTTCCTGTTAAATTAAGTAATATTAATAAAATGTTTAAGTTATTTCTAAATAGTAAAACATTAATTATTAATTAAAATTTTAAGTATATTCCTTAGACATATTAATACAGTATAAAAAAGCTAAATATAATTAAATCTGTAAACAATTATATTACAAAGAATGTTATAAATAAAACTAAATAAATATAACAACTAAAAAAAAAAAGCCCCTCCACCTAGTCTAAATAGGGCTTCATATAGTTATACTGATTACTCCTACTACTGTTACAGGTTACTCTAAAAATTGGGACCAGCAGATAGTATAATGGCTATGTCACTGGACTCATGTAGTCAAGCGCGGTTCGAGTCCCAGACCCGGTGGCTTAAACTCATGCTGGGCATGTGTGCGTGGGTGCCCAAGATCCCAAGAGGAGAATGGAGGAGAATGGATTGCAGCGTGGCCATCCCCCATGGGGGGGGGGGGTGTGATTTCTGGCTTTCTATCTCTCTGTCTCTCCGTCTCTCCATTTCTGGCGAGCACACGTGCCCTATAGCAAAAACCTCTCCAAAAATTTTTTTAAAAAGTTACTCTAAAAATCCATAACACCAGCGCCAATAAGACTGCCTGCATAGACCCACCAGAGCCTTAGTCCATAAAAATAACAGCTGTACTCTAGTCACTCCAGATGCTGACTAGTCTACATACAATAAAAGCTTAAAAAATTTACAGCCCTGGAGAAAAGCAGGGGGCCTGGGCTGTGCTGGCAACGCGGAGCTCCCAGGTCGGTCCAAGACAGCAGAGGTGGAGTAGGCACTAAAGCGACTTCAGAACCAGAAAGAAATGCAGGGACTCGTCGTGGTGAACACAGAAGGCATTCCACCAAGAGCACCATGGATAACCTCGCCACCACACAGTACGCCAACCTCACGCACAACTTCATTCTGAAGGCACGGAGCACCGAGCGTGAAATCGACCCACAGAATGACCTGACCTTCCTTCGAATTCGCTCTAAGAAAAATGAAATTATGGTTGCACCAGATAAAGACTATTTCCTGATTGTCATTCAGAATCCAACCGAATAAGCTACCATTGGCTCCCTGTGTCATTTCTTAATTTAATGCCCCCCTAAGAATCATGTCAACTGACTGGCACTTGGAGCCCAGTCACACCAACCCGGTAACCAAGGGTAGGCTGCCGCCCCAGTCGCTCCCAGAGTCCCTGGGAGGGCCTCTTTCCTCACTTCCAGGTTTTGGAGCAAGAGTTTCAAGAGTGAGAAGCCCACGCCCAGCTTCTTTCTGACCTTCGTTTCACTTTGTCGCCCTTGAAAAAGGCTGTTTTTCTTTAAAAATATCTGAATCACTTAAAAAAAGGAAAAAAAAAAAAAAAAAAACTACAGCCCTGCTTTAGTCACTCCAGAGACTGACCAGTCTATACAGGACAGACAGCTGAAGATACAATCTCCCCAAAAAGACACACATAAACTGTCCTAAATACTTTCAGACTGTTTATAATAATCCCCTAATCTTAACTCTCTTTACTATAATCACTTTAGTTTTTGCTATAAGCCTGGCTACAATAGCTCCCACTAATAAAAAATAATATAAAAATCTCCTGCTAGTGTTTCCCTATCTGTCAGGTGTAACAAGTTTCATCACAATTCAGTGCCTCTAAGTCCAAAAAGCCCCTCAATCATAATCCCTGTTACTACAATCATCCTACTTCCTGCTGAGAGCTGTGCCCGCATTTCCCAGGCCGGCTTGCCAGCCTGTTCAAAATGTATAGACAGTCAATGTGAGTTAAAAAACACTAAAAAACTCCCAAGCCTCCCATCCCTTGTCTTTAAGTAAACTGACCAATTAGTGTTCACAGCCAAAACGTCTGTCCAGACAACATGTTATTTTTTAAAAGGAATTATTTTATTTAACTTTATTTATTTATTTATTTAACTTTGACCAGAGACAGACAGAGAGAGACAGAGAAAGCAATCCACCAGGTTCAGGACTTGAATCATGGTCAGCCATGTAGGAGTCCAGCACCCTCAACCACCACCACGCCACCTGCCGGCCTCAGACAACATGTTATAACCAAGCAAAAACTCACAAATACTCCCATCACAACAAAATATACTGGATAGCCCAATCAAAAAAAAAAAAAAAGCTCTACCTATTCCTAAAAAAAGAATACTGTTTGTATGCCAAGTCTGACATCATTAAATACATGGCCCAACAACTTCCTGATCAAATGACAAAAAAAAAGCCAGGCTGCTACAGATTCATAAAAAAGTTAGAGCAGCCTTTGAGAGTGACTCCCTGATGACAGCCCCCTCTCAACAGTACTCCTAATCTTAACCCTCAGGCCTCGCATATTAAACCTCAAGACCCAATTCATCTCCTTCAAAATAAAAACTATTCAATATCAAACGCTACTTACAACCAAAACAGTGTACCAACCAATTAACTCTCCTTAACAGATTTTTTTTTTCTTTTTTTAGCTGTGAAATATATGTTGTTTCGGATACTTCTATAGTTGTACAACTGACTCATCACAAATTACTGGATTAATGTTACTTTACTCCTTCAGGACCCAGGTTTATCGATGATTTCACATTTGTAGTCTTCAAACTTGAAGCTAGGGAACGTGTTCATGTCTGCTTTACCATACATCTGCTTCAGCTTAGAAAGCTCCCTCTCCAGATCTTGCTGTATTCTGGGCCGGTATCAACAAGTGCTCCAGTAGTCTGTCGTTTAGATTTGGATTGTCTAATCTTGTCCACTAAGAGGTTCTGTACAGGATCAAGTTCCTTATTAAATGCCACTGCTGCAACACCAATGTTCCTCTGCAAATCGACTGAGACTTCTGATCGAGTGACAGAGGAGAACCTGAAGAGTCTCTGAAGAATCATGGTGACTCTTGGTTACTTGCACTCAGTCCCGAGCTACCAGAGCCATAGCTGTCGCCACCGTTCTACTTCTCCTTAACAGATATTTTTAAAAATCCAAAGGAAAAAATAAAAAGACAAAAAATGGCCAGCCAAGCCACCTACAATAAAAAAATTAAAATTAAAATTAAAATAAAAAAAAACAACTCAACATCTAAAGGTCAGCTAAAGAGGGAAAAATGCTCAGCAGCTAAAGGTCAGCTAAAGAGGAAAAGTCATCACGCTCCAAAAATTTTTTTAAAAAGCTAAATTTTAAATTCCTCATGGTCTGTAAGTGTTGCAGCCTTTCCCCGCTGTGCCATCCATCACCTATGCCTACGTGCTTATCGCGTGGACCTCGACTGTTAGAAACTAGTATAACTTTCTTACCCCACCCCAAATCGAGGCCCAAAACTTAAAGTCTAAACTCCTCTGAGTCCGCCTGTAATAAACCTGAGTTCTCCTCTCGGAGTAGCGCTGTTTACTTTTTTAACAGTCTGTTTCTAAAACACAATGACCATCTCCCGCAGAGTGCTTTCTCACTTTCTTTCTCTCTCCAGCAAGTGCAGCTGCCTTCTAGCGACATTTAAAAAAAATAAATAAATAAGAGCACTGGCATGGTGGTGCAGGCCTGTGGTCCTAGCTACTTAGGAGATTGGGGTTTGCACTACAGAGAGATGCTGTCTAAAAAAAGAAAAAAAAAAAAAAGCCATGTTTGCAACTGTTTGCAGGAGAGACAGACACTGCAAGGCTGGTGAGAAGGAAGCCCACTGTGATTCGGTTGCAAGCCTTGAGGTCTCTGCAAGCCCTGAGGTCTCTGCAGAGCTGTGAAGTTCCACAGTAACTTGTGACTCCTAGTGCTCATGTGACCCCCTCCAGCCCTTGTTATCTTTTTAAGAATTATTTTATTTAACTTTATTTACTTATTTATTTTAATTTGACCAGAGAGGGGGAGAGAGAGAGAGAGAAAGTGAGAAAGTAAGCCGCCAGGTCTGGGACTGAAACCAAGGTCGGCCATGTGGGAGTCCGGCGCCCTTAACCACCACGCCACCTCAGCCCTTGTTATCTTTAACGTCTCTTCTTATACATGAACATCATCGCCTTCTAGACCTTGAGTGATGAGAAAGAGCCAGACACCCTAACAGCCTACCTTCCAGGCAGCCCACAGAGACAAGCATGGACAAGTCTCCAGTTTAGGGAACAGAGAGGTCGTATGTTGGCCATGAGCATAGAGACAGCAAAAAAGGACACTGGGAGACCAGACACCAGGCCCAGGAGAGAAGTTTATGTCTGCGGGGCCAGGTGTCCTGGGGGCTGTGTAACTACTCCTATGACCAGGATGGTGGTGAGAGATACAGAGATGAGGTGAGAGACACCCCTCCTCAACATGGGTTCCCATCCCCCAAGCCCTCAGAACCAACTCCTTCCATGGAGAAAGATGAACAGTTCAATGGAATGAGGAGATTTTTCTGACGCCTGTGTCATCGGACGACACTTCACTGTTGCCAACTTGGGGGCCTCAAATGCCTTTACTTTAACGTCACTGTTTCTGGGACCCCCAGAGTACCATAATAACAGGACTAGCAAGGGGGAGAATGAATCTAGATTAGTCATGAAAATTTCCCCTGACCCCACCTCCTGACACCCCCTCAAACTCCTGGGTGACCTGGCATGGGCTGGTGTTTGCTCCAGAAGCACAGGGCTTCCTGTGATGCTAAGTCCCCCTGCACAGGGCCTGCCCCAGCCTGGCAGGACTCAGAACCCAAAGCTCCTAATTCACAGACGCTCTTGCCATCCAAGTGCACAACCCCAGATTTAGAAATAATCATTCACTCTCCCCAGCCTTCGGTGACCACGGAAGCATGGAACAGTCCATCCTCTCACCCCAGTTTAGGCTGCCCACCTCCTGTCTCACCTGTCGCTCCTCCTCCGCGTCCTTCACAGCTCCGGGCTGGTCCCTTCAGCCTGAGCACCCTGTTCCCCACCCTGCTCCTACCAGCACCTACTCCGGCCCCTTCTTTTTACTTGAAAGTACGCTCTGTCCTGTACCCTCTAGTTTACCCCATGTGAGTCCTGTCCTTACTGTGAATTAGCGGGGGAAAAATCTTTGTCCCCCAACGTTAAAAAAAAAAAAAAAAATCAAGGGGCTTTTTTTTTTTTTTTTTTTTTTTTTCTTCAGCCCTCTCAGCTCCTTAATCTGCATAGTTCTAACACAAAGTTGGAAGAGGTGGAGAGAAACGGGGGAAAAAAGGCCACAGTGGGGGTGGAGGAAAAAGAGGAAGGAAGACCACTGACTGCTAAAAATCCATTCAGTGGTTTTCAGAGGCCAAGTGTCGCAGTCATGGGGACATGAGTGACAACGGAAGTGGGGAGGTGAGATTTGACAAGACCAAAGGAGTGCATATGAGCCTGGAGAGCTCATTCTACTGTGGGACCCCCCACCTGAGAGCAAGAAAGAGCTTGTGTCCTGAGGTAAGGAGGCCTTTGGGGGACCCTGGGTCCCCGAGGAGGGTTGGGACAGTTGACAGAACTGCTCAGGTGAGGACCAGCTTCCAGTGAGGTCTCTGAGAAACTTGCTTCCTGAAGGGACATGTCCTCCACCCTCAAGGATTAGAGAAGAGTAGAGTTACCCTGGCAGGCCCAGGAGGGACACGTTGGCCCCTCTTCCATGGGCTTCAGGAGGCCTGGCTCCATTCTGACAGTCTCAAAGAGCCAAGAGCCCCCACATTCATGGGGGGACTGCAGCTGAACACCTGAAGGGGCTTTACCTGCCAGAGCTCAAATCTCTTCTGCTGGCTACTATTTCTATTTTTACAGAATTATTTATTTTATTTATTATTATTCAATTTGATCAGAGCGAGAAAGCAAGGTGCCAGGTCCGGGACTTGAATCGCTGGGTACCCATAGGGAGCCCAGCACTTTAATCACCATGCCACCTGCCGGCCCCCCTCCAGACTACTTTTGTTCAGTGCCTGGTGCAGAAGGGGGCAATGAATGACAGAGGGCCATCTTTAGAAATAAAAGGGATACAAGGCATGCTGGAGGAAAGTGACCAAGGTTTGGATCAACCTCGGCTGGGGCTCTCAAGGTGTGGGCAGCAGAGACTGGAGCCTCTTTCTACAGTCCTGTCCCCACGCCAGTGTCAATCCACACTTCCCAGAACGCCCTGGGCAACGTTTTGTGGCATTTAACTGTCACAATATTCCAATAAGGGACCTTTAAACACAGGAGGACTGTGAGGCTGAGCAAGGCTAAGTAACGCACAGGCGACCGCGCGGAGCTTGGTCCAGGACCACCCGCCACAGCCAGCGTCCTCCCGCTCCGAGGTGGGGAGAGGAGGGCGTTTCCTGCTGTGCTGCTTTGTCTCCGCCGCCCCCAAGTCCCGAGTCCCTAAGCTCTGGGCGGCCAGCGCAGCTCAGGAGTCTCAGGCAAAGACTCAAAGGAGAGGATGCCAACCTAATCTGCACCCTCATGCCCGTCGGCTCCAGGAGAGGAGATCAGGCCTGGCGTGTGGTGGGCCCAGAAAATTCCAGACTTCCACCCCCACCACCTCTCCGCTCTCTGGAGGGCAGCTGCAGCTCTAGTACAGGCTGCGTCCCAGTCTTCCACGCCTCCCCACCACCATTTCCACTACTTTCGGCTTTCCGCGGGTGCCGCCAAGCCTGCGCCCCTGGGGCCAAAGGTTAGACTGAACTGCGAGCACGGGTGGCGGGTCACCTCCGGCTTCAACTGGGACGCAGCGCCCTCTCGTGGTCAGAATGCAGACCCGGCGGTGCCTGCTCCACGGTGACCCGTCTGCATCACACCAGGGTGCCCCCTGCTACCCCCGGGGCGCCAAGGTCACTTCTTCCAGAAGCATCTTTGCCCCAAGGCCCCCGCTGCCCCCAGCCCTGCTGACAGCCCCGCGGCAGACTTACACGCTCTGCTCCAACCCGGCCCTAGGCACCGCGGAACCCCGCCACTCTGGCGGAGGGAGGCTGCATCCGCGCCTCTGAGCCGGCAGCCTGGCTGCCTCGCTCTCTTCTTCGGAAGCGATCCCTACCCCGCCCCTCTCGTCTGGCTGCACCAGTCCCTGAGGAAGCACGCCTCCAAAAGGGACACGACCTTCTCACATCTCACAGCTGCTAGTGCAGAGCCAGGACTGGAAGCCAACTTTCCCTGGCCGACTCCTTGACTTACTTCACCCACAGCATCCTCCGGCACAGCTGTCAGTATCCTGGCAGCTCCCCAAAGCCTGCAAACTTCTGTCAAGGCCCAACTTGCAGCCTTTGCGGATCCCTCCTTCGGAATTCCTCCTTTCCTGTTCCTTGACTTGCTCATGACCTTACTGCTGTTCCTATCAGTCGTGTTCTTGTCGTGTTGCAGTTGTTCTTAAATGGGTGCATTACTGTGGGTGAGGGACAAAGGGAACTTGAGAGAAAGACCCTCACAATCTGGGTTAGAAAACCTGGTTCCACCAGTTAGAAGGCGTTTTGCGTGGGTGTGGGTGTTTTGCCATAGGGCACAGTGAGAAATCACCCCTCTCCCCAAGGGAAATGGCCACGCTGCAACCTCCTTCTCCTACATTCTCCTCTCAGATTTTGGGCACTCATGCACACGTGACGTGACTGGTGTGATTTTTCAAGCCACCAGGTCCGGGACTACTAACTGGGGGTCAACCATGTGGCAGTCCAGGACCTTAACTGCCAGACCACCTGCTAGCCCTGAAGCTGGGTTTTTGCTTTGTATTTTTTATGGGAGTCACAAGGTCTCACCAAGCCTTGGTACACTTAATACAAGTGATAAATTTGAAAATAATAATAGCCTAGAGTTTTATAAAACTAAGTGCCATTATGTATGAGGGGACTTCAAATTTTTGTAGAAAAATTAAATTAAGTACAAAGATAGGGACCAGCAGTTGGCTAATAGCCATGTCGCTGGACTCCCATGTAGTCGACCATGGTTTGAGTCTTGGACCTGGTGGCTTAAAATCATGCCAGACGCATGTGCATGCATGCCCAAGATCCCCAGAGGAGAATGAAGGAGGAGGGATTGAGGCGTGGCCATCCCCCCTGCGCTTTCTGTCTCTCTGTCTCTCTCTGTCTTTCTGGCGAGTGCACATGACCTATAGCAAACACCTCTCCAAAAAAAAAAGTACAAAGATAGGACTGGCAGGTGGCGTGGAGGTTGAGGCAGCTGGATCCTGCATGGGGGACTGCACAGTTCGAGTCCAGGATGCAGCGGCTTGAAAATCACACTGGGCACTTGTGTGTGCATGCCCCAAATCCCAAGAGAATAAAGGAGAAAAGATTGCAGTGTGGCCATCCCCCATAACGGGATGCTTTCTCACTTTCCTCTCTCCCTCTGGCAAGTGCACATGCCCTACAGCAAAGACTGAAAAGGAAAAAAAAAAAAAAAACTTATTTTAGTGCAAAAACATTTCAAAGTCCATGCCTAGTTTTTTCATAATACTTACTTTCCATGGACCTTTTGAGGACCCCTCATGCTTGGACATTGCACAGGACACTGCAAATTGCCTTCAGTCTGAAGAACTATAAGAATAATCATGGCTGGAGCCAGCACATAGCATAGTAGTTAAGGTGCTGGACTCTCACATGACTGACCATAGTTCAAGTTCCAGGCTTGGCAGCTTGAAAATCATCCTGGCTGCATGTGAATGAACATCCAAAATCCTGAGAAGAGAATGGAGTAGAAGGGATTGCAGCATGGCTATCCCCCACCACAGGGGTGGGGAGTGGGGGGGGGGGTAGTGCTTCCTCCCTCTCTCTCTCCCTCTCTCTGTCTCTCTCCCTCAAGTGCACGTGCCCTGTAGCAACTTTTTTTAAGGTATTGGGACCATGCTTTTGGGCTGCTGCTGGTATTTTTTTTTTTTTTTTTTTTAGGATTGTGACAAATGTATAGATAAGGAGAGGGAAAGTTCACAATCGTCTTTTCTTGGATGTTCTTTCATGTTCCTTAATAGCACTTTATAGTCTTGTTTGTTCTTTTAATTTTGCAAAAGAGTACATGTGCTTACTGGAGAGAGACAGTGTGCCGGGGACCAGCCTCGGCGGGGGTGGGTTGACTCGACGGGAGGCAGCGAAGGAAAGGAAGACCGAGGTCTCGGTGCCTTTTCATGCACGTCCTCTCAGCCGGACACTTCCCAGAGATCGCTCCCTGAGGAGTGACAACTGCTAGGAATCATCGTGCCTTTTTATTGAAAATGTGATACATGCAAGTGAACAGGAGAGGGGCTACGTGTTCTAATTATCAATTCATAAAGTTTTAACAATAGAGACCATTCAGGGTTTGATTAAGGGCAGGTCTATAAATCATGGATACAGTTCAACAATTGTTTGATTGATGAAAGCAGGTTTCTGGTAACTTCAAGCGGTGCGGTTTCAGGAAACAATTCCAGCAGGTAGAGTTAATTATTAGCCGATGTTCAGTAGCAGGCTTCTTATGATTACTAAAAGAAAATCTCAAGCATAGACATTAGTTCTTATGGATTTTCATAAAGAATGATACTTATATAATTCTATAGGGATCTAAAACTTAAGGAATCCTAATATATTTGCCTATCCTGAAGGGGTGAGGTTACTGTTCACTTGGTGAGGGCGGGGACAGCCTTTTCAACTGGTGATAAAGTGACTAATAAGTTAATGAAAAACTTTAGAATGAGTTTATGGTGTTGTGGATACACTTGTGTAGCCCATGGCACCACTGTTGTGTATTTTGTTAGAACTTTAGTTACCATGGGACGAGAGTGTCTTGGGCCAGTTTCGGCCTAGTCCTATTATATGTAAAAAGATTATTTATATTAAATGCGTCTTGAAGGGCCTTACAAAGGTCAAGATGACTTCTGCCTACATGGAACTTCAGCACACCCTCCATTATGATCGCAGGATGAAGCATTGTAATTAACAGTAGGTGGCCAGGGTAAAGGGGAGCGGTCGGGGGACTTTGGGAAATCTTACCATACACTTAAGATGTATGAGGGAGCTATGTAATTCTTTTATAGTAGTATATCGGGGAGTCAGAGGGGGGTCACTTCCCAGCAAGGCTACTACAGTCCCGGAGCAGATAGCAAACGGCCTTGCCAATATGCTAATTGATCTAAGCTTGTTCCAGGGTCGGGGGGCGTACAGTAGTGGCCTTGCCAGCATACTGAACCAACCGGAAGCGATGCTCAAAGATCAAAGGGCTCAGACGGGTCCTGGAGCCCCACTGGGTTGGACTCCTCCATCTCCCCCTTTTTTATTTTGAAGTTTGAAGAGGTAAATTTCAGTTTGTATTGATGTAATGGCAGAACAGAATTGTTTGAGAATAACTGGAAAGCAAAACAAACATAGGAAGATAAGCCCAAAAAGACCTCCGACCAAATAAAGTAACATAGAGAATGAGTGTTTGGAATTGGTGAATGCACCAAGTAAGGAGGACACAATACCATTGGCCATATCAGAGGGTGTTATGGAGTTCAAATGGGATTTGGAAATTTTTGGAATGTCAGCCTGTAATTTCTGTAAGTCTATGGTGAGAGAGTGGTTGAAGGCCCCTCTGAGGTGAGATTGGATTTGTTCCCAGGTAATTTGTGTGTGATTGTAAGGTAAAAGAGTAACACAAATCCATTTATAATCTGCATGACAGGAAGTAGTTAACCGGACCTTAATATTTTGAATTTCTTGTCCTAAGTATAAAACTGTTTCTTCTAGGGCATTAACTCTATCTACCAGTTGTTGATCAATTTGTTCTTGTTCAAACATAGCAGTAGAGATGTTTAAAACTAAATTATTGACATGGTTAGCAGTATGAATTTGTTGAACCAGGGCAGTAGCTGATGCAGCAACAGAGCCTATGATAGCAATCAAAGCAGTGATTCCTAAAACAAGCGCAGCAATAAAACGTTTTGGGCGGGACAATTGGGAATTTATAACTTGTAGGGAGTATAGGCTTGGGTCAGAATACCAAGGCTGTGAAAGATTGACTGGGAGCATCACATATGATGGCCTGCAAAGCAAAAAGAAATGGGAAAAGGTCGTGGAAGAGGAGTCAAGGCAGTTGGTAATTGTGCAATTAGAGCAATGTAAGGAAAGCAAACCATTTTCATGAGAAAAAGAGACTTGGTCTAGGGAACGGACAGCTAGAATAGCATATGGAGCTCGCAAACAGGAGCGGAGAAAATATTTTTGAGGGCCAGAGGGACGATGTAAGATAACAGGACCAAGAGCTGCAAAAAGCCTATAAATATGAGACTGGTAGGTTTTAAAATTGGAAGACATGTAAGCTGTGTAATCCATCCAACGGAAGACCAGCGGTGAAGAGGAAGAGTTTTCCATTTTGGACCTAAGAGGGTCACTTCACGGGATGGTATGTCCCAATCGAACCTATCGGTATTAGAGAGAAAATAGGGAGAAAAATCATAAGTAGGACCCACAACTGACCAATCAAAGAGGGAGAATGCGGAACCATTAAGGGCATAACGCACTGTACGATTAGGATATACACAGGATAACCAAACAGGAAAGCCGATAGGAGGAGAAATACCATCCCAACGCAGATCATCTGCCGGGGACCAGCCTTGGCGGGGGTGGGTTGACTCGACGGAGGCGGCAAAGGAAAGGAAGACCGAGGTCTCGGTGCCTTTTCATGCACGTCCTCTCAGCCGGACACTTCCCAGAGATCGCTCTCTGAGGAGTGACAACTGCTAGGAATCATCGTGCCTTTTTATTGAAAATGTGATACATGCAAGTGAACGGGAGAGGGGCTACGTGTTCTAATTATCAATTCATAAAGTTTTTTTTTTTTTTTTTTTGAGAGGTTTTTCGCTATAGGGCGCGTGCGCTCGCCAGACAGACAGAGAGAGACATAGAGACAGAAAGCGAGAAATCATCCCCCAGGGGGGATGGTCACGCCGCAATCCCTTCTCCTCCATTCTCCTCTCGGGATCTTGGGCACGCACGCACACGCGCCCGGCGTGAGTTGTAAGCCACCGGGTCCGAGACACGAACCGCGGTCGACTACGTGGGAGTCCAGCGACATAGCCATTACGCTAACTGCTGGTTCCCCCAATTCATAAAGTTTTAACAATAGAGACCATTCAGGGTTTGATTAAGGGCAGGTCTATTAATCATAGATACAGTTCAACAATTGTTTGATTGATGAAAGCAGGTTTCTGGTAACTTCAAGCGGTGCGGTTTCAGGAAACAATTCCAGCAGGTAGAGTTAATTATCAGCCGATGTTCAGTAGCAGGCTTCTTATGATTACTAAAAGAAAATCTCAAGCATAGACATTAGTTCTTATGGATTTTCATAAAGAATGATACTTATATAATTCTATAGGGATCTAAAACTTAAGGAATCCTAATATATTTGCCTATCCTGAAGGGGTGAAGTTACTGTTCACTTGGTGAGGGCGGGGACAGCCTTTTCAACTGGTGATAAAGTGACTAATAAGTTAATGAAAAACTTTAGAATGAGTTTATGGTGTTGTGGATACACTTGTGTAGCCCATGGCACCACTGTTGTGTATTTTGTTAGAACTTTAGTTACCATGGGACGAGAGTGTCTTGGGCCAGTTTCGGCCTAGTCCTATTGTATGTAAAAAGATTATTTATATTAAATGTGTCTTGAAGGGCCTTACAAAGGTCAAGATGACTTCTGCCTAGATGGAACTTCAGCACACCCTCCATTATGATCGCAGGATGAAGCATTGTAATTAACAGTAGGTGGTCAGGGTAAAGGGGAGCGGTCAGGGGACTTTTGGGAAATCTTACCATACACTTAAGATGTATGAGGGAGCTATGTAATTCTTTTATAGTAGTATATCGGGGAGTCAGAGGGGGGTCACTTCTCAGCAAGGCTACTACAGTCCCGGAGCAGATAGCAAACGGCCTTGCCAATATGCTAATTGATCTAAGCTTGTTCCAGGGTCGGGGGGCGTACAGTAGTGGCCTTGCCAGCATACTGAACCAACCGGAAGCGATGCTCAAAGATCAAAGGGCTCAGACGGGTCCTGGAGCCCCACTGGGTTGGACTCCTCCAACAGTGAACATGAGAAAGCCCTCTCCCTCACAAGAGAGGATGGCTATCCCATAGTCTCTTCTCCATTTTTTCTTTCAGGATTTTGGGCACACACACTCATACCTAATAAGTTTGTTCAAGGTGGGACTTGAACTGCACAGTCAGCCATGTGGGATTCAGCCACCTTAACCCCACACCAAGAGCTGACCCAGCACTATATATATATATTTTTTTAATTATTTTTTATTTAACTTTATTTGTTTGTATATTTATTTGTTTATTTATTTTAATTCGACCAGAGAGGGACATTATGCCAACTGCTGGTCCCAATTTATTCAACTATTCTGTTACCAGTGGGTTTTCACCTGTTTCTTTTTCATTTATTATTATTAATAATTATATTGATGTAATCAATATTATCAATTATTATATTAATATAACCACCCTGTTAATTATTATTTATTATATTAGTATAATTAATATGTTAATAATAATTATTAGTTGCTACACAGAGAGAGAGAGAGGGAATGGGAGAGAGCAAGCTGCTAGGTCTGGGACTCAAATTGTGGTCAGCCATGTGGGAGTTCAGCACCTTAACCACCATGCCACCTCAGGGTCCCCGTTTCTGATTTTTTCCCCCTGTTTCCAATTTTGGCACTATAAACAAAGCTACAGTGAATATTCTATCCCACCAGGCTTTTATTTCTGTGAAATAGAGGCAAGGGTACAAGCTATGTGCATCTTAAATATTTATAGTATATATTTATTTCCGCAAAGCTCCATAAAATGTGTATTTCTGGGACCAGGTAATAAGAGAACTGAACTCAAGTGGGAAGGTCCTGGGTTCAAGTCTCAGGACCTCCCTGAACACGCCCAGCCTGTGTTCTTGTGCTCCAGGCTAGCTGCAACTGATTAGACTGCAGGGGGGTGCTCTGCTGTGAGTGCCTTTCTCTTCCTCTCTCTTTCATGGAAGAAATTAACAAATTAATTTTTTTAGAAGTTTTTGCTATAGGGCACGTGTGCTCACCAGAAAGACAAAGAGAGACAGAGAGACAGAAAGCGAGAAATCACCCCCCGGGGGGATGGCCACACTGCAACAATCCCTTCTCCTCCATTCTCCTCTCTGAATCTTGGGCACACACACACATGCGCCCGGCATGAGTTTAAGCAACCTGGTCTGGGACTCGAACTGCTGTTGACTACATGGGAGTCCAGCGATGTAGCCATTAGGCCATCTGCTGGTCCCCAAATTAAAATTTTAAAAAGACTTTTGCTATAGGTCATGTGAGCTTGCCAGAGAGCCAGAGAGACAGAAAGCGAGAAATCACCCCCACGTAGGATGGCCATGCCACAATCCCTTCTCCTCCAGTCTCCTCTCAGGATCTTGGGCACGCAGGCACATGTGCCAACAGTGAATTTTAAGCCACCAGGTCTGGGACTCAAACCGCAGTCGACTACATGGGAGTCCAATGATGTAACCATTATGCCATATGCTAGTCCCACAAATTATTTTTTATATGTATTAGATATTTTTACTAGTGTGAAAGATAGTGCCTATTTCTCTTACCCGTATCAGAACTGAATTTATCACTACTTTAAATTTTGTTCACCTAATAGTAATTCTGAAATCTGAATTGATTAAAATTTATACTTCCCTAAAAATTTGTAAGACCGAACAACTTTTCATTGCTTTTGCCATAGGATACATATATTTGCTGGAGAGAGACAGAGAAATGGAGAGAAGGAAAGTGAGAAATCACCCCCCCAGAAGGATGGCTACAGCACAATCCCTTCTCCTCCATTCTCCTCCCGGGATTCTGGGCACACACGCACATGTGCTTGGTGTGATTTTCAAGCTGCCAGGTCTGAGACTCAAACAGTGGTCAACCATGTGGGAGTCCAGCACCTTAACCACCACGTCACTTGCCTGGCCCTAAGTTATAATTCTTTTTTTTTTTTTTTTTTTTTTTTTAGAGAGATTTTTTTGCTATTGGATATGTGCCCTCTCCAGAGAGACAGAAGAGACAGAAAGTGAGAAATTACCCTCTGAGGAAGATGGCCACACCACAATCCCTTCTCCTCCATTTTCCTCTTGGGATTTTGGTCACACATGCACAGGTACCCAGTGTGAGTTTTAAGCTGCTAGGTCTGGGACTCCAATCCCAGTCAACTACATGGAAGTCCACCAACGTAACCATTATGCCATCTGCTGGTCCTGAATGATGAGAAATTGAACACTTTACATCACCTCCTGCCTTCCAGTATTTATTAATGATATTTTATATTTTAGTTCTTCTAGTGCTCATCTTCATAAATGTAGAATACAGAAACCTTTATTATTTTAAATTTTTTAAAGAGGTTTTTGCCTCAGGATGTGTGCACTCGATGGAGAGAGACAGAGAAAGACAGAGAGACAGTGAGAGGGAAAGTAGGAAATTACCCCCTAGGTGGGATGTCCACACCTCAATCCCTTCTCCTCCATTCTCCTCCCAAGATTTTGGGCACACACACACACACACACGATTGATGTGTTTAAAACCACTGGTCCAGGACTCCAATGGTGGTCAGCCATGTGGGAGTCGAGCGACATAACCACTACATCATCTGCTGGTCCCTATTTTGCATGATTTTTAACAAATCACTTTTTATAGGATTTTCTTTTTTTCTTTTGTTTACGTTTCTACCATAGGGCATGTGCACTTGTCAGAGAGAAAGAAAGAGAAAGTGAGAAATCACCCCTGCGGGGTAGCAGAGATGGCCATGCAGAAGTCTCCTCTCCTCCACTCTCTTCCCAGGAGTTTGTGCACACACACACACACACACACAGGCATGTGATTTTCAAGCCACCAGAACCAGGACTTGAACCACGATCAACCATGTAGGATCCAGCTTCCTTAACCTCTACACCACCTGCTGGACCCAGAATTTTTTTGCTCTCCTCTGAAAATCAGGGAAATCAGAATCAGATTTTTTTTAAGAATTATTTTATTTATTTAACTTTATTATTATTATCATTATTATTTTCCAGTTTGATCAGAGAGAGACAGAGGAAGTGAGAAAGCAAGCCACCAGGTCCGAGACTTGAACCTTGGTTGGCCATGTGGGAGTCCAGCACCCCTAAGCACCATGCCAGTTGCCAGCCCCAGAATTAGACTTTTTTGTTCTGCTCTTTTGACTCTAATTCATCTATGTTTTGTAATATATTTTTACATTTTTATATTGTCAAAGTTTATAAATTTATAGTTGTTCCATAACACTAAGTAATCCCTGTAATGCCTATAGGGTTATTCTATTTCTTAAAAACTAATAAGGAATACTAACAACTTATAATACTTTATAATTATGTAAATATTATTTACAATAACATCAAGCATGTGACTCCAAAAAATGAAAACTACAGGCTAGCAGGTGGCAAGGAGATTAAGGCACTGGATTGCACATGGCCAACTACGCAGTTTGAGTCCTGGATCTGGTGGTTTGAAACTCACGCCGAGTGCATGTGCATGCATGCCCAAGATCCCGAGAGGAGAATGGAGGAGAAGGGATCGTGGTGTGATCTCTCTGGGGGATGACTTCTTTTTCCTCTCCTTCTGTGTCTTTGTCTCTCTCTGGTGAGCTCACATGCCCTATAGCAAAAACAAAAACAAAACAAAGAAAATCATAATCCTATGGTATTAAATCTGTCCCTTTTAGAAGATAATTTAAAAAAACACTTACATTTTTATAGATTTTTGCTATAGGGCACATGCACTAGCCAAAGAGACAGAGAGAGATAGCAGAAAGTAAAAAATCACCTCCCAGAGGAGGTCACACCACAATCCCTTCTCCTCCATTCTCCTCTCGGGATTTTGGGCACACATGCACATGTGCCTGCCATGAGTTTTAAGTTGCTAGGTCCAGGACTCGAACCACAGTTGACTACATGGGAGTCCAAGCACATAACCATGATGCCATCTGCTGGCATCATGGTTATTATTATTTCTTTCTTTATTTGTTGTGATTTTCAAGTCACCAGGTCCAGGCCTTAAACCTTAGTCAGCCATATGGGAATCCAGTGCCTTAACCACCACACTACTTACTGGCCCCAGAAGAGACTATGAGAAAGCCAACATCGGGGCCAGCAGGTGGCATGGTGGTTAAGGTGCTGGATACTCCCACATGGCCAACCACAGTTCGAGTCCCGGACCTGGTGGCTTGCTTTCTCACTTTCACTCTCTCTCTGTGTCTCTCTCTGATCAAATTAAAAAATAAATGAATAAATAAAATAAGTAATTCTTTAAAAAAAAAAAAGAAAGAAAGCCAACATCATATGGACTTTTTTATTTCTTTCCATTCTCCAGATCATACTCAACGGCAGGGGTTTCTTGTAGCTTACTATCATAATGTTTTGTTCCCTTTTTTGGTTGAGCAATACCCCTTTGAGTAATTTTCTTCATAAGTGGTGGGTGGGTGGTAAGCTTCCTCAGATCTGAATTCTCAGTTTCATATGCATGGAATCACTAAGACCTAGAGCATAGAAGTGGTGGTTAAGGATACTGGACTCTTACCTGGCTGACTGCGGTTTGAGTCTCAAACTGGCAGCTCTCTCTCTCTCTCTCTCTCTCTCTCTCTCTCTCTCTCTCTCTCTGGTGAGTGCATGTGTCTTACAGAAACTTAAAAACAACAATAGTGATGATAAATAAAATTAAATAAGTAGGGGCCAGTAGATGGTGTAGTGGTTACATCACTGGACTCCCACATGGTCCAAACTCGTGGTTCAGGCTTGAAACTCATGCTGGGCACATGTGTGTGTGTACCCAAGATCCCAGGAAGAGAATGGAGGAGAAGGGATTGTGGCATGGCCATTCCCCCCAGGGGTGATTTCTCGCTTTCTGTCTCTGTCTCTCCAGCAAGCACATGCACCGTATAGCAAAAGTCTCTCTTAAAAAAAAAAAAAAAAGTTGAGACCAGCAGATGGCATAATGGTTGCATAGCTGGACTCCCATGTAGTCAACTGCAGTTCAATGCCGGCCCCGGCAGCTTTAAACTCACACCAGGTGTGTGTACTACGTGTCCAAGATTCTGAGAGGAGAATGGAGAAGAGATAGTGGTGTGATCATCTCCCCGGGAGGTGATTTCTTGCTTTCTGGCTCTCTGTCTCTTTCTGTCTCTCTGGCGAGCACACATACCCTATAGCAAAAAGCTCTCTAAAAAAACAAAAAAAAAGGAAGAAAAAAGTTTATTTTTTAAAAATGCAAAGAATATAAAGATCCAATTCATAGAAAAGCAATACTAATGACCAATAAATGTGCAAACAAACCCTCAACTATACTAGTCATGGAAATGCAAAATAAAAGAACAGTGAAAACAAATTTTTCATTTATTAGATTAGAAAAATGTAAAAAATAGATAATAAACAATGATGGCATGGACATAAGAAAATGTACACTATTAAGCATTCTTTCTCTTTTTCTTTTTTAAATGAGCTTTTTGACTTAAGGTGCAACCACTCACCAGAGAAAGAGACACACACCCCCCCCCCCACTCCCCCAGAGGAATGGCCATGCCACAATCCTTTCTCTTCCATTGTCCTCTCAGTATTTTGGGCACACACGTGCCCAGCATGAGTTTCAAGCTGTCAGGTCTGGGACTTGAACCATGATCGGCCATGTGGGAGTCCAACAACTTAACCACTGTGCCATCTGCTGGCCCCAAGCATTCTTAATGAACATCTGAATCTCAACAGTCTTTTTGGAGAGCAACTAATTATAGTAGAGAAAAACTTGAATGCTCATATTCTTTGACCCAGCAATCCAATTTAACTTAGAATAAAAATAGTCTTTACTGGCACCAGCAGTTGGCATAATGGCTATGTCGCTGGACTCCCATGTAGTCAACCATGCTTAGAGTCCCGGACCCAGTGATTTAAACTCAACCCAGGTGCGTGTGCGTGCGTGCCCAAGATCCTGAGAGGAGAATGGAGAAGGAGAGATTGCTACGTGGAGAAGGGATTGCAGCGTGGCCATCCTCTGTGGGGGGTGATTTTTCACTTTCTGTCTCTCTGTCTTTCTGGCGAGTGCACACGCCCTATAAAACCTGTTGGGGGAAAAAAAGTCCTTAGTGTCTCCTTATGTCTCTCTCTCTCTCTTTCCACCACCTCTCTTCTCTCCAGTGCCCTCACTTGACTTGCTGCCTCACTTCCCAGAAAGCTAGACTCTCCTGCCCAAGCCCTACTGTGCCTCCATCATACTTGAGCCAACTGAAGCCAGATCCTGGAGCAGGGAGATGGCCTGGGAGCCCTGAAGGGCTTTACTTAGTGAGTCCCCCTGTGCTTTCAGGACGGTGAGACCAAGGACGCCAGCAGAGCCAAAATTCGCTTCGAGTTCCTGGGGCTGTGGACAACGTGCAAGATGCTGATGGCAGCCGGCAGAGGCTGCTGTGCCCTGGCCGTCCTGCTGGTGATTGCGGACATCCATCCTGGTGGTGAGGACAGACCCCTCCCATAGCCATCAGAGAGATGGCTGGGCTCAAGGGAAGGATAGATCGCATGATATTTTTCTGGTGGGGAAGAAAAGGGCAGAAAGGTAAAAAAAAAAATGTTTTGTGGAACCAGCAGTTGGCATAATGGCTATGTCTCTGTCTGTCGGGCAAGCACACGTGCCCTATAGCAAAAACCTCTCAAAAAAAAAAAAAAAGAAAGAAAGAAAGAAAAAGAAAAAGGAAAGGTCTGGCTCTATTGCATTGCTTAAGATAGGTTGAATCTCAAATGGAAACTGTGGTTCGAATCCCCACAGTGGTCACCAGGCATGTATGTGAGTGCCCAAGACCTAAACACCCCTCTCTCTCACTCTCATATGTGCACACACACTCTAACATGAATGAAAAGAAAATTTTTTATTTTTGGAGAGGATTTTTTTTTTCTTTTTTGTTATGGGGCACGTGCACTCACCAGAAAGACAGAGAGACAGAAAGCAAAAAATCCGTGCGTTTGCCAGAAAGACAGAGAGAGAGACAGAGAGACAGAATGTAAGAAATCACCCCCCAGGGGGGATGGCCACGCCACAATCCCTTCTCCTCCATTCTCCTCTCAGGATCTTGGGCACACATGCACACGCACCCAGTGTGAGTTTAAGCCACCGGGTCCGGGACTTGAACTGTGATCGACTACATGGGAGTCCAGCAACATAGCCATTATGCCAACTGCTGGTGCCTGAAAAGAACATTTTTTAAATCTTTCTTTTTAGAATTAATATTACTGGGGCTGGCAGGTGGCGTGGTGGATAAGGGTACTGGACTCCCACATGGCTGATTGTGATTCGAGTCCTGGACCTGGCAGCTTGCTTTCTCACTTTCCCTCTCTCTCTCATGCTCTGTCCCTCTCTGGTCAGATTAAATAAATAATTAAATAAATAAAATTAAATAAAAATAATTAAACAAAGAACTAATACTACTGCTCTCTTCATCAGACATTCTGCCTCTGCTATGTGTGTTGTTGTGGGTTTATTTAATTTTTTTATTTCAATTTATTTATTTACATTCACTCACTATACATCATTACAGCATACAAAATGAGATTTCCCATCCAGAATACACTGTATGTTGGCTCAATCAAGCATATCAACACACGTATTATCATCAACAAATAATTTTCCATTTCTTGTTTCCTGTATATTTTATTTATTTATTTATTTATTTATTTATTCTTTTTTTGGAGAGGTTTTTGCTATAGGGCGCGTGCACTCGCCAGAAAGACAGAGACAGAGAGATAGAAAGCAAGAAATCACCCCCCAGGGGGGATGGCCATGCCGCAATCCCTTCTCCTCCATTCTCCTCTCAGGATCTTGGGCACACACGCACATGCGCCCGGCATGAGTTTAAGCCACTGGGTCTGGGACATGAACCGCGGTTGGCTACATGGGAGTCTAGCGACATAGCTACTATGCTAACTGCTGGTCCCTTTATTTATTTTTTTTAGATTTTTGCCATAGGGCAGATACATTTGCCAGAGAGAGACAAAGACAGAGAGAGAAAGTGAGAAGTCACTTACTAGGGTGATGGCCACACTGCAATCACTTCCCCTCCACTCTCCTCTCAGGATTTTGAGCATGCACACACAGTACCTGGCATGTTCTTCAAGTCACCAGATCCAGGATTAGGACTACAGAGTCAGCTATGTAGGGTCCAGTGCCTTAATCACCATTCCATGTGTTGATTTTTTTTTCGTTTTTTTCCATGTGTTGATTCTGCTATGTGTTTTTTTTTTAAGAATTATTTTATTTAACTTTATTTATTTATTTTAATTTGACCAGAGATGAACGGAGTGAGAAAAAGAGAGAGAGGGAAAGTGAGAAAGTAAGCTACCAGGTTTGGGACTCAAACCATGATCGGCTATGTGAGAGTTCAGCACCCTTAACTACTAAGCCACCTGTCGGCTCCCCTCTGCTATGTGTTTTTAAAAACCTGGTAACCTGGAACAGCCAGTAGCCTGGTTGTTAAGGCGACTGGATCCCACATGGCTGACTATGCAATTCAAAGAGTGTGTGTGTGCCCACAATCCTGAAAGAAGGGAGAAATGGAGAAGGGATTGTAGCATGACCACGCCCCATGGCCTTTCTTGCTTTCCCAGTCCCCTTCTCCCTCAACCCCAGGAGAGCATGCACCCTTTGGGGTGCGGGGTCGGGGGGGGGAGTGCCTGATACTCTGGCACTGTAAGATTACTTCAGTGTTTTGTTTGTTTTTGTTTCTTAATTTGCTATAGAGTACATGCACTTGCAGGTGAGAGAGAAAGGGAGAAAAATCATCACCCTCCAGGGGCATGGCCATTCCACAATCCCTTCTCCCCCTTCTCCAGCGTCTGCTAGGGATTTGGGCATGCACGCACACTCACCTGGCATGTTTCCCAAACTGCTGGGTCTGGGACTCCAATCCACAGTCGGCCATGTGGAATCTAGCTGCCTTCACTACCACGCTACTGGCTGACTCTCCAGATTTGAATTGGGAAGCGGAAATAAAATATAAACCATTTCTGAATTAATGTATGGCTGGGATTACAAGTCTCTCACAGATATGGGGCTAGCCCATAAAATGCTCTTCTAAAAGGGTAGCATTTAATATCTACGGGGTAGCCTCCATCTCTGCCTCATCAGTGGTCTCATGCGAGTGAATTTAATCTACAAGCATATACCAAGGAAAGTCTTAGAACTAAAAAACAAGCTTCGGTCAAACAAGCCTCTGCGGAGGAGTTGGGGAGGGGAGCGGCAGCCTCAGCACCAGCCTGCTGAGGTGTTTTTTTTTCCTCACTATAAGAGAGATTGAGAGAGAGTGCATGCACACCCCCCACAGGCCCAGTTGTGCCACAATCCCTCTTCTTCCAAATCTCCATCCTAGAAGGATCCTGCACATGCGTGTACCCAGGCGTCCATCCTGGTTCTTCGAAGTTCACCACGGTGCTATGGGGCTATAGCCCTTGTCCGTTTTGTTGTTGTTGTTTTTTGTTTTTGGAGAGGTTTTTGCTATAGGGTGCGTGCGCTCAACTGAAAGACAGAGAGAGATAGAGAGATAGAAAGTGAGGGACCAGCAGTTAGCGTAATGGCTATGTCGCTGGACTCCCACGTAGTCGACCGCGGTTCGAGTCCCGGACCCGGTGGCTTAAACTCACGCCGGGCGCGTGTGCGTGCGTGCCCAAGATCCCGAGAGGAGAATGGAGGAGAAGGGATTGCGGCGTGGCCATCCCCCCTGGGGGGTGATTTCCTGCTTTCTGTCTCTCTGTCTCTCTCTGTCTGTCTGGCGAGCGCACGCGCCCTATAGCAAAAACCTCTCCAAAAAAAAAAAAAAAAGAAAGTGAGAAATCACCCCCCCGGGGGTGGGGGGATGGTCACGCCGCAATCCCTTCTCCTCCATTCTCCTCTCAGGATCTTGGGCACGCACGCACACGCACCCAGCGTGAGTTTTAAGCCATCGGGTCTGGGACATGAACCGCGGTCGACTACATGGGAGTCCAGAGACATAGCCATTATGCAAATAATTATTTTTAAAATTTAAACAAATTAAAAAAAAAAAAGCCAGACCCAGATTTTGGACCATGAGGTGATCCCATGTGGGATCCAGCTGCCTTAACCAGCACGTCACCAGCTAGCCCAAGAGCTGAATTTAACCAAGGCTGGGTTTCTCGTGGAATCATAACAGAGGGAGTAAAGCTAAGGGAGCTGAGGGTGGGCCCCAGGGAGAGATTATAACAAGGGACCACAAAATACAAAATGCATAAGAAAGTGAAGTTGTGAGGAAAGGGGAGGACAATGAAAAGGCGGTAGGGTCAATGGGCTGGAAACACCTACTGGGCCAAAGCACTATCCTACGTTAACCCGATTCTATTTTCTCCACTTCCGTACCCAGGCTGGAGCTTACTTACAGAGAAAATGAAAGTCTATAGGTTGGCACCACCAGAGTCATGATTTTGGGATAGCAACAGTCCTTCAGTAATTTGTGTATGGGCCAGCAGGTGGCATAGTGGTTAAGGAGGCTAGATCCCAGATGGCTGACTGAGTGGTTCCAGTCCCAGACCCAGATGCATGTGAGTACATTCCCAAAATCTCAAGAGGAAAATGGAGAAAAAGAGATTATGGCATGGCCATCTCCCCTGGGGGTTTTCTCTCTCTCTTTTTCTCTCGTTCTCTTTCTGGTGAGTGCATGCACCCTATAGCAAACATTTGAAAATAATAATAGTTTGTCTATGATTCGCTGGTCAGCTCTCACTCCAGTTTTACACAGTGGCTGTTTTGGTGTTTTTTTTTTTTCTTAAATTTTTTTAAAAAAATAATTATTCGATTTTATTTATTTATTCATTTATTTTAATTTGACGAGAGAGAGAGACAGACAGACAGAGAAGAAGGAAAATGGGAAAGCAAGCTACCAGACCTGGGACTCGAACAGTAGTTGGCCATGTGGGAGTGTCCAGCACTTTAACCACCATGCCACCTGCTGGTCTCTGTTTTGGTGTTTTTAAAAAGTATTCATTCCATTTTATGTATCATCATTATTGTCTTCCAAATTGTTACAGGGCATGTGTGCTCACCAGAGGGAGACAGAGAGAGAGAGGGAGACAGAGAGAGAGAGAGTGAGAAAGCAAGCCGCCAGGTTTCAGGACTCAAACCACAGTCGGCCATGTGGGAGCCCAGTGCCTTAATCACCACACCACCTGCTGGCTCCATACAGTGTCTGTTTGTATTTTTTAAAGAGTTTCTTAAATTATTTAATTTTATTTATATTATTATTATTATTTAATTTGCTATAGTGAACATGCACTCACCAGAGGGTGGGGAGGGTGGGGAGTGAGAAAGCAAGCAGTCAGGCCTAGGATTCGAAATGCGGTTGGCCATGTGGGAGTTCAATACCTTAACCCCTGTACCGCCTGCCTGCCTCACAATGGTTATTTTTAATCTCTGCTGTCTCTGCTCATCCAATTTTGGGGTAGAAAAATTTTATTCAACATTCAAGTCTCTAACTCAAGCACTAACTTCTTGGTGAAGTTTTCTTGATTCCTTCAGACTCTTTCAGGAATCTATAAGATTTGTCAGATGGAGTAATTGCAGAACTCAAATGTGATTTTTCCAAATGTGTCTCTCTCTTTCTCTTTTTTTTTTTTTTTTTTTTTGGAGAGGTTTTCACTATAGGGTGCATGCACTCACCAGAAAGACAGAGAGAGAGAGACAGAAAGCGAGAAATCACCCCCCTCCCCTCCCCCCCCCCCCCCCCCCCCAGGGAGATGGCCACGCCACAATCCCTTCTCCTCCATTCTCCTCTCAGGATCTTGGGCACGCACGCACACGTACCTGGCATGAATTTAAGCCACTGGGTCCCGGACTCAAACCACGGTCGACTACATGGGAGTCCAGCAACATAGCCATTACGCTAACTGCTGGTCCCCCTAATGTGTCTTTACACTAGGCTGTAAGTTCCTGGGGAGCGGGGCTCATGTCTTATTCATCAAAGCCCCAGCAGCACAGTGCTTGCTGGAGTGGATGCCTAAACATATTTATTAAATGAAGGACCAAATAAACCTATCAATAAACTGAAGCTTTTTCCCCCCTTTATGGGAGGGGCGGGGGAGAGGGAGACAGAGACAGAGAGAGAGGTATTCTTTACCTCTCTTGCTGTGGCGCAGTCTCCTGTCTCAGCTTTCCATTAGCTGGGATTTACATGCGCATGCGACTGTGCCCAGCATGTTCAGGTCGACCCAAGAACTGAACCGGGGCCTCTCATGTGGCTCCCATGCTCCCAGGCAGTGGGTGCTACCTGTGTACCACCTGAATGGAAGCTTTGAGCTTACTCATTTCGTCCCTTATCTCATTTTTCAGATAAACTCCTGCCAAAGGAGTTGAATAATTTGCCTGTAGTCACGCAGCCAAGGACAGAGTTGAGATGTTTCCTATCTGCCAGTGTCACTGTGACGTTGTGGTCTAGCCCCTCCACGTGCTCCTCTAGTGATAAGGAGCAGTTACAGGGGGTTAGGAACTCTACCTGGCCTCTTGTGGGTAATTCTTCCCTTCTCGTTCCAGGATGCCTACACATCACCAGCTCAGCTTCCCAGGAAGGAAAGCAACTAAACTTAATCTGTACCGTGTGGCATAAGAAAGAAGAGGCCTCGGGCTTTATAATCTACTTGTGCAAAAACAGGCCTAGGGACTGTTCCCCTAAGACCAGCTTGATGCAGCTGAGACTTAAACGAGACTCGGGGATAGATGGTGGCAGTGAACAGCCATCTCAGCTGGTGTTCACCATACACCAAGTCACACCATCCGACAGCGGGACCTACCAGTGTTGTGCCAGAAACCAGATGACACAGGTTCTCCTTCAGGGACACGTTTTCTCTGTCCTAGTCACAGGTGAGTCCCTCATACCCCTTATGCTACCAGGAGGACAGGAACAGGGCTGACAGCTAGAGATATAAGTGATGCTTCAGGTCCAGGAAAGGCAGCCTCCTTGGGAAGAGTCCTTCCCATTACTCAATCCTTGTCCATCACTCCTGCCTAGATGCCGCCTTTCTTCAAAGCACACATACAAGGTAACCTCATTTGGTCTTTAATTTTAAAAATCTTACTAGGGTGGTCATCTCATTTTTACTGAAAGGGAGACTAAGTCACAAGAGGTGAAGATCCTGTTCAATGCCACTCGCTGACCAGCACCGTAAAAGCAGATAGTGGTCTGGAATTCAGGCCTCTTGATTCCTAACTTAGAGCTGTGGCTGTATTTCCAAATACATACAGAGAGGTCGATTTAAGAGAAAACAGGGACCAGCAAATGGCATAATGGCTACGTCGTTGGACTCCCATGTCGTCGACCATAGTTCAAGTCCCTGATCTGGTGTCTTAAAACTCACACCAGGTGTGTGTGCACATATGCCCAAAAATCCCAAGAGGAGAATAGAGGAGAAGGGATTGTGACATGGCCAACCCCCCTGGGGGCTGATTTCTCACTTTCTGTCTCTCTGGTGAGTTCACATGCCCTATAGCAAAAATCTCTCTGGGAAAAAAAAAAAGGAATTATTTATTATTTTAAATTTGACCAGAGAGAGACAGAGAAAGAGAAAGAGGGAAAGTGAAAAATCAAGCCACCAGGTCTGGGACTCAAACTGCAGTCAGCCATGTGGGAGTCCAGCACCTTAACCACCATGCTACCATGGGACCTAGGAGACAAGGAACCTAATGGAGAGGTAGAGAGAAAATTCTAGAATAAAAAAGCCAAAAAGGGCAATTAGTCTACAAGAACACAAGAGAAAGAGTGCTCTGACAAGGAGATATCTATGGGCTAAAAATGGAATTGATGCATCTTTCTGCGGTCTCATGATATATCTAGTAAAAGAATTAGGGACCAGCAGATGGCGTAATGGCTACGTTGCTGGATTCCCACGTAGTCAACCACAGTTTGAGTCCCGGACCCAGTGGCTTAAACTCACGCTTGGCACGTGTGTGTGCGTGCTCAAGATCCTGAGAGGAGAATGGGGGAGAAGGGATTGCAGCGTGGCCATCCCAGGTTTTGAAAGGATGCAAAAAAGGAAAGTGGGAAAAGTAGGTGGTGGGTGAAATTGTAAGAGAACCATATCTTCATCTACTGTAATAGAAAGTCAGTAGATAATGCCTAAACTTCATCATTAGGAAGCGGCAACATGAGCATATTATTTAGGAATACAGTGAAACATCCCAAAGAGTTAGCAGTAGTTGTCTCTGGGGAATGAGGCTAGAAGGATAAAAAGACAAGACTGTTATTCTTTTTTTGAGAGAGATTTTTACTATAGGGCACCAGACAGAGACAGAAAATGAGAAATCACCCCCCAGGCCATAATCCTTTCTCCTCCATTCTCCTCTTGGGATTTTGAGTACATAGGCACACACACCTAGCATGAGTTTTAAGCCTCCCTGTCTGGGACTCGAAATGGCCAACTACGTGGGATTCCAGTGATGTAACCATTACTCCATTTGCTGGTCCCAGTTATTCTTTTTTGTTTTTGATTTTTTTCTTTTTTTTTTTTTTTTTTTTTTTTTTTTTTTTTTTTTTTTTGCTATAGGGTGCATGTGCTCGCCAGACAGACAAGAGAGAGACAGAGAGACAGAAAGTGAGAAATCAACCCCCAGGGGGGATGGTCACGTCACAATCCCTTCTCCTCCATTCTCCTCTGGGGATCTTGGGCACGCACACACACGCGCCTGGCGTGAGTTTTAAGCCACCAGGTCCGGGACTCGAACCGCTTGGAGTCCAGCGACATAGCCATTACGCTAACTGCTGGTCCCATTCTTTATATACTTTCAAATAGTATCTTTTTTTTAGAACAATACTTTTGCTATAGAACACATGTGCTTGCTGGAGAGACAGAGAGACAGAAAGTGAGAAATCATCTCTCAGTGGGATGGCCACAACACAATCCCTCTCGGAAGTTTGGGCACATGCACACACATGCACCCAGCGTGAGCTTCAAGCCTCCATCCAGGTCCCAGACTAGAACTGCAGTCGGCCACATGGGAGTCCAGCACCTTAACCACTACACCGCCTGCTGCTCCCTCAAGTAGTGTCTTAAAGTATAAATCAATGCTACTCTCTCCCAATCCAATAAAAACCTGGTGCAGAGCGTTGTAAACAAATGTTTACATCACCTGCTATGGTTACTAGTTAATTACAAATTTGTACTTCAGTCTACTGCCGGCCCCTATCAAATGATTCTTTTAAAAAAAATTACTTTAGCCTGGTAGTGCAGGTTCCATAAAAGTTCGATTTACTATTTATGTGAATGCTCTGCTCCAGGTAAACCGCTCTCTGATTAATACAGATTTTCTTCCTTGCTTCCTGGTGCCTTCCCGCCTGACCCTGCTATCCCCTTCAGCGCTCCTGACCGTCTTCTGCATCAAACTCATCTCTATTGGCTTCTGCGGCTCTGTATCCCCAGTTCTCCCACCTGTCTGACTGTTCTGGTGTCTTCTTCTCTGCCTCTGTTTCCTTCTCCTTTTCAAACATGCATATTCCCAAGACTCATCCTCACCCCATCACTCTTCCCTCTCTAACCACCCCCCTAGGTCTCAACCGCCTTCATGGTTTAAACCTGTACCTCCTTGCGGTTGATCCACAAACCAGCTTCTCTAGTTCCAATCTCTCTCTTAATTATTTCCAGTGACAACTGGATTTCTAGCTCCTAGACACCCCACCCTCTCCTCAGTCAAAATCTGTCCCTGATTCACAGTTGAAAACCTTGGTTCCTCGGGGCCAGCAGGTGAAATGTTGGTTAAGGTGCTGAACGTCCACATAATTGACTGCAGTTTGAGTCCTGGACACGACAGTTTGAAAATCATGCCTGGCGCCTGTGTGTGTACATGCCTGAAATCCCAAGGGAAGAATGGAGCAGAAAGGATTGTGGCATTGCCATCCCCTCTGGGGGGTGATTTGTCACTTTCCCTCTCTCTGTGTCTCTAGTGAGCGTACACACCCTAGGGCAAAAATCTTAAAAAACACAAACAAACAAACTTCGGTTATGTCCCATCCAGTCGGTTACTAAATACTACTAGTTCTTTTCCACATTTACTCCTTTCTTTCCAAAGGGTTTTTCCGGGTCTGAATCACTTCACACTTAAAATATTCCAGTGGTCTCCTAACTGGTGAGTCCCTTGAGATACTGTATCTCCCATCCCTACTATCGAGCTTGGCACTTCGCTGTTGCCGAATAAGTAGCCCATTGACTCTAATACCACCTCTGCCTCTAAACCGCTCTACATGGTGCCGCCAGACTGATCTTTCTAAAAAGCTAATTTGTATATGCTCCATCATCATTCAGTTTCCATGGCTTCTCACCACCTATGGGATAGTTTAAATTACTTTAGCTTGGGGGCCAGGACGTGGCATAGTAGTTACATCACTGGACTCCCACAGCCGACCACAGTTTGAGTCCTGGACCAGGTGCTTTGAAGATCACACAGGTGTGTGTGTGCACGGCCAAGATTCCGGGAGGGATGAATGGAGAAGAACAGAAGAGAAAGGATTGCGGCATGACCATCCCCTTGGGGGGTGATTTCTCACTTTCCCTCTCACTGTCTCTGTCTCTCTGTGTCCCTCTCTCAGGTGAGTATATGTACAGTAAGGCAAAAACCTCTTTTAAAAGATTACTTTAGGGACAGCAGGTGGCATAGTGGTTAAGGACACTGGACTTCCAAATGGCCGACAGTGATTTAAGGCCAGATCTGGTGGCTTGCTTTCTCACTCTCTCTCTCTCTCTCACTATGTCCCTCTCTGGTCAAATAAATAATGTTAAATAAAATAATTCTTTTTAAAATAATATTTATTTATTTTATTTGTTATTATTATTATTGTTTTTAATTTGACCAGAGAGAGACTGAGAGAGAGAAAGGAAAACTGAGAAAGTAAGTTGCCAGGTCCAAGACTTGAACCGCAGTTGGCCAGCAGGAGTCCAGTACCTCAACCACTGCACTACCTGCTGGCCCCCATAAGATAATTCCTTAAAAAAAAAAAAAAAAAAAAAAAACTCTAGCCTGGTACTGGGGGCTCCATAAAAGTTCATTCTATTATTTATGCGAGTACTCTGCTCCAGGTAAACTGCACCAGTAGACACGTCTTTCACCCATATACAAATGTTTATCGTGTGTTTCAGACACAGTGCTAAACCTTGGAGAACAAAATCAGGTACAGTACTGTCCTTGCTCCATATAACCCAGTGTTTGTGTTTTTTTTGTTTGTTTGTTTGTTTGTTTGTTTCAGTGTTTGCATTTTTATAATTGTCTTCCTGTGATGGTTCTCGGAAAAATGCCTTTTTTAAAAGAGATTTTTGCCATAAGTTGCATGTGCTTGCCGGAGAGACAGAGACAGAGAGATAGAAAGCAAGAAATCACCCTTGGGGGGGGGGGGTGGCCACACTATAATTCCTTCTCCTCCATTCTCCTCTCGGAATCTTGGGCATGCATGCAACGAACGCGCCCAGTGTGAGTTTTAAGCCATCAGGTCCGGGCCTCAAACCACTGTCTACTATGTAGGAGTTCAGCTTTCTTATCTTTTCAGGATATTTAAGTATTAGCACACACATATGGTCCCAAAATATGAAAATTAGGTTCTTTCCGGGAGATCGAACTAGAAAGAATAGACAGGTAACATAACTTTTTTAAAAAAAGAATTACTCACTTTGGCTACCAGGTGGCATGGTGGTTAAGGCACTGGACTCCCACATCGCAGTTTGAGTCCCAGACCTGGCAGCTTGCTTTCTCACTTTCTCTCTCCTTTTTTTTTTTTTTTTTCTGGAGAGGTTTTTGCTATAGGGTGCATGCGCTCACCAGACAGACAGAGAGAAACAGAGAGATAGAATGCGAGAAATCACCCCCCAGGGGGATGGCCACACCACAATCCCTTATCCTCCATTCTTCTCTCGGGATCTTGGGCATGCACGCACACATGCCCGGCATGAGTTTAAGCCACCAGGTCCGGGACGCGAACCGCGGTTGACTACATGGGAGTCCAGCGACATAGCCATTACGCTAACTGCTGGCCCCCTCACTTTCTCTCTTTCTTTCTCTCCCTCTGTCTTTTTCTGGTGAGTGCAGGTACCCTAGAGTAAAATTTTGAAAAATAATAATAATAAAAATAATAATAAATAAAATTTTAAATAAATGATTTTTTAAAAGAATTACTTATTTAATTTTATTATTTTTTACATGTTCTATAGGGCACATGTGCTAGCCAGAGAGAGAGAGACAGACAGACAGAGAAAAATGAGAAACTAAGATGTCACGTCTGGGACTTGAACCACACTCAGCCATGTGCTGAGCCTAACACCTGAACCACCACGCCACCTGCCGGCCTGGTAACAGATTTTTTTTTCTTTTTTTTTTTCTTTTTTCTTTCTAGAGAGGTTTTCACTATAGAGCACATATGCTCGTCAGAGAGACAGAGAGAAAGCAAGCAAGAAATCACCCCCCTGGGAGGGATGGCCCTGCCACAATCCTTTCTCCTCCAGTCTCCTCTTGGGATTTTGGGCTTGTATGCACAAGTGCCTGACATGAGTTTTATGCTGCCAGGTCTGGGACTGGCACCGCGACTGACTACATGGGAGTCCAGTGACATAACCATTACTCCATCTGCTGGTTTCCCAGATTATATTTGAATAATTATTTAATTTGGAGACTAGCAGGTGGCATGATGGTTAAGGTGCTGGACTCCCACATGGGTTACTGCAGTTTGAGTCCTGAACTTGGTGGCTTTCTTTCTCATTTTCCCTCTCTCTGTGTCTCTGTCTGGTCAAATTAAAAAATAATAAGGGACCAGCAGGTGGCATAGTGATTATGTCACTGGACTCCCACATGGTTGACTGTGGTTTAAGTCCTGGACTGAAACTCAGTTTTTTAATGTTATTTATTATTGTTATTATTTTTCAATTTTGCTATAGGGCATGTGCTCTCACCAGAGGAAAAGAAAGTGAAAAAGCAACACACCAGGTCTAAGACTCAAACCATGGTTGGGCATGTGGGAGTCTAGCATCTTAACCACCATGCCACTTGCTGGCCACAACAGATGTCTAACTTCATTAGACAGTGTCTTACCATTTTCTCAGTGCTTACGGTATGCCAGGCACTGTGATAAGTGATAATATTATATTTAATATTACATTTTATCTCCATGCGCTTTGAGGTAAGAATCAATATCATCATCTTCTGACAATTGAGACTCAAAGCTTATTTGTGTAAGTGTACTCTCTTAGTAAATGATGGATACAAATCTAAATCTATTCCAAAATCTAAGACTTTAACTTATGCTGAATTGCTTGACCTACTCTAGGTTTGTAAACGGCATCTGGGGAAACCCCATCGAAAGTGACCAAGTCATTTTAGCTGTTTCTCTTCACAGTCTAGCGTATCCCCAGTGTCTGGCACACAGCAGATTTTATATTTACTTGTTGCTGCTGCATCATCTTGCCCACAATTGTTAAAAATACTTATTTGGGGGCCAGTGGATATGTAACAGTTATGCTGCTGAGTCCCATGTGGTAGAGTGCAGTTCCAGTCCTGGACCTGGCAGCTTAAAACACTCTGGGCCCGTGTGCCCAAAATCCTGAGAGGACAATGGAGGAGAAGGGATCGTGGCATTGTCATCCCCCCAGGGGGTGATTTCTCGCTTTCTGTCTGTCTCTCCAGTGAGTGCACATGCTCTATGGCAAAAATCTCTTTTAAAAAAAAAAACTTTATTTGGGCAATGAATGATGCTGGTGGGGGGGTATCCTTGGAGATCCCAAGACATTCTGAGATGATATAAAAGGAGGTTCTAGTGATTTCTAAAATCCTCTCCTGATTCATGATTCCCTTTTGACCCAGAGGACGGGAACTACACCGTGGAGGGACTGAGACGAGGACAACCACCCAAGTTCATCCGCGGCGCAGGCACTCTCAGTGCAGGCTTCCGACTAGGAAACGTCTGGGCGGTTCTGCTCACCAGCCTGGTGGCCCTTCAAGGTATGCTCAGAAGAGCTTTCAGCTCTCCAAGAAATGAGGGTGTTATAGCTTTGCCACCTTGATTATTCTCCAAGAGGGGATTTGGGAAGGAAGCCCAGAGGCAGAAGAAAATATCCTCAAGTCCTGACTATCCACGAGAAAATTTAAACCTATGTGAAGGTGAAACTAGTCCAAAGAAATAAAAACTTCCAAATACTGAAGGGAAGAGCGATGAATCAGACTTTCCACTGGGCATGAGATCAGAACCTGTTAGAAGTCTGTGGGTGAGGCAGGTAAATACAACTGCCTGTTTTCATTGGGTGAACAGGGGCACAAGTTGAGACAACAGATCTTCGGCAATTATGTGAATTGACAAGGTTAGAGACAGAGTTGGTATAGAAGAGGGCTTTGTTTATTTATTTATTTATTTATTTATTTATTTATTTATTTATTTATTTTAAAAAGAATTATTCTATTTAACTTTATTTATCCACCTATTTATTTCAATTTGACCAGAAAGGGACAGAGTGAGAGAGTGAGAGAGAGAGAGAGAGAGAGAAAGCAAGCCGCCAGGGCTGAGATCCGAACCGCAGTCAGACATGTGGGAGTCCATCATCCTTAACCACTATGCTATCTGCAAGCCCCTGCCCCTTATTTATTTTTAAAATTTGCTATAGGGCTTGTGAGCTTGCCAGACAGAGCAGGAAAGGAATCACCCCCCAGTGGGGATGGCCACACTGCACTCCCTTCTCTTTCATTCTTCTCTTGGAATTTTGGGCACGCATGCACATGTGCAGTGTGTTTTTCAAGCAGCTGAGTTGAATCACGCAGTTGACATGGGATCCAGCCGACTTAATAACCACCACACCATCAGTGGGCCCCAAATGTGGGTTTTAAACAGTAGAGCTCCTCAGCAAAGGCTGATGGCCAATTTTTAATGTATGGGTTGTTTTGTCAAAGGGCATGTGCGCTTGCCGGAGAGCAGCAGAGGGACAGGAGAGGAAGAAAGCACTGTCCTCACGGGGTGTGCTCACACTGCAATCTCTACTCCTCCATTTTTCCATCCCTTTGGGATTTGGGGCACTCACAAGCATGTGCTCAGCATGTTTTGCAAGCTACTGGGACTGGGATTCAAATTGCAGTCACATGGGATCCAACCCCCTTAACCACTAGGCCATGGGGCTGACCCAGCTTGAATATATTAAAAACTTGTAGCTGAGTCCTCTAAGCACCATTATGTATCAGGTCTTCTAAGCATCAATATGTATCAAGGTTTTCCATAGCGATTAAATGTATAAATAATTAAAATTAATTAAAAAAATCATAAAGTCAAAAAAAGAAAAAAAATAAATGATTGAAACACCTATATATGTGTGTGTGTGTGTGTGTGTGTGTGTGTGTATCAAGGTTTTTCCTATGAGATAACAAAGAATAGAGGGGCTGGCAGGTGGTATGGTGGTTAAGGGCACTGGACTCTCACATGGCCAACAATGGTTTGAGTCCTGGACTTGGTGGCTTGCTTTCTCACTTTCCCTTGCTCTCCCACTCTCACTCTGTTCCTCCCTGGTCAAATTTAAATAATAATTATTTTTATTTAACTTTATTTCCTTTTATTTGACCAGAGAGGGACAGAACGAGAGAGAGAGAAAGTGAGAGAGCAAGCTGCCGGGTCCGGGACTCGAACTGCTTTTGGCCACGTGGGAGTCCAGCATCCCTAACCACCACGCCACTTGCTGTCCCCAAATAAAATAATTCTTTTTTTATGGGACCAGCAGTTACGTAATGCTATTCGCTGGACTCCCACGTAGTAGACCGCGGTTCGAGGGACCCGGTGGCTTAAACTCACGCCGGGCGCGTGTGCATGCGTGCCCAAGATCCCGAGAGGAGAATGGAGGAGAAGGGATTGCGGTGTGGCCATCCCCCCTGGGGGGTGATTTCCTGCTTTCTATCTCTCTGTCTCTCTCTGCTGTCTGGCGAGCGCACGCGCCCTATAGCAAAAACCTCTCCAAAAAAAGAAAAAAAAAATTCTTTTTTTAATTTTAATTTTAATTTTAATTTTAATTAATTAATTTATTATTTAAATTTATTTGTTTACATTCATTCACTGTATATCATTACAGCAGACAAAATGAGACTTTCCATCCAGAATACACTATATGTTGGCTCAGTCAAGCACACAACATATGTGTTATCATCAACAAATAGTTTTCCATTTCTCATTTCCTATATATTTTGCTTTTTTTCCCATCTTTGATTCCCTACCTCTCACCCTCTGCCATCTCCCACACTCCTCCCACACAGTGTCTGGTATCTTTTGGTGCTTTCTATGCCTCCCCCCCCACACATTTTATTGTTTCACTAAATATCTTAATTAACCTAAATATTTTCAACAGCAAGCACAGCTGATATATACATATCCATGAACACAAGTTTGACTTTAGGCATAAACCTTAGTGAGTAGAATGAACATACTGTGAAGTAGCACCTAGCTGGGGCTATATAGCTTACTGCAGTCATCAAATAGGTATTTTAGGGACCAGCAGTTGGCGTAATGGCTATGTCGCTGGACTCCCACGTATTCGACCGCGGTTCCAGTCCCGGACCCGGTGGCTTAAACTCATGCCGGGCGCGTGTGCGTGCGTGCCCAAGATCCCGGAGAGGAGAATGGAGGAGAAGGGATTGCGGCGTGGCCATCCCCCCTGGGGGTGATTTCGCGCTTTCTGTCTCTCTGTCTCTGTCTTTCTGGCGAGCGCACATGCCCTATAGAAAACCTCTCCAAAAAAAAATAGGTAAAGCAAAAAAAATAGGTTTTTTTTTTTTTTTTTTGAGAGGTTTTTGCTATAGGGCGCGTGCGCTCGCCAGAAAGAGAGAGACAGAGAGACAGAAAGCGAGAAATCACCCCCCAGGGGGGATGGCCACGCCGCAATCCCTTCTCCTCCATTCTCCTCTCGGGATCTTGGGCACGCACGCACACGTGCCCGGCGTGAATTGAAGCCACCGGGTCCGGGACTGGAACCGTGGTTGACTACGTGGGAGTCCAGCGACATAGCCATTACGCCAACTGCTGGTCCCCATTCTTTTTAATTTCAAGAAAAATAGGGATTTTTTTGTTTTGTTTTATTTTGTTTTTGAGAGGTTTTTGCTACAGGGCGCGTGCGCTCGCCAGACAGACAGAGATAGAGAGACAGAAAGTGAGAAATCACTCCCCAGGGGGGATGGCCACGCCACAATCCCTTCTCCTCCATACTCCTCTAGGGATCTTTGGCACACACGCACACGCGCCCGGCGTGAGTTTCAAGCTGCCGGGTCCGGGACATGAACCGTGGTTGACTACGTGGAAGTTCAGCAACATAGCCACTACGCTAACTGCTGGCCCCATCAAGAAAAACAGTTTTAGGTTTTCTTTTTCCTGAAACTTTTTTTTTAACTTAATTAATTTACATTCATTCCCTAAGCATCTTCGCAGCATACAAAATGTGATTTCCCATCCAGAATATACTGCATAGTGGCTTAATCATGCATGTTACCGTCAAAAATTTTCCAATTCTAGTTTCATATATGTATTTTTTTTGTTGTTTTTGTTTGGTTTTAACCCCGATTTCTGACCCTCTGTCATTTCCCACCCTCTTCTCATACTATCTCTGGTGTCTACAGTTGTCTTCCGTTCTTTTCCCCCAACATTGTATTGGTCACACGATTTCTTAAATAATCTAACTAGTTTCAATAGCAAGTTCAGCTGGTTATTTCAAGAAAAGCAGTTTTAACTTAAATCAAAGAAATCCTAAGGAACTTTGCTTAAAACTTAAAGCCAGGAAACACGTTAGGATTCTGTTCAAATGGTAGGTACACGAACCTATCCATATCTCAAGACAGGACACAAATCCTTAAAACCGGACAACAAAGCCTAGAAGAAAAATCAGCAATGTTTCAGACAAAAGTCATAAAATTCTATTTCACCAATTCAGTCTCATGTACTTTACCTTCTGTTGTGGTTCAATTTTTCTGATTAAATTCTGGGATACAATATTCAACTCCAGACTTGTCCCTATGATTAACTTGGCCATTTTCTTAGTTTTTGAACTCATATTTCTGTGTGTCTTTATTTAATTTTCCTGATATAGCACTCCCTTGAGAACTTCTTGGAGATCTGGTCTGGTGCTAATGAATTCTTCCAAGTTTTGTTCATCTAAGAATGTTCTTGTCTTTTCTTCCCACATGAAGGATAATCTTGTTGGGTACAGTATTCTTGGTTGAAATTGCTTTTCCCTTAACACTTTGAAAATATTTTCCCATTCTTTCCTCGCTCGCATTGTTTCCGATGAGAGGTCTGCTGTTAGCCTGATGGGATATCCTTTGTAGGTTACTTAATGTTTTTCTCTTACCAGTCTTAGTGTCTTGTCTTTGTCTGTGGTTTTGGTCAACCTAGCTATAATGTGTTTTGGAGAAGATCTTCTTGGGTTGATTCTATTTAAGGTCCTTTGTATTTCTTGGGACTGCATCTTTGAGTGCCTCTCTAGCTTTGGAAAGTTTTCTTGCAGGATTTCATGGAATAGATTATCAATGCCCTTATGAGTCTCTTCACCTTCTGGAATGCCAATTATCCAGATGTTTGGACATTTGATGGTATCTAGTACTTCTCGCATATTATTCTCATTTTGGGGGGGCCATTTTCTCAGTCTTCATGGTAGATTTTTCTGGGCCAGAAATTTTCTCTTCTATGTCTGAGATCCTATTTTTTTGTATGATCTAATCTGCTTTTAATACTTTCAAGGGAGATTTTAACTTCCTGTATTATAACCTTGATCTCTAACAGGTCCCCCTTTGATTCTTTTTTAAAGTGTATAATTCCTCTTTTAGATCTTGCAAGAATTTCCTCACCTCCTGGAACTCATCAACTCCTTTCTTCATTCTCTTCTACAGTTCATGGTCTCTCTTCTCTTCCATCTCTGTTAATTTCGTCATTAGAATATTCTAAATTATTTATCAGGCATTTCCATAATTTCCATTGAACTCCCTGTGGATGAAGAGGAGTTATTCTTTTCCCTGGGAGGAGAGGTATTTTCTTGCTTTCCCATATTTCTTGTGATTGTGCAGTGATTTCTAGTCATCTGATGGATGATGTGTTTCTTCCTAATTCTTGAAGTTCAATCTGAACATTCAGGAGCAAGCAGAAAGAGGTGATCTGGAATCTCTTTGTTGTTCCGTTGTGATCACTTTGTGCAGCAGATTCTGTAGATATTGAGAAATATGTTAACCCAAATAGTATTTGGAGATTTGGCTATAGTTCCCTTAGATCCATCACTCAAGTTTGTGGGCTGGAAGCTAAATTATCAGTAGGAAATTTTCATCTCTTTTTTCCCTGAAATCACTAGTTCTCAGGAGCCATGAGGAATCTTCTGAATGCCTGGCTCTTGCCTCTCCTCAATAAAATAATTCTTAAAAAAAAAAAAAAAAAAAAAAAAAAAAAAAAAGGAAAGATAAGAAGAATGGAAATGCCAGTAATTTACCATTGTTTTTGTATAACAAGTAACAGAGCCAGTTCAGTGTCCTGGTTGTTAAAAGTCGATCATAGTGGGGCCAGCAGGTGGTGTGGTGGATAAGGGCGCTGGATTCCCACATGGCCAACCATGGTTCAAGTCCTGGACCTGGTGGCTTGCTTTCTCACTTTCCCTTTCTCTCTCTCATCAAATAAAGAAAAAAATAACAATAACAAATGGAAATAAATAAATAAATAATTCTTTAAAAAAAAAAAAAAAAAAGTCGATCACAGTTTGAGTGCTGTTCCCAGTAGCTTGAGAAACATGCCAGGCACGTGTGCATGCATGCCCCCAAATCCCTATGGGATGAAGAAGAGATTGCAGAATGACATGGCGGGGAGAAGAGGGTGCTTTCTCCTCTCCTTCTGTCTCTCTCTGGCAAGCATGCATACGCCTCTGGCCAAAACAAAAGGTAACAGATGCAGGTTTTTGCCTGCTCTTGGCATTAATTTCATTTTATTTGGGCTTTTCTCAAATCAGTAACTGTCACTGCGCAATACCAGAATGTAAGATCTGTAAATATGGGGAATTTCTCTTGTTTCCCCAAGATAAAGACAGCACCAGACACATAGTAGGTTCTTGATGCTTTCTGTACACATGGTGATTCTAACCTCTTACATATCTTCCCAGCAGAAGTTCCCTGATTACTCCTCAGGAAACAGGCACACGAAGTTGGACACTGCCTTTTACAGGGATTGATAGAGGCCCCTCGTCTCTAAACCTTACCCATCAGTAGTAACCTACTATATGCAAAGTACCTCTCACCTCTTTCACCAGCCACCCCAGGCTGACCCATTTCCAGAAACAGGACCACCCAACAATCCCTATTCCATCCCCTTGGCAACAAATTACCAAAAGAAAACAGGCCATGGGACCAGCAGGTGGCGTAGTGGTTAAGGCGCTGGACACTTCCACGTGGCCAACCGTTGTTTGAGTCCTGGGCTTGGTGGTTTGCGTTCTCATTTTTTCTCTCTCTCTTTCTCTCTCTGTCTCTCTGTTCAAATAGAAATGAATGAATGAATGAATGAATAAATAAAGTTAAATAAATAACTAAAAAAAGAAAGAAAAGAGACTTATCTGTGATCCTTGGAAGAATATGCTGAACAAAACCTGTGCTTTCAGGAAGAATTGTCAGTTTCAGTCTGACCCTTTAGACATAATTTTTTATTGAACCTAAATTCCTCTGGATTATTAGGCTAATCTGTTAGCAGTAGAATAGATTTTATTTCTTCATATGGAATAAAAACTCTCAAAAGAAGAGACTGGCAGATGGTGTAATGGTTACATCACTGGACTCCCATGTAGCTGACTGTGGCTTGAGTCCCAGATTCAGTGGCTTAAATCTCACACTGGGCACGTGTATGGTGTGCCCAAAATCCTGAGAGGAGAATGAGAAGGGATTGTAGTGTGGCCATCCTTCATGGGGGGGGGGGGGTGATTTCTTGCTTCCTGTCTCTCTGTCCCTCAGGCATGCTTCCTATAGCAAAAAGCTCTCTTCATAAAAAAGGAAAAAGGGGACCAGTGGATTGTGTAATGGTTACATTGTTGTACTACAACATAGTTGACTGCAGTTCAAGTCCCGGACCTGGTGGCTTAAACCTCACGTCGGGCACGTGTGTGTGGGCACCCAGGACCCCAAGAGGAGGATGGGAGAGAAGGGATTACAGTGTGGCCATCCCCTTGGGGATTGATTTCTCATTTTCTAACTCTCTCTCTGGTGAGCACAAAACCACACATGTCCTACAGCAAAAATCTCTCTCATAAAAAGAAAAAAAAAGAAAACCTCTCAAAAGAAGATATTGAGTCTGGCCACTCAACCTACTACTTTCTACCTCTGACTATCAAGTTATCCTAGAGCAAAACATTTCTGTGTTCTTTCCCTTTTCCAGTCAGGCAAAGAAAGAATGAACTTTTGAATCTAATTATTTGTTTTTTTCCTATACTCAATTCAGGTTTTTGTTTTGTTTTTAACGTTTTTGCTATAGAATGCATGCACTCACCAGAGAGAGAGGGAGAGAAACAGAGAGAGAGACAGAGAGAGAGAGAGAGGGAAAATGAAAAGTCACCCCCCCCCAGTGGGGATGGTCATGCAGCAATCCTTTCTCCTCCATTCTCTCAGGATTTTAGGCATGCATGCACATGGTGCCCACTCTGCTTTACTTTTCTTTTTCTTTTTTAAAAGAATTACTTATTTAATTCAATTTGTTATTATTATTATTTAATTTGACCAGGCAGAGACAGAGAGAGAGAGAGAAAGGGAAAGTGAGAAAGCACACCACCAGTCAAGGACTCAAACTGCAGTCAGCCATGTGGGAATCTAGCACCTATAATCACCATGCCACCTGCCAGTGCCCCCCCCCCCCCCATGTTCTTTTATTTTTTGAAGAATTATTTATTTTTATGAGTTATTATTATTACTATTATTATTTGACCAGAGAAAGAAAGGGAAAGTGAGAAAGCAAGTCACCAGGTCCATGACTCAGACTGGGGTCAACCACGTGGGAGTCCAGCTCCTGAATTACCATGCTACCTGCGACCCCCCCCCCCCCCCCAGTGTGTTTTCCAAGCTGCCAGGTCTGGGATTCGAACTGCACTGTCCACCAAGGGGGATCTAGCTGTCTTAACCACCATGCCACCCAGATGGCCCTTCAAGTAGCTTTAAAGGTTAACAAAAGGAAAAGACAAACCAAAGCTAACTATTTGAATAAACAGAATATATTAAAATATGAGCGTCCTTTTACCTCCCTCTCTCAACTCAAGGCTTAGCAAAATTTTAGAAGAGGAAGTGTTCAGTGAAATTTAAAAGTGCACATTTTCTTGGTCCCAAAAAGATCAAGCTATGCTTATACATTAATGAAAGGATGAAGAGATTTTTTTGGACCACTCATGATCAGTTCATGAAGCTAATTTCAGTGAAAATTCTTGTGCTATCACTATATCAACAATTCAGTATATACACAGAAAACTTACCTTCAACTTTGTTTTATTTTTTTTAAAGTTAATGATAGGGCATATGTGCTCCCTGGAGAAAGGGAAGGAGGTAGGGAGGGAGGGAGGGAGGGAGGGAGGGGGGAAGAGAGAGAGAGAGAGAGAGAGAGAGAGAGAGAGAGAGTTATCACTCCCCAGGAGGATGGTCACACTGCAGTCCCTTCCCCATTCTCCACTCAGGATTTTGGGTACGCACACATGCCCAGCATGTTTTCCAACTGCTGGGTCGGGACTTGAACCACGCAGTCAGCCATGTGGGATCCAGCTGTCTTAGCCCCCAGGTCAGAGGCTGGCCCACTAACTTTCAACCTTTTGAGTGGCATCTATTTCTTCCTTGATTGTCCCACTTTGCAGCAAGAAGAGATCAAAAGTTGGCTCCCTCCTCACTTCCGGCAGGGTATTAGATTTGCTCAATTATAGCCCCAACTTTAGCCATGACAGCACATGTAAAATCCACTCTTGCTTTCCTTTTCCATTCCTTTTTTCTACTCAGAGGGGCTGGTTACGCACACATCCCAGGACAGGTCAGACTTTAATATAAGGCATTTCGCTGCTATTCTAAATTGTGAGGTAGTAATATAAATGTTTCTTTCTCTTTCCACAGCTGTGTAAGACAACACCAAAAGAAACTTTAAAAAGTTACAGCAAGGATACATCTGACTATTTAGCTGGGTTAGCTTTCTCATTACAATACACAGAAGAAACAGGGTTTGAGGAAGCGAGGCCAAATAAGCCAAGAAGCTGGTGGATACAAACCTGGGCAGAAAAGAATATTCCTTGGCCTCTCATCATGGCCAGGACAAATCTGCCTTCTTCCTAGCTCAGCAGCAGTAAATAAAAAGCTTTCACAAAAACGGCTGTACAGTTCTCAAATACTGGACGTGCATTTTGTACCCCAGAACTTTCCCTCTGTTCCCCTCGACATAAAAATAAGGAAGTCAAATAACATTTTCTGGAAGTTTATTATTGAACACTGTAAAGGAAAGAGGAAAGGAGAGGAGAGGAAGAGAGCCAGAACCAGTGACTGACTTGGCTTGAAAATGAGGAAACGGAGGACCAGCAGATGGCATAATGGTTACGCTGAACTCCCACGTAGTTGACCACAGTTCGAGTCCCAGACCCCGTGGCTTGAAACACCTCGGGCACATGTGTGTGCATGCTCAAGATCCTAGGAGAAGAATGGAGGCGAAGAGATTGCGGTGTGGCCATATCCCCTGGGGAGTGATTTCTCACTTTCTATCTCTGTCTCTCTCTCTCCAGCGAGTGTATGCACCCTATAGCAAAAATCTCTCTAAAAACAGAAATTAAGAACATGAGGAAATGAAGACAGACCTTTGTGTTTGAAAGCATCCACACAGTTCTGTGGGAGGAAGAGGATACACATGCCCAAGTGTATCACAGAGTATAACTATCTAGCCTCATCATTGTAAGTTATCAACCTCTGTGATCACGTCTTTGTAAATAAATGCCTGCTGCAGTATTTGAAGTCTTTCTGCTTAAATTCATAAACCCTCTTGTCTTTCTCTTTGGCAGATGTCCTTTTGTGATAGTGAAGTAGAGAGGAGGGGCAGGATATTCCTGACATGAGGAGTTATATGAAAAAAGAGGCATAAACACAATTTAGTTGGAGCTAAGTGGCAAGTCATCAAAAGGAAAAAGACACCTTACCTGGAATCCTTGGCAAGGACCTGCCAAATATGGGAGCCAAGATTTGTAGGGACAGAGAGAGAGAGAGAGAGAGAGAGAGAGAGAGAGAGAGAGACACTAAAGTAGACAAGTAAGGCCATTTTGCTGGAGAGAGATACAGACAGTGAGAGAGAAAGTAAAAAAATCACCCCCAAGGGAGATGACCATGCCACAGTCCCTTTTCCTCTATTCTCCTCCTGAGATCTTCGGCAAGCACACACACATGCCTGGCATGATTTTCAAGCCACCAGGTGGAACTTGAACTATGGTCAGCCATGTGGGAGTCCAGTGACATAACCACTGCAACATCTGCTGGCCCCACATATTAAGATTTTTTTTTTTTTTAGAGGATTTTTGCTATGGGGAGCATGCACTTGCCAGAAAGACAGAGAAAGATGGAGAGACAGAAAGTGAGAAATCACCTCCCAGAGGAGATGGCCACACCACAATCCCTTCCCCTCCATTCTCCTCTTGGGATGTTGGGCATGCACGCACACACACCTGGTGTAAATTTAAGCCACCGGGTCCAGGACTTGAACCATGTTCGACTACATAGGAGTCCAGAGACATAGCCATTACGCCATCTGCTGATCCCAAGGATTTTTTAATAAGAGGGTTTTTTTTTGGTATAGGGCATGTGTGCTCACCAGAGAGACAGAGAGAGAAAGCCAGAAACCACCCTCCAGGGAGAATGGCCATGCCACAATCCCTTTTCTTCCATTCTCTTCCCAGAACTTTGGGCATGCATGCACATGCACCCGGCGTGAGTTTTAAGCCACTGGGTCCAGGACTCAAACCGCAGTCGACTATGTAGGTGTCCAGCAACATAACCATTACGCCATCTGCTAGTTCCCATTTTAAGGATTTTGAATTTTGCATACTATGGAGGTTATTTGTACCTAAGGATGAGGCATAAAATCAAAAGACCTAGATTCGAATTCTGATTCTGCAAAGTACCAACTATGTGTTGTGGGGAAAATCAAGTTTGAGATGTTACTTCTCTTTACTTACCTGCGAAGTGGAATATTGCCTGCTCTTCTGTTTTCCATACACTTGGTCTGAGGATCAAATGAGATTTTGGATTTGGAACCAGGAGCCATTTGTATTCTGACTCCAAAGTCTCTCACACTTTCTCCACATTACATTCACTTTAATACTTCTGTTTTTATGAATGTTAGTTTCATGTTTCCTGCTAACTAAATTCTAAGCTCAAGTGAGTAGAGATGTCTTTTGCTTTTTACTATTTAAAGAGTTTTCTGAGGCCTCTCAGCATTATACAATCCAGTCCCTGGAAGTCTCACCAAGGAGACACGTCCAAGTGCAGGGAGGGTTCACTCGTCATACTGTCTATACCAAGTACAGCCCCCACATAGACACTGCACAAAGGACACAACATCATGGCCCAAGTTCACTAGGACATTCAAGAGTTTGCGACAATTATCTCGGACTTCAACTAAGCAGAATAAACAGAGCAGCCAGGAGTCAAAGGTTTTGCTTCTAAAGAATTTATTCTGCTTGTCTCAAGACTCAAGTTACACAGAAATTTGAAATATTCTATCTTGTTTTTCAAAATGTGTTTACACGATTGGTTTAAAATAAGTCTGTAAATTTCCATGCATGAATAGGTAGGTGTTTTTCTGGACACACATCTTATCCCAATCTGTATGAGTAATTCACAACCTTGGGTTTTGAATCTCTGAAAGCCGTGGGGTTATTACAAGGAATCTGTATACTCTCATCTTCAGTCTGAATAAATATGCATTTTTCCAAGTTTGCTATAAGGTGTGTGTACTCACCAGAGAGAGGAAGTGAGGGAATCCCCCACCCCCACCCAGGGACGGACATGCTGCAATCCTTTCTCCTCCATTCTCTTCTTAGGACTTCAGGCAAACACGCACATGGGCCCAGTGTTTCTCAAGCCATTGGATCCAGAACTCAACTGTGTAGTCAGTCATGTGAGATCCAGCAGACCTCACCACTATACCATGGTTGATACACACCATATACTATAGTATATAGTATACTATATACTATACTACATATACTATAGTATATGGTGTGTATCAACTGGATATAGATTGTGGTGTGACTAATAAACTGAGTTTAAAGCATTACTAACATCACAGCAGCTTTTCTTATGCATTTTCTTCAAAAGGTACTAAAAATACAGGAGCCAACAGGTGGTGAGGTGGTTAGGACACTGGATTCCCACCTGGCCAGCCGTGGTTTGAGTTCTGGACCCGGTGGCTTGAAATAATGCTGGATGTGTGTGTATACATGCTCAAAATCCCAAGAGAATGGAGAAGGGATTGACGTGACCATTCCCCCGCCCAGGGGGTGATTTCTCACTTTCCCTCTCTCTGTCTCTTTCCAGCAAGCACGTGCACTTTTAAGTCTTTCTTTAATGGCAAAATCCTTAAAAAAAAAAAAAATAGACAAAAACAAAAAAGGGACTTTTGGAGCTAGCAGTTAGCATAATTAAGGTGCTGGATCTCACATGGACAAATCCACAGAGACCAGCAGATGGTGTAATGGTTATGTCGTTGGAGTCCCATGTAGTTGTAGTTGACCGCAGTTCAAGTGCCAGGCCTGGTGGCTTAAAACTCAGGCTGCACGCTTATGTGTGCATGCCCAAAATCCCAAGAGGAGAATGGAGGAGGAGGGATTGCGGTGTGGCCATCCCCCCCCCCCGGGGGGGTGATTTCTCACCTTCTCTCTGTCTCTGTCTCTCTGGTGAGCGCAAACACTCTATAGCAAAAAAAAAAAAAAAAAAAAAAAACTCTCTAAAAAAAATATTCCATAGGTTAAGTCCCAGAGCTGGTGCCTTGAAAAACACACCAGGCAGGGCCAGCTGGTGGCGTGGTGGTTAAGGGTGCTGGACTCCGACATGGCCAACCATGGTTCAAGTCCTGGACCTGGTGGCTTCCTCACTTTCCCTCTCTCTCTGGTCAAACTGAAAAATAATAAAGTTAAAATAACTCTTAAAAAAAAGAGAGACCTCTGTGTATTTAAATTTGAAAAAAAAAAAAGAAAAAGAAAAACACACCATGCACATGTGCCTTCATGCCTGAAATCCTGAGAGAACAGAGAATGTATTGTGGCCTGGTCATCCTCCCCGGGGGAGGGGGGTGACTTCTCACTTCTCCCTCTCTGAACCTCCCAAGCAAGCACACACATCCTATGGCAAAACTTTTTTTTTTTTTTTTTAAATAAAAGGGGGACTTTTGGGCAAGCCAGTGATGTGGTGGTTAAGATGACTGGATCTCACATGGCCTACTGCATGGTTCAAGTCCTGGACTTTGGTGACTTGAGCAACATGGTGACTGTGTATACAAAGGTGCCCAAAATCCCTAAGAGAAGGTGTTTCAGTGTGTCCATTCCCCCTGAAGAGTGCTTTCTCGCTCTCTGTGTGCAGCAAATGCCCTACAGTAAATCAGTCAATTCATCAATCAGTGGGACTTCTGGGGTGACCACATAGTTTAGTGGTTAAGAGAGCCAGATCCCACATTGCACACCACAGTTTAAACCACAGCCCCCAGGGCTTGGAAACCATGCTGGGTGTGTGTGCGCGCATGCCAAAATCCTAACAGGATTGTGAAGTGGAGAAGGGATGTGGTGTGACCACCCCACGTTGGGGATGCTCTCTCTCTGGCAAGCCATGTATCATCTGGCAAATTTTTTTTTTTTGAGAGTTTTTTTTCGCTATAGGGTGTGTGCGCTCGCTAGACAGACAAGAAGAGAGAGACAGAGAGACAGAAAGCGAGAAATCACCCCCCAGGGGGGATGGCCACGCCTCAATCCCTTCTGCTCCGTTCTCCTGTCGGGATCTTGGGCACGCACGCACACACGCCCGGCATGAGTTTTAAGCCACCGGGTCCGGGACGCGAACCGCGGTCGACTACGTGGGAGTCCGGTGACATAGCCATTACGCCAACTGCTGGTCCCACATCTGGCAAATTTTTAAAAAGAGACTTCTGGGGCCAGCAGATGGTGTAATTGTTACATTGCTGGACTTTCACATGGCCGACTACGGTGTGACTTCCAGACCTGGTGGTCTGAAACTCACGCTGGGCGAGTGTGCATGCGTGCCCAAGGTCCTGGGAGAATAGAGGAGATTGCTGTGTGGCCATAGCCCTGTAAGGTCACTTCTCATCTTCCCCCTTACTGTGTCTCTCTCTTTCTGGTGAGTACACACACCCTAAGGCAAAAAACTCTCAAAAAAAAAAAGGAGGGGGTCCTCTTGGGGCCAGGCGGTGGTGCAGCAGTAACAATGCTCTGTAAGGTCAGTCCACGTGCAAAATCTGGGTTTATGTCCAGAGACCGCCCCAAGTTCACTGGGCAAACGGGGGCTCATGATCCCAGACTGAGTGAGGCTATGGGTGGATCATGGCATCAAGACCCTGCTGGGGGTGCTACGCTCTGCTGCATTCTGTCTCCCTTGTTTATGGAAGAAAGAAAGAAACCTCTTGAAAAATGGTTTTTCTGACTAGGGAGGGTAAAGAAGCACTGCCCATGATTCACAGATCACGTGTCCTAGCTGATAGCAGACAGACTAGACTCCTCTGTGGAGTCTAAGCATAACTTAGCAGCCAGTCTCATGTACCGAATGGTAAGAGTTGAATGCCTGTGATTCCCCTTGTCTGTGTCAAGTATGAGACTATAAAACCTCACGTCCTTTGAATCAGACAAGGATTCTATTTGATCCTGTGTTCTATACACTTTATGCTAAAGCCCTGGAGCAGTCCGGTGGCCCGGCCTGAGTGGGACACCTACCTTACTGCTAGCTGAGGGTTCCCTTACGGGGCAGCTGTGTGAACTATTTACTCCTCAAATCTTTGCTCTGAACTCCTGCATCAGAATTTGTATGAAATTCATTTTGGAAGCTCTCAGTAAGAGTACTGTCTCCTACTAGTTAACCCAACTCTTAATCAGTCGAATTATTTTTTTTTAACAGATGATAATCAATTTATTAAAATAGTTGACTTAGGCATCTGCAATGGTGACTTCAACCTCAACTCCTGGTTCAATACTGATGTTTAACAATCAGTAATCTGTTTAACAATCTCAGAAGGACTGTGCAAATCAGTGCGAGGCTTGTGGATTCTCATCTGGAAATGATCCCAAGTCTTAGAACCTTCACCGCAAGGTGTTTTTCTTGTAGTGATTCTCAAAGTCTTGGTAGGCATCCGAACTAGTGCTTTCACCTTGAGATTCTTTTCCTTTGCACCTCTGATTAAGTCAGCACACACCTTCTCCAGGGACTTTACGTTGCGGCTGGTTAAAGTAATTCTAATTCGGTGAATGGCCACCTCTGGCTCCACGGGTATTTTTCCAGGATCTTTAAAAGCCGTGGCTGGGACCAGCAGTTAGCATAATGACTATATTGCTGGACTCCCATGTAGTTGACCGTGGTTCGCATCCCGGACCTTAAAAAAAAAAAAAAAAGCCGTGGCTGTGGTGCACCTTCCTGACCAACTTGTTCCTCGCAAGAGCAAACAGCGTTGAGTCAGGAGCAGAGTGGACTGCCGGGGCTCGGAGCCACCTGTATCCGCTTCTTCCGCACTTGCCCAATTCTTATGAAGCAAATGATAAAAGTTTATAATGACCTAATAAGGAAGCTATTTGTCATTTTTTACATTCTTTGCATAGAGTAATTCTTAAAATTAAAAATTATTGGAAGGGGGACCAGCAGATGGTGTAATGGCTACGTCTGGACTCCCATGTAGTCGACCACGGTTTGAGTCTCAGACCCAGTGGCTTAAACTCAATGCTGGGGGTGTGTGCATGCATGCCCAAGAGGAGAAAGGATTGTGGTGTGGCCATCCCCCCAGGGGGTGATTTCTTGCTTTCTAGCTGTCTCTCCATCTTTCTGGCGAGCGCATGCACCCTGTAGCAAAATCCTCTCAAAAAAACAAAACAAAAACATTATTAGAAGCAAAGAGTCAAGGACTACAGCAACAGGGACAAAATGTCATTCTGGATTCTCCAGGTTTCTCAGCTCTTCAGAGAACTGGCAGTTGGAATTTACAGAGAAAACTCTTCTCTTTTTCCAAGTTTTTGTTATAGGATGTATGTGTTCACTGAAGAGAGAGAGAAAGAAATCACTCCCGGGAGGATGGCCATGCTGCAATCCCTTCCCCTCCATTTTCTCTTGGAATTTTAGGCACACATGCACCCGGACCTGGTATTACTCAAGCTCCTGGGTCTGAGATTCAAATTGCTCAGTTGGCCATGTAGAATCCACACCACTGGCTGGCCTGAGAAAACTGATTTTTTTTTTCTTTTTTTTGAGAGGTTTTTGCTAGGGCGCGTGCACTCACCAGACAGAGACAGAAAGCGAGAAATCACCCCCCAGGGGGGATGGCCACGCCGCAATCCCTTCTCCTCCATTCTCCTCTCGGGATCTTGGGCACACACGCACATGCGCCCGGCATGAGTTTAAGCCACCGGGCCCGGGACTCGAACCGTGGTTGACTACGTGGGAGTCCAGTGACATAGCCATTACTCTACCTGCTGGTCCCAACTGATTTTTAATGCCGGGATTACACCTTCTCTCTGCTTCCAATTCATTAGCTCTAATACTTTTAAGATGGTGGAAATAGAAGCTAAATATCCACATCCCTGTCCTTCCAACCAACTCCCTGGTTCGACAAACAGAACTAACCCATATAAAGATAAGTTAGACTAACCTATCTAGAAACTACCTGAGAAGCAAGGGAGAGGGGACAGCAAGGCATTACCCTATGTAACCTCTTAACTTCAAAGTCTAGGTGCCAGCAAGGTCCATGGGTGTTAAGGCACTGGACTCCCACATGGCTGATCATGGTTTGAGTCTTGGATCTGGCAGCTTGAAAATCACCCTGGGCGTGTGCATATGTGTGCCCCAAATCCCAAGAGGAAAATGGAGGAGAAAGGATTACAGAGTGGCTATCCCTCTTAGGGGTAATTTCTCACTTTCCCTCTTTCTGTCTCTCTCCACAAGGGTGAGTGCTCCATGACAAAAACCTCAAAAAAAAAAAAAAAAAAAAAAAAAAAAAAAAAAAAACCAAACAAAAAAAACCTACCAAGCCTACCACTCTCAGGTAAATCTTTCCTAATTATATGCTAACCAAAAAATACGTCATGACTTTCCTAACAAACCAATACTTCTCTTCTCTCATTTCATATTGTAACAGACAAAGGGAAATCTCTATATTCTCCATTTATGACGAGAGTAATTATAATAAAGAAGAAGGGCCAGCAGGTGTCATGGTGGTTAAGGTACTGGAATTCCCACATGGCCAACCACGGTTCAAGTCCTGGACCTGGTGTCTTGCTTTCTTTCTCTTGCTCTGGTAAAACTCATGTGAATAAATAAATATTAAAAAAAAAAAAAAAGAAAGAAGACAAGACATTCAGAATAAGAAAACAATCTTTTCAGTTCTGCATGGATTTCAAAGAATAAGCCATTTAATATGAATATGATCTCAACAGTTTCCTCTTCTCCTTTGATAGGAAAGTTGAATCTTCTCTCCCTTGGCCTCCTATAAGGCTCCAGATTTTTTATTATGTAAGTCTTCCAGCTGTAAAGAAATGAACATCTGAGGGGCCAGCAGTTAATGTAATGGCTATGTCGCTGGACTCTCATGTAGTCGACCGTGGTTCGAGTCCCGGACCCGGTGGCTTAAACTCACACCGGGCGTGTGTGCGTGCATGCCCAAGATCCCAAGAGGAGAATGGAGGAGAAGGGATTGGGGCGTGGCCATCTCCCCTGGGGGGTGATTTCTCGCTTTCTGTCTCTGTCTCGCTTTCTGTCTCTGTCTCCGTCTGTCTGGCGAGCACACGCACCCTATTGCGAAAACCTCTCCCCAAAAAAAAAAAAAAAAAAAAGAAAAAGAAAAAAAAAGAAATGAACATCTGAAAGTCCTGATTATTTAGACTTCTGCCTTAGGCACTAAATCTAAACTGTTTGAAACACTCAAAGGCAAGGCATTCCTAGAAATAAACTCAACCCTAGCCAGCCATGCTTCATAGTTAGGCCAGCGGATCTAAAATGTGTCTTCCTTGAATGGGAGGCTTTTAGGTTAATTTAGGTTAAGGAGGAAAGAACAGAAATATATAAATACAACAAATTGGTCCGTATGCCGTATACATTTCTTCCACTATTTAACCAAAGTACTAAGCACTTTTGGCTAAGGAAAGATCTATCTTTTAAAGACATATATCTCTCCTACATACACAGCTTGTTCACTCACCAAAATTTAAGTGGGGGTCCAGCCAATGGCTTGGTGGTTGGGGGGCTGGATTCTACATGGCCAATTGTGCAGTTCGAGTCTTGGACCTGGAAACTTAAACAACACACTAAGTGGGAACCAGTAGTTAGCGTAATGGCTATGTCGCTGGACTCCCACGTAGTCAACCGCGGTTCACGTCCCGGACCCGGTGGCTTAAAACTCACGCTGGGCGCATGTGCGTGCGTGCCCAAGATCTCGAGAGGAGAATGGAGGAGAAGGGATTGCGGCATGACCATCCCCCCCGGGGGGGTGATTTCTCGCTTTCTGTCTCTCTGTCTGGCGAGCGTAAGCGCCCTATAGCAAAAACCTCTCAAAAACAAACAAACAAACAAACAAAACAAACAAAAAAAGCACACTAAGCATGTGTGCATGCATGCCCAAAATCCTGAGAGAAAAATGCAGAAGGGATTACTGTGTGGCCATCTCCCCTGGGGGATGTTTTCTCTCTCTCTCCAGCAAGCATATGTGTCCTATAACAAATTAAAAAAGAAAAAACAAAAACCTAGAAAATGTTAGTGGTATGAGGATCACTCTGTGTATGTCATTTCTGTTTTTCTTCCTTGGGATGGTTAATTTCATGCATCAACTTGACGAGGCCACAGGATGTCCAGATATCTGGCCAATGTTATTCTGGGTGTGTCCTGAGAGTGTTTTTGTTATGTTTTGTTTTTGTTTTTCTGTTTTGTTTTGTTTTGTTTTTTTTTGGGAGAGGTTTTTTCGCTATAGGGCGCGTGCGCTCACCAGACAGACAGAGAGAGACATAGAGACAGAAAGCGAGAAATCACCCCCCAGGGGGGATGGTCACGCCGCAATCCCTTCTCCTCCATTCTCCTCTCGGGATCTTGGGCACGCACGCACACGCGCCCGGCGTGAGTTGTAAGCCACCGGGTCCGAGACGCGAACCGCGGTCGACTACGTGGGAGTCCAGCGACATAGCCATTACGCTAACTGCTGGTTCCCGTTATGTTTTGTTTTGAAGTATATTTCTTCTGAGAGGTGTTAGGGTTCAGGTGTTGGAGGTAGGAATCCCTCTTCATGCTACAATTCACACCCACTTTCAGCCAGCCTGGAAAAGAGGCACACACATGCATTTCGGAAGACCCTAGGTTGAGAACCTGAAACCTTCTCATGTGCGTCCAGCACTGCAGAACTTTGCGTTACTGATGAAACACCAAAAGGCCACTGTGAGGGTGTTTTTGCAAGAGACTACCATTTTAACCTATAGACTGAAGAAAGCTGTCAACTGCCTTCCCTCATGTAGACTTCCCTCCCTTACCTGGACAGCTCTTATTCAGTCAGTTGAAGGACTGAATAGAACAAAAAGGCAGGCTTCTCCTCATTTAAGGGAAGAGGACTCCTGCCTTAATGTTTGAGTTGAACTTTGGTCTTCTAGCCTTCACAGTGAACAGAAATACTAGATCTTTTGGGTCTCGAGTTTGCTGGCTGTCAGCTGCAACTACACCATTGGCTCTCCAGGCCTCCAGCTGGTCCACTACTGATCTTGGGACTTTTCAGCCTCCAGACTGTATGAACCAACTCCTTATCATATATCTCTTTCACTATATACATATGCATCTTATTGGTTGTTTCTCTGAAGAATCTAACTCTGTAAAATAAATTAACATGGAAGTCTTGAGATACTTCCCCTTAGAGGAAGAAATACTACTGGTTCATTAAGTGGGACAGGTATGGGAAACAGCAAAATGAGCCTCATGTTCTCTATCAAAGCAAAAAAGAGTGAAGAACATTTCAGACAACCTAGCCTGATGCTGTTTGCTATAGTGTGAGTTAAAAAGGCATATAACTAGCACATTGGTTTCTACTTTTTATAAAGCTACTCAAATCCTTTCTAGTTCTGTAGTTATAAGTAAAAACACAACTGCTTATCCTGGCATCTTCAGACAGTTAACAAGTGGACAAAAATTTCTAGGATGCCGTAATTTGAGTCAGCTGACACTTTTCTACTTGAAAACTGCAATGTATTCCAACAAAGCCTTCTTCATCTAAGTAGTGGCCAAATATTCATTCTACATCCTTCACCTCCCCTCATACTCCTCACCCCCAATTCAAAAGCAATGTGCATTCTTGGGTTATATTTACAAAAACTGAGGAAAGACGCCCAGCCAAGAAAAAGATTCATCAGAGTAGCATTCTCATTCTGATCACTTTAAGCTATGAAAGGCTAATGTGACCACACAAATGGTGCCCCTCTATGCACCATTAATGCCTTTTTTTGGTATACCAATAGCTGTAATATGTCCCCATTTTTTTTTTTTTTTTTGATATTTTTGAAGTTACAACAACATTCTTGACCTTCTTCATTTATTCAACTTTAAATACATAAATGCTCCAAAGAGCATGTGCACAAGATATTGTTAGGCTGAAAAAATAAGAACTCTCTGTCCAGGGCAAAGTTCTGTTAGGCAGGATAACATGAATCAGTTTGACAAGTACAGTCAGACCAAGCAGAACAGGAAAATTTCAGAGATAAAAAGGCTATTTAAAAAAAGAAAAAGAAAGAAAAGAAACACACCAAGATCTCAGGGGCCAGCTCTATGGCACAGTGGTAATGTGCTGCTGAGGGAAGCCAGATCCCACACGGTGACTGGTTTGAATTCCCAGTCCAGTCAACCTGAAACACGCTGGACAGGAATCGAATGCCTAGGATCTGACAGGCTGGAGATCTGAAGGAAGAGGACTGCAGCTGGACCAGAACCTCTAGAGGTTGCTTTTCTCTCTTTCTCTCTCTCACTTGCATATGCATGCATGCACATGCTCTATTATGAATAAAGAAAAAAAAATTAAAAACAAAAATGCCACAGAACCAAAGATCTTGAAAATCTGTCTTTCTGTACCTGTATGCTGCCCAAATTATTCAACCAGAATCAGATTCTTATCAATCAATATAAGACTCCTAAGACATGTCAGGTCAGTTTCTGGGGAAACTATATCTCCTGAAGTAAACTTTAAAAATTAAAATGAGAAACCCAAAGTGCACAATGGTCCTTCCCACTGTAATTTTTCCTTGATGTGTTTTCCAGAGATCAAGATGAAACAAAATCATTATTCTCAGATTCCTGAAGTAATTTGACTTCACTTCATGGCTAATGTGGTCAAGAGCTCTCGTACAATTAAGACAAACAGATGGTGTGTCAGCAGGACTTTAGGGCTCTGGTTCCACTGTGTTTACTGTAAAATACACTAACAGTGGGGCAGAGGTTGGAGAAGGAGGTGAAAACATCCATTACAAGGCAACATGATAGATAACAGGACCCTAGCTAGACTTTAAGGAACTGATTCTATTTAGGTAAGGGAACCCACATAATTAAGTTTCACACTTATAAAATGATCACTCTGAATTCAGGAAGAAGAGGCATTTGGTTGTAAATACAATTCCATCTGCAGATACTAGCTTTAAATTTAGAGAAGAAAAACACTCATTGCAGTAAGTACAGGCGGGGTTTCTTAGGTGATTCCTAAATCCATCTACTTTTTTTGTTTTGATACAATTTACAGCTATGGTACGAAGACCACGACAGCCCTGGTTCAGGTGTGGTCTTCAGCTTCAGAAAGTCCATCGGTCATGTAGCTGGCTGTCACTGCTAAATCTGTTGCTTGCAGAAGCCTCAGAATTCTGGGTTTGCCGAGTAGAGTCCTCACCATTTAAGCTCTTCCTACACACAGGACATGTGTCATGCTGAAACAAAAACAGTCCATGTCAAAGCCCGACCTGGGAAGCTGTATTACTGAACACTAAGAAACCCTGAGAACTGGCATACGTGACCTGGCAACTAGAAAAACAAAAACGGCCTGCATCTTCACACAGCACCTACGTTCCATTGTGTGACACCAGGATACCTCCCAAATAGAACTTATAGAAAAACTGAGAATGCTGACCATTGTAGGCCAGCAGTGTAACAGCTAACACAGAACTAACCACAGTGAACTACTCACCAACTTCAATACAGTCTAGAGCAGGGATCAGTCAAGTTTCTCTTTAAAGGGACAGGGAGGAAATACTTTAGACTTTGCAGGCCATACCACCTCTGTTACACCTACTCAACTTTGCTGAGGTAGCACAAGAGTAGCCACAGACAATTTGTAAACAAGTGAGTATAGCTGTGTTCCGATAAAACTTTATTTGCAAAGCCACTTGCTAGGCCACAGTGGTCTATGGGCTACAGTTTCTCAACTCTGGTTAGAAGAGTTCCAAATATATAGTAATCTAGCAAAACAGTAACAGTGGTACTAGGAGTTAGGCAGAGATTCATGGAATGAAAATCAGACCTACCTGGCTCTCTAAGTTAACTACACCTTTAATCTTAACCATTCCCAAGAAGATGTGACTCGCATGAATGTCTCGTCACAGATGACAACTGGTTGTACTCACTAGTTCCAACCATGGCACAATACAACTGCTGTGAAAGAAGTGATTGCAGGGTAACTGCCGGACTTCCTCTTCAACTGTGTAATCTTCTTTGCATACTGGACACTCTAAACCCATATCTGTTGGAGAAAGAAATGCCTTTTAAAGTAAAGAAGCAAAAAGACGAAAGAAAAACAAATTCAATGTCTCTAATAACCCAAGGGATACAGAAAGAAAAGACACAAGAGACAAAATGAAAGGTACATCCAAGTGGGAGGCTCTAAGGAGCATGAATTGTATTTCAAATGGGAGTAGAGAGGCCAGCAGGTGGCATGGCAGTTAAGGTGCTGGATTTGCACATGGTCAACTGCAGTTCAAGTCCTTGACCTGGCAGCTTGTTTTCTCATTGTCCCTCTGGTCAACACACTTTTTCTATAGGAAATTTAAAATAATAAATAAATGAAATTAAAATAAATAATTCTTAACAATAACAAAAAATGGGAGCACAGGTGGTAGACAGGGACATAAGGAGGAACAATGGCTGGGCCTATTTCGGTTTTTTTTTTTTTTTTTTTTTTTTTGGGGGGGGGGGAGGTTTTCGCTATAGGGCGCGTGCGCTTGCCAGACAGACAGACAGAGACAGAGAGACAGAAAGCGAGAAATCACCCCCAAGGGGAGATGGTCACGCCACAATCCCTTCTCCTCCATTCTCCTCTCGGGATTTTGGGCATGCATGCACACGCGCCTGGCGTGACTTTTAAGCCATCGGGTACGGGACATGAACCGCGGTCGACTACGTGGGAGTCCAGCGACATAGCCATTACGCTAACTGCTGGTTCCCTTTTTTTGGCTTTTTTTTTTTTTTTTTTTTTTGGAGATGGGCCTATTTCAATAAGCCTTAGACAGGAACCATATAAGATCTACTTTTTTAAAGAAGTTTTTGCCTTAGTGTGTGTGCACTTGTGGTTGTGTAGAGTGGAAACACTCAGTGAGAGGGGAAAGTGAGAAATCATCCCCTGGAGGGACAGTCACACGGCAATCTCTTCTGCTCCATTCTCTTCCTGACATCTTGAGCACACAAACACATGCACCCAATATGAGTTTCAAGCCACTGGGTCTGGGACTCGAGCTGTGGTTGGCCGTACGGGAGTCCAGTGATGTAACCACTACACTCTCTGCTGGTCCCAAGGCCTACTTTTCAATGTAGAGTCAGAAGAAATTAACTGAAACTTAGATTAATTGTTGAGTAAAATAGGAAAAACATCTTCCCAAATGTGTGACAGTCTTCACGCAGTAGTTTGTACTAGGAAACACTGGCAGCCTGTCTATCACAACCAATGGACTTATCTCAGCAGTTCTTAATCAGTGTTTTACCCTGCTTTTCCTCTCATTATGCATTGTCTTTCAGTACAGTTCCACTAAAGTCCTCTACAGATGCTATAAATGAAAAGCTGTACCAGGAAGAGGTGGTACAGAAATGCAAAGTTGAGGTATAGCTCAGGTCGCCAAGTCAAGATACAGAATGCCTTTTCCCTGAGAAGAAATGGGCACACACAACATTGAGAACTAAAGCAGCAAGTTCTGAGCTTCCCAACATTCACTAATAACACCAGCTAGCTTACCCCCTTCTGGTTGGGACATGCACCATTTACTCTCAAAGCAGTTAAGTATTTGGAGTAGGATTACCATTTAATATCAGTATTAATAGATTCACTCCTTCCTCTCTATTACCACCTCTTTCACCCTAATTCTAACTTTGACTTCTCACACCTCATCTACTACAAGAGCCTCCCAGGCAGCATCCCTAATTCCAGGCCTTTAACCCCCAAATATATACCACACCTTCCTACCAGTCAATTTTCCCTATGAGGTTCACAACAGTATCCTACTCATCTTAACTTGGATTCTCAGATGGCACCTCAAAAATCAACAAATTTGGGACCAGCAGTTGGCGTAATGGTTATGTCACTGAACTCCCATGTAGTCAACTGCGGTTCAAGTCCTGGACCTGGTGGCTTAAACTCACACCGGGTGCATGTGTATGCATGTCTAAGATCCTGAGAAGAGAATGGAGAAGGGATTGTGGCATGGCCATCCCCCTGGGGGGTGATTTCCTGCTTTCTCTCTCTCTGTCTTTCTGGCGAGTGTACGCACCCTATAGCAAAAAACCTCTACCCTCCCCCTAAAAAATCAACAATTCAAACTTAAAAACATCCCATAATCTTCTCACTAGGATCTACTCACTATTCACCCATCCCTGGTGATGGGCGGCACCACCTTTATAGTTACCAAGTTAAAATACCTTAAATCACTAGGCCAGCTCATGGTGTGGTGGTTAAAGCAGCTGGATCCCACATGGCCAACTGCATGGTTCGAGTCCCAGACCCAGTGACTTGCCATCTCTGACCCTTTCCCCGCTTTTATCCCATCAGGCGATTAGTAATGAAAGCCTTTCAAGTTACTATTTCCTGTCTGTCTGTTAACATTGCTACCATTGGGCTACACCTGGACTGCTGCAGTTGCCTCTTCAATCCCTTTTGTTGTTCTCTCTCCCTTCTAATCTTTTTTTTGGGGAGAGGTTTTTGCTATAGGGTGTGTGCGCTCACCAGAGAGACAGAGAGAGAGAGAGAGAGAGAGAGAGAGAGAGAGAGAGAGAGAGACAGAAGGTGAGAAATCACCCCCCCAGGGGGGATGGCCACACCGCAATCCCTTCTCCTCCATTCTTCTCTCAGGATCTTGGGCACATACACATATGCACCTGGCATGAATTTAAGCCACTGGGTCCGGGACCTGAACTGCAGTTGACTACATGGGAGCCCAGCGACATAGCCCATTATGCTATCTGCTGGTCCCCCTTCTATTTATACACTACCTCCAGACCAATCGTGCCCCGAGGCCACTTAAAAACCTCTCCATTGATTTATCTGGGGACGTACCAAATTTATGTACTACCTAAGACATCCATACCTAACTTCTCTTTAGTTTTGAGGTCCTCTACAACCAGGCCCCACCCTTCCAACCCAGTTACAACTCCTACTTCTAAGATTAGAACCTATATCAGGTATAACAAGGCTTTTGTTCTTAAAAAAAAAAAAAGTTATTTATTTAACTTTATCATCATTTTTTTTTTTTTTTTAATTTGCTACAGGGCATGTGCCCTTACCAGAGAGAGAGAGAGAGAGAGAGACAGAGAGAGAGAAGGAAAGCAAACTGCCATGTCTGGGACTTGAACTGCAGTCAGCCATATGGGAGTCCAGCACCTTAATTACCACACCACCTGCTGGCTCCGCAAGGCTTTTTTCTTTATATCTAACTCAGACAAGTCCATGATATTCTTTTTTTTTTTTTTAAGAGGTTTCTACTATAGGGCAAGTGCGTTAGCCAGAAAGACAGAGAGACAGAGAGACAGTAAGCGAGAAATCACTCCCCAGGGTGGATGGCCACGCCACAATCTCTTCTCCTCTATTCTCCTCTTGGGATCTTGGGCATGCACGCACACGTGCCTGGTGTGAGTTTAAGCCACTGGGTCCAGGACTCGAACCGCGGTCAACTACATGGGAGTCCAGCGACATAGCCATTATGCCAACTGTTGGTCCTAGTCCATGACATTCTTATATTGGTTCACATTTTTCCTTAAATAGAATTACCTACCTACGATGGTCTATCTTATTTTTAAAATCTTCTCTGGATCTAAACCTGAATTTGTAGGGAAAGGACTCTCAGTCCAAAAAATTGCCCCTTATCATTAAATTCCTTCAGTGCTATATTATAGATAAAATATTATCTATGTCTAATGTACCTAACTGTACCTGACACAAAGCGTATGTGAAACAAAATCTCAGTCTCCCATTTATTCTCTTTTCCTTTCCCCGAAGTCAGTATCATCTGTCCGACACTATTTTTAAGTTTTTGTTGCTGTTGTCTTTTTTCGATATTTTTCAAATAGAGGTTTTCACAATAGGGTGTATGCGCTTGCTGAGTTTGGGTGGTGGTGGTGGGTGGGGAGAGACAGTGAGAAGGAAAGTGAGAAATCACCCTCTGGGGGGATGACCACGCCACACATTCCCTTCTTCATTCTCCTCCTGAGATCTTGGGTACACACATGAACCTAGCATGATTTAAAAGCCACATGGTCTGCGACTCGAACTCTGATCAGTTATGTAGAAATCCAGCAACATAACCACTATGCCATCTGCAGGCCCCTTAAGTTTTTTAATCATTTGGCAAGTTTTGCTTCTAACACATTCTTGAACTTGTTAGAACCAAGTCTTGTATGTTTATATATAATTTTTTTCTTTAGTTCTTAAATTTTTTTATTTTTAATTAATTCATTTTTACATTCATTCACTGAGCATCATCACAGCAAACAGAATGTGATTTCCCATCCAGAATATACTGTATAGTGGCTTAATCATGCATGCTATCGTTGATCATTTTCCATTTCTAGTTTATATATATGTATGTATGTATATATATTTCCCCCTATTTCTCACCCTCTGCCATTTCCCATCCTCCTTCCACACTATCTCTGGTATCGACAGTTGCTTTCCATTCTTTTATTCCTCCCACATTTTAAATTCACAAAATTTCTTAAATAATCTAACTACTTTCAATAGCAAGTTCAGCTGATATATACATATCTGTGAATACATACTGGACTTTAGGCGTGAAACTCTGAGTAGAATCAATATACTATAAAGTAGCACCTAGCTGATGTTATATAGCTTACTGCAGTCAGTAAATAGTTTTTTTTTTTTTTTTTTTTTGAGGGGGGAGACAGAGAGACAGAATGTAAGAAATCACCCCCCCTTGGGAACCAGCAGTTAGCGTAATTGCTATGTCGCTGGACTCCCACGTAGTCGACCGCGGTTCGCGTCTCGGACCCGGTGGCTTACAACTCACGCCGGGCGCGTGTGCGTGTGTGCCCAAGATCCCGAGAGGAGAATGGAGGAGAAGGGATTGCGGCGTGACCATCCCCCCTGGGGGGTGATTTCTCGCTTTCTGTCTCTATGTCTCTCTCTGTCTGTCTGGCGAGCGCACGCGCCCTATAGCAAAAAAAAAAAAAAAAAAAAAAAAAAAAAGAAATCACCCCCTAGGGGGGATGGCCACACCGCAATCCTTTCTCCTCTATTCTCTTCTCAGGATACTGGGCATCCACGTACCCACGCCCAGCCTGAGTTTAAGCCACTGGGTCTGGGACTTGAACCGTGGTCGATTATATGGGAGTCTAGCGACATAGCCATTATGTCATCTGCTGGTCCCTAAATAGGTATTTTTAAAATATATTTTTTAATTTCAAGAAAAGTAGTTTTAGCTTTAATAAGTCAAAATCAAAGAAATGATAGAGTTTTGCTTAAAACTTAAAGCCAGGGAACAGGTTAGGATTCTGTTCAAATAGTAGGTACATGAGTCTACTGGCAGCTTCAAGACAAGACAAAAATTCTTAAATCCAGAAATCAAAGCCTAGAAGAAAATCAGTAATGTTTTAGTCAAAAGTCATAAGATTCTATTTCACCAGTTCAGTCTCATCTACCTTCTGTTATGGTCCTATCTTCCCGATTAAATTCTGAGATAAAATATTCAACTCCAGACTTGTCCCTACCATTAAATCGGCCTTTTTCTTAGTTATTTTTGAACTCTTATTTCTGTGTGTCTGTATTTAGTTTTCTTGATATAGCATTCCCTTGAGAACTTCTTGGAGAGCTGGTCTGGTGTTGGTAAATTCTTTCAAGTTTTGTTTATCTGAGAATGTCCTTGTCTTTCCTTCCCATATGAAGGATAATCTTGCCGGGTACAATATTCTTGGTTAAAATTGCTTTTCCCTTAACACTTTGAAAATATTTTCCCATTCTTTCCTTGCTTGCATTGTTTCCAATGAGAGGTCCACTGTTAGCCTGATGGGATATCATTTGTAGGTAACTTGATGTTTTTCTCTTGCCAATCTTAGTATCTTGTCTTTGTCTGTGGTCTTGGTCAATCTGGCTATTATGTGTCTTGGAGAAGATCTTCTTGAGTTGATTCTATTTGGGATCCTTTGTATTTCTTGGGATTGAATCTTTGAATGACTCTCTAGGTTTGAAAAGTCTTCTCACACCGCAATCCTTTCTCCTCCATTCTCCTCTCAGGATCTTGGGCATGCATGCACATGCGCCCAGCGTTGAGTTTAAGCCACCGGGTCTGGGACTTGAACTGCGGTTGACTACAGAGTCCAGCGACATAGCCATTCCGCCATCTGCTGGTCCCCATTTGATTCTTCTTTATGGTGTATATTTCCTTTTTCAGATCTTGCAAGAATTTCCTCACCTCCTGGAACTTGTTGGCTCCTTTCTCCTGCCTCTTCTGCATTTCATTGTCTCTCTTCTCTTCAATCTCTGTTAGCTTTGTCACTATGAGTATTCTAAATTCTTTATCTGACATTTCTGGGAGTTCCATTATATTGTCTGAGGATGAAGAGGACTTATTCTTTTCCTTGGGAGGAGATGTATTTTCTTGCTTTCTCATATTTCTTGTGACCCTGCAGTGATTTGTAGTCATCTGATGGATTGTGTGATTCTTTCTAATTCTCGAAGTTCAACCTGCGCGTTCAGAGGCATACAGGAGGAGGTGATCTGCAATCTCTCTTTTGGTCCGTTTTTCACTCTTTGTGCATCAGATTCAGTGGGAATTGAGGAATATTCTGATCTTAATCATACTCATATATTTGAATACTGTTCACTTGGACCTGTCTAGACACTCAGTGCACAGAGGCTGAGCAGCCAAGGAATGAAGTTAAAGGAAAAAGGAAAAGAATTAAAGAAGAAGAAGAGGGACCAGCAGTTAGCGTAATGGCTATGTTGTTGGACTCCCACGGAGTCAACTGTGGTTCGAGTCCTGGACCCAGTGGCTTAAACTCACGCCGGGCGTGTGTACGTGCGTGCCCAAGATCCTGAGAGGAGAACAGAGGAGAAGGGATTGCGGTGTGGCCACCCCCCCGGGGGTTGATTTCTTGCCTTCTGTCTGTCTCTCTCTCTCTGTTGGCGAGCGCATGTGCCCAATAACAAAAACCTCTCAAAAAAAAAGAAGAAAAAATAAAAAAGGAAGAAAAAAGACAATAAAAATATTTACATTTTAATTTTAAAAAGCAAAAAATGAAAACCAAGTGGCACTAAACTAGTATTTCACAGCTCAAGTTTAATAGCTATCTTGGGATGGGCCTGGGTTTGTGCCTCTCCTAGATGGGACGGGAAAGGCACAAATTAGCAGAATAAAGGAGCGGTTTGACAGCTCAGAGAATACTTTGCCTTAAAAAAATTTTTTTTGGGGACCAGCAGTTAGCGTAATGGCTATGTCGTTGAACTCCCATGTAGTCGACCGCAGTTCGAGTCCCAGACCCGGTGGCTTAAACTCACACCGTGCGTATGTGCATGCCCAAGATCCCAAGAGGAGAATGGAGGAGAAGGGATTGCGGCGTGGCCATCCCCCCATGGGGTGATTTCTTGCTTTCTGTCTCTCTGTCTCTCTCTTTCTGGCGAGTGCACGCGCCCTGTAGCAAAAACCTCTCCAAAAAAAAATTATTTTTTTTTAAATCAGAAGACACAGGGAGACACAGACAGATGGAGACAGAGAAATGAATCTGGAGGGAGAAGTCTCAGCGGAAGATCTTCATTTTTAGACCCTGAAACCAATATTTCACAGCTCAAGTTCAGTAGTCATTTCAGGATAGGCCTGGGTTTATGCCTCTCCCACTAGAAATGGATCTGGAGGGATTAAGTCTCAGCAGAAGATCTTCATTTTTAGTCCCTGAAATCAGTATTTCACAGCTCAAGTTCAGTAGCCATCTCAGGATGGACCTGGGTTTGTGCCTCCGATTATATATAAATAAAGATAAGTATTTCTTTGGGACCAGCAGATTGCCTAATGGTTACATCACTGGACTCCCATGTGGTCAATCACCGTTCGAGTCCCAGATCAGGTGACTTAGAACATATCGGGCGTGTATGTCCAAGATCCCCAGAGGAGAATGGAGGAAAAGGGATTACAACATGGCCACCCCCCCAGGGGGTGATTTCTCACTTTCTATCTCTCTGGCAAGTGCTTGTGCCCTTCAGCAAAAATCTCTTAAAAAAAAAAAAAAAAAAAAAAAAAAAAAAAAAAAAATATATATATATATATATATATATATATATATATATATATATATATATAAAATTTCCAAGGCATCTAGAAAAGGGACATGGGAACTGCTCAAGAACTTCACCTGAAACATAGTAAATGGATGTGAATACCAGATACAGTGTGTGTGAAAGGGAAGAGTCTAAGGAAGGACATTTAGAAGAAAAATAGAGAGGCAAAGCATTAATGGGACAAAGAAATGTGGTATTATCTGTTAAAGATAATTTTATAGTTTTATCAACTGGACTAAGGAGAAATGTTCACATGTTGAAATATTTACTTTGTAAGCTAAATAAAGTGATTGAATGTATAAAGGAAATGAAATTAAAAATATTTTTAAATAAATAAATTACCTCAAAAAAAAAAAAAGAAAGAAAAAAAGAACTTCACCTGTTGACTAACCTAAGAAAGAGTAGGCACCTTCCATATCTGGCACCCAGGTAAGAATTTGAGGGGGGCTAACAGTTCCACCTAAAATCCTGTACAGAAAAGTACTGAAATTTTGACAGAGATCAAAAAATAACAGAATAAGTATAAAAGTAAACTTACCAACTTGTTCCTGAGTTACTGTCACTGTTGGAAGAGATGTGATCTTTTCCTTGTCAGCTGGGGGAGGTCCTGTGTTTTCCAGTTGTCCTAAAAGCTACAAAAAGAAAAGAAAAAGAGAGAAGTGGCAGACATTTCAATATCCCCAAAGAGGGAGTTGCTCCAGCTGAGAACAAACAGTACAGATATTAGAAAATGTTACTCTTACTTCTGTAAGGCACTGAGAAGATTAGATTTCCCTTTTCTTGCCAAGACACCCAAAATTGCTTTACAATTTCAGAGTGACATTCATATAAGCCTATAGACAGACAGACCCATGACTGCAAGGCCCGCCTCTGGGCTTAAAACAACTTCACGGGTTGCAAAAGGGTTGTGATGTCATGAATAAAACTACAGCTTAATAAAAAGTAATTCTTACATGGCACCAAAACTTCAATTTGTCAGAAGGAAGAAAAGGGTGGGAATATAGAAAGCAGCATAAAGTAGGCCAAGAAACAGGTAAATTACTGCCTACAAGACTTGGATAGAAATAACATGCTTTCTATTCTCAGCAACCACAAGGGAAATGAAAAACCAATCAAATTAAAATGAACATAAACAAGTGAAACTTGTACATGGCATGGGAATACCTTTTTCTCTGCTTCCTTCCCCTACTTTGCTCCATCTAACAGAAATCCCTGCTTCGACATGTGAGAAGACCCTTTTCTGTGAAGTATTTGTTAAGAGGATCCTCACAGGACTGAACTAGAGGTCAAAATTATAGTATACTGTTTGTTACAGGAGAAATCTTTTCTTCCTATGGAGATAAAACCTTTTAGAAATCTCCTTGAACCTAGGAGGTTACAGGTATGCTGAGCTAAACCCATAAGCCAGTTATCCTTTCAGTATAATGAAAACCCCAAAGCTCTAAATATTAGAGAAAGCAGAGTGACTGCCATTTCAGAAAGTAGCAGAAGGAAAGCAGGAAGTCTGTGGAATCATGAGACACACTGAACGAGACACCCTCAAAAGGCAGCTCCTCACCTGGGTTACAATGGCATCAAGCCCTGTCTGACCCCAGGCATAATCCCCAGGGTTGGAGTGCAGCATCCCGCTCCTATACATGAGATGAGACAGACGGCATTAGATGGGGAGACCAGGCTCTGCCTTATACCACATAAAAACCTGGCAGAGGGATCCTGTTCTCTGTCATAGCTGAAAAGTCACTGGTCCTCTAGACTCAAGAGGCAAAGAATTTCTCTGTATTTCAAGGTTGGACAGATTATCCAGAGTTCTCATTCTCTAGGAATTTTACTTAACTGGAACACAAAATGTGAAGCTATCTAAAGTACTCCATGACATGTCAGGCACAAAGAGTGATACATTGCTTGTTGGCTAAGAGATATTTGTCTTTTCTGTGTCTACTTACATTAAGCATAGATGGAAATGCTATTTAAGAAGAGTTTTCCTTTCACAACTGGCCAAAATCTATAGCAGATTTTCCTCCTTCTAAGAGGCTGCCCATGGTCCTGGACAATGAGGAGCTTTCAAGCAGAGGAGCAGCCTAAGCAGTCTCTCTGAATCAAGACCTTAAGCAAGTACAAAGGACACTTGGCGGCATCTCTTTTTTGGAGCTGCTGGTGCACTACCTGAATGACAGAGGTCCAGACTCTTTGGCTCAAACATGTCTGAAGGAATTAGAGCCTGGAAAATAGGGTGGTGTATGGAAGGACTGAGGCCCTTCTGAGTCTGGGGCAGATGAAAAGTGGCAAATAATTGTTCAGACAAGAAAAATCTCCATCTTTAACCCCTTCCATACCTTAGTGTCACTCTGATAATATTAGAGACTTTTGCTTTTTCTAAGGAACCTTACTTTGAAAAAAGTTAAGCATTATGTTTTCAATTTCAGAAATTCTTAATGAATAAATAAAATCTTCCCATATGGTCTGAACTCATAAATAAAAAACCAAGCCTGGCAGGCACTGTCTCATTCCCCATCTCAACACAACCTTCAGACCATGAAAAGAATCAGACATATCCAGCACTTAAATATCCTAGAAGGCCAGGATGGCCCTCCTGAGCCTGATAATAAAAAATAAGTCCTGATTAAGAACTTATTATTGGGATCAATGGATAATGACAGTCTAACAGTCTTCCAATCACACCTATGTACTTACCTATGTTGCTCTTTTTCTTTTTCTTCCCAGCACAAACTATAACACCTAAAATGATGCTATTCTGACAAAGTAAGACAGAAAGCAATAGTTACTTACCAGGAAAAAGGGTGTGGGGATCCAGGAATTGCAGAATTTGCAAAGAATCCTGCAAAGATCTGTTGTATTATCCTGTTAGAGGAGAAAACGTTGGTGAGACAATAGAGCAATGGAATTACTATACAGATACCCATGACTGACGAACCAATCACCAACCACCTCCCCAAGCCACAATGTCTTTTCATTATTATATAAGACAGAGCACCAGAAATCAGTCTGCTACCCAGTGGTGTGCTATTTTTTTTATTATTATGGCTCTTTTCCTGAGCTCTATTTTCTAATGGATTATTAGATTTTTGTGAATTAGGCTGAGAAGAGATCTAATGGCATGGTGTAGTTTTCAAACTATGTTTCTTAATCTCTGGCACCAATATGAGGAAGAATTAAAAGGAATGCTGAACCAGTGGGATTCTGGGCCCAAACTCCCCAAAATTACATTTCAGGGTAACTATTATTATGTGTTTTATACATTGGTTTTTGTGTAAGAGTGTCCTTTTAAAATTTTCTTAAGTTTGAGGATAATTCTATTTTAACGGTGTTTCAGATGATCATAATACACACACACACACACACACACACACACACACACACGGCACTTCTCATTCTGAACACTGGTGATGGCACACATAACCAGTTCTGTATTGTAATGAGTCGGTCTTAATTACTCAAAGAAACATTGGGGTGATGCCTCAGTTAAAGAAAAAACTAAAGGGGGCTGGCAGGTGACATGGTGGCTAAGGCACTAGACTCCCACATGCCGAACCATGATTTGAGCCCTAGAATCTGGAGGCCTGAAAATCACACTGGACCTGTGTGCATGTGTGCCCAAAATCCTGAGAGAAGAATGAAGAAGTGACTGCAGCATGGCCATTCCCCTTCCTCCAGGTGAGGAGGTGACTTCTTACTTTCTCTCTCTCTGGCAAGCACATGTGCCCTATGTCAAAAACCTTAAAAGAAAAAAAAAAGAGAGAGGAAAGGGGAAAAAAACTAAAGAAATATTCCCCTCACTTGTATTCTTGGGACCAGATAGCAGTTCCACATAGGAAGATTCCTGGTTCAAGTCCAGGGACCTCCTTGAGTAAGCTGGGCATATGCTTGCTCATGATCTGGTGTGGGCTGGCTGACTGCTGGAGGTGGGTTGTGGCACTGGAACACTATTGGGGGTGCTTTCTCCCTCTCATGAAATGAACAAATAAACTGGGGAAAAAAGATCTCCTGTGTTTTAAAATTTTTGTAAATTCATGATAAGAGTGCACAAATGCACCTTTATCATGAGAGATGCACCATTATCATGCAAGTAAGAGTGAAAGAGAGACAGAGAGAGATGAACACTCTCCACAGTGTCTAATCACATGCAATCTTCTTCCAATGATCTCCAGCTCACATGCCTAGCATGTTTCAGGTTGATCGAGCCAAGAATTTGAACTGCAGTTGCTGTGTGGGATCTGGCTTCTCTTCAGCAGCACATTACAGCTGTGCCACAGGGCCAGAATTGGCCCAAGATCTCCAGTGTTCTGAATGACAGGTACTTTTTTTTTTTTTAAATTTTTGCCATAGGGCACGAGAGTTCACCAGAGACAGAAAGAGACACTGAGAGAGAAAGCAAGAAATGCCCTCCAAGGGGGATGGCCACACTACATCTCTTCTCTGTTCTCCTCCTAGAATTTTGGGTATGCACACACATGTGCCTGGTGTGAGTTTTAAGCCACCAGGTCTAGGACCTGAACTATAGGTGGCCATGTGAGACTCTAGTGCCTTAAACACCCTGCTACCTGTTGGCCCAATGGTTGGCACTTTTAACTCCATAGTTCCCACTTGACTTATTAAGCCAATCTATGTAACAATGGCAATAGCTAATATTAGACTTTCCCTGCTACTGAAGTTCAACACAGCTGCTTACACTATTCTCCATGTTTATTTTGTTTTCTCTCATATTTTTTCCTTATTTTTTAAATTGATAAATAAAAACCATGTGTCTATAGTATGCACTCTGATGTTCTGAAATGTACGTATGTGTGAAATGCCTAAATCAAGCTAGTTAACCTATGTACTGCCCTCACATACTTATCATTTATTTATTGTGAGAATACTTTGCATCTATTCTTTTGTAATTTTCAAGTGCATAATACATCATTAAATATATTCATCACATTGTACAAGAGATCTTTTGCACTTATTCTTCCTAACTGAAATTTTGTACTCTTTGGCTAATATCTCCCCAATCCATCCCTGCATTCCTGGTAACTGCCAACCAATCGTCTACCATCTATATTCATGAGTTCAACTTTTTTATCATCCCTGTGTTTATTTTTGTTTATTTATTTATTTATTTATTGGGGAGATTTCTGCTATAGGACATGTGCACTTGGCAGAGAGACAAAGAGGCAGAGTGACAGAATGTGAGAAATCACACCCCTGGGGGGGGTGGGGGGACGGCCACACTGTGATCCTTTCTCCTTCATTTTCCTCTCAGGATTTTGGGCATGCACACACACCCACTTAGCGTGTTTGAAGCAGCTGGGTCCAAGACTCAAACTGCGGTCAACTACATGGGAGTTAAGCGACATAATTATTACACTATCTGCTGGTCCCCACTGTGTTTACTTTAAAATACGTCGAAAAATTATTTGTTAATTCTCCCTTGAGTATGGGCTAGATTTAGTGGCTAACTCACTGATCACAAAATATGGCAGAAGTGATACTTTGTGACTTCCAAGATAAATTCAGATAAAGCACTGTGACACCCTCCTTGCTTTCTCTTGGATCACTTGCTCCGGGGAAGTGCCACATCAAGCAGTTCTATGGAAATACTGTGTAATGAGGAAGTAAGGCCTCCTGCCAACATTCAGAACAAATCTGCCAGAATAAGTGTAAACCCTAGTTAACCTTGTAGATGGCTACAGCAGTGAGACACTGAGCCATAACCATCCAGCTGAACTACTTCCAAATTCCTTACCCACTAAACCTGTGAGATAATAATGATTGTCATTTTGTTTTGTTTTAGATTTTTGCAATAGGGTGCGAGCTCTCGCTGGAGAGAGAGGGAAAAGTGAGAAATCACTCTCCCAGGGGTGATAACCATGCTGCAATCGCTTCTCCTCCATTCTACCAGGATTTTAGGCATGCACACACATCTGATGTGATTCTCAAGCCATCAGGTCAGGGGTTCAAACTGTGGTAAATCATGTGAGAGTCCAACACCTTAACTACCACACCAACTGGCCCCAAAGTTGCTGTATGTGAGCCACTAAGTCCTGAGATAATTTGTTACATAGCAATAGATAACTAATACAGTGGGTAGAAGTTGGAAGGACTGGAGGAACTTGTCACTGAAAGTATGAAGAAATAGTAGAAGTATAACGGTCTCTGAGGAAGCTAGGTATGAGTGAGAGCTTAAGGTAAAGTGAGAAAAATATTATTAGAAATTGCTGGCAGAGTGGTTAAGGCGCTGGACTTCCACATATCTGACCACAGTCTAAGTCCTGGACCAGGTGGTTTGAAAATCACGCCAGGCACATATACACATATGTCAAAAATTCCAGGAGAACAGAAGAGAAGGGATTGCAGTGTGGCCATCCCCCCTGAATAAATATTACCACTTTCCCTCTCACTATCTCTCTCTGTCTCTTTACAGTGAGTGCACATACCCTATGGCAAAAACCTTAAAGAAAAAAAGAAGAAAGAAAGAAAGAAATGGGAGGCAAAGAGATCCTTGTTATGCACTGGCAAATTTGGTGCCTGCCGTAACATGAAAAGGGGAAGTTGTGGCTCATGAAAGGGATGACAATCTAGTTAGAGAGACCTTCAAGGTTGAAGGTACCTTTTGGCTTCTTTTTGCTATTCACATTAAAGTGCAAGAAGAGATGCCAGCAGGTGGCATGGTGGTTGGGGCGATGGACTCCCACATGGCCGAAAGTGGTTCAAGTCCTAGACCTGGTACCTTGCTTTCTCTCTTTCCATCTCTCTGTGAGTGCATTAAATTAAAATAATAATAATAATAAATAAAATTAAATAATTCTTTTTTAAAAACGCAAGAAGGTTTGGCAGGTGGTATGGTGGTTGGAGTGCTGGACTCCCGCATAGCTGACTGTAGTTCGAGGCCTGGACCTGGCAGCTTGCTTTCTCACGTCCCTGCTCTCTTTTTCTCACACTGGTCAAACTAAATAATAATAACAATAAAGCTTAATAAGTAGTTCTAAATTTTTTTTAAATGCAATAAGAGAGGGATAAAAGTATAAACAAAAATGAGTTAGGATCGTATAATTCTGAAAATTCTTAGCAGCCAGATAGCAAATGATATTAAAATTAAGAAATCATTTTATTTTAGGCCAGCCAGTGGCAGAGTGGTTAAGGAGCCTGGATCCCACACAGCCACCTGCACAATTCAAGTCCCAGATCTGGTGGCTTGAAAGTTGTGCTGGGTACATGTGTGTGTATGCCCAAAATCCTGAGAGTAGAATAAAGGAACGGAGTAGAAGAGATCATGGTATGACCATCCTTCTTGGGAATGTGCTCCACCTCCCTCAGCATACCCTCTAGCATATTAAAAAAATAAATAAATAAATAGTATAGCATACTGGAGCTTGTGGGTGTGTGGCAGAGCGATTAAATAGGATGCCTTGTGACATAATACCATATAGAAGGGTTCCTGGTTCAAATCTGGGAACCTCCCTGAGTATACTGGACATGCCCATGCCCATGATCTGAGGCTGGCTAAAGTCTGGGGGTGTAGACTGCAGCGTCAAGACCCTGCTGGGAGTGCTTTCTCTCTGTGAGTCTCATTTATTGAAGAAATAAACAAACTTGGGGCCAGCAGATGGCATGGTGGTTAAGGTGCTGAACTCCCCCACGGCTGACTGCGGGTGGAGTCTCGGACCTGGCAGTTCGCTTTCTCACTTTCCCTTTCTCTTTTTCTCTGTCTCTTTCTGGTCAAATTAAAAATAATAATAATAATGGATAAAATAAATCATTCTCAAAAAAAAGAAATAAACAAACTTAAAAATAAATGCTTAAAAAATAAGAGAGTATAGCATTCTAAAATAAACATTTTGTTTTAATGTAATAAATGCCAACTAATGGATTGTCTAGGAAGTATGAATGTGTTAATGTTCATCTAATACAGATATAGAACCAAGAAATAGGGACCAGCAGATAGTATAATGGTTATGTTGCTGGACTCCCACGTAGTTGCCGCGGTTCAAGTCTTGGACCCAGTGGCTTAAAACTCACACTAGGTGCGTGTGTGTGCGTGCCCAAAATCCCAAGAGGAGAATGGAGGAGGAGGGAGGACTGCAGCATGGCCATCTCTCAGCGAGATGGGGGGGTTGGGGGGTGGTTCTTACTTTCTGTCCCTCTGGGAAGCACATGTGTCCTATAGCAAAAATCTCTCTCTGAAAAGAACGAAAAAATATAAATATTTTACCATCCTAGAAAAAAAACTCAAGGTGAAATAGAAGTAATTCCTTATGCTTAAGACATGATGCTAGCAAGCAGAAATGAATTTTACTGTTATTGAAATAAAATACCTCCAGTTGTAAATTAATAAATTGGTCTTCTGGCTCAGGTCTGATTCATTTAAGTTTAGATAAGATGAGCTAGTCTTTTCAGGACCTGATTATACCTGGGTAAACTATCATTTCAAATATGCATATCTGAGGCAAGAGCACACACTCTAGACATACTCAATAAGTACTTTCAAAAAAATGAATGAACGTGAAATCTATTTTTCTTCATGTTAGCAAAAAGGCTTTATTCATGCCAATGAAAAAGCCAAAATACATCTCTTTTTTGGAGAGGTTTTTGCTATAGGGCACGTGCGCTCGCCAGACAGACAAAGACAGAGAGATAGAAAGCGAGAAATCACCCCCCGGGGGGGATGGCCATGCCGCAATCCCTTCTCCTCCATTCTCCTCTCGGGATCTTGGGCACGCACACACACGCACCCGGCGTCAGTTTAAGCCACCGGGTCCGGGACTCAAACCGCGGTCGACTACGTAGGAGTCCAGCGACATAGCCATTATGCTAACTGCCAGTCCCAGTACATCTCATTTGAGGGAACATCTTAGGTTGGTGTGAGGAAATCACTAATAATTCCATAAAAGCTAATCTCTGGTATTTTTTTTAAGAATTATTTTATTATTATTAATATTTTTTATTTGACCAGAAAGAGAAAGAAAGAGAGAGAAAGTGAGAAAGCAAGCCACTAGGTCCAGGACTTGAATCCCGGTCGACCATGTGGGAATCCAGTGCCTCAACCACCACATGACAGCAAAGTCCTCTGTCTATAGTGAAACCAACTAGGAGAATGACCAGAAGCCTGAGACACAGACCATAAAAAGTTGAAAATCTAAACAAGCTGAATAAAAAGTCAAACTATTTTTCCAATAGGAAAATACTGTTGTTCCAATAGGATAAACTACTTTCAGAAAGAAGCCATGTTGAATTTTAATTAAAATTTTTTTAAATCTCTAAAATATGAAATTATAATGCAGTTTCCTTCCTTCTTTCTTTTTTTTTTCAAGAGGTTTTTGCTATAGGGTGCATGCACTTGCCAGAAAGACAGAGAGAAACAGAGAGACAGAAAGCGAGAAATAATCCCCCCAAGGGTAAATGGTCATGCCACAACCCCTTCTCCTCCATTCTCCTCTCAGGATCTTGGGCATGCATGCACACGCGTCAGCATGAATTTAAGTCACCAGATCCAGGACTCGAACTACATGGAAGTCCAGCCATGTAGCCATTACGCCATCTGCTGGTCCCAATGCAGTTTCAAAACATACAGTAACACAATCATAGCTACTGTAAAATGACATTAACTACTAGTTGTTGGGAAAGTCATGGCATATTTTTCTATTTTCTTCACAAAAAATGTGTCATGACATTCCCAACAACCCAATATACGGAACAATATGATCAGAACTGTTGGCCACACAGAATATGCTGCAAAGATATGCTGGGTTTCATTCACACTTCCACAGAAGAGAAAAAGAAACTGGACTAACAACTTTGAAGTTCTTGGATCAGCCATTGGCATGGTGGCTAAAGCAACTGGATTTCACATGGCTGACTATACAGCTTGCATCTTGGACCCAGTGGCTTGAAAAACATGTTAAGTGTGAGTGAGTGTGCGTGTGTGTGCGTGTGTGTGTGTGTGTGTGTATGCCCAAAATCCCAACAGGGGAATGGAGAAGGGATTGTAGTATGTATGGTCATCCATCCTAGGGGTTGCTTTACCACTTTCTCTGTCTCCTCTATCTCTCTTTGGTGATTGCACATGTCCTATAGCAAACTATTTAAAAAGAAAAAAAAGTGTGAACCTAAAATTTAGAAATCATCCTCTGGGGAAGATGGCCACACCACAACCCTTTCTTTTTCCATTTACCTCTTGGGATTCTGGGTATACGCTCACATGTGCCAGGCATGATTTTCAAGCCATCAGGTCTGGGACTTGAACTGTAGTCAGCCATGTGGGAGTCCAGCGCCTTAACCACCAAACCACCTGCTGGCCCCATCCTGGTGTGTTTTTTAAGCCACCAACTCTAGGAGTTAAACCATGGAGTCAGAAAGGTGGAATCTAGCTGCCTTAACCACAACGCCACTGTCTGGCTCTAAATCACCAAGCTGTAGAGCCATTTGCTATACAGCAGATAACTAAAATAAAATATAATAAGCAAAATCTCAATTGTCCTAAGGGTGTTTACCCTTATAGGAAGATGGGAATATTAAATGGGCTGATAGATGTCAAGCCTGGCTTAAGCACACTATGAATGCTAGCTAGCTATTAATAACATAGCTTCGGGGTCGGCAGGTGGCATGGTGGTTGAGGCGGCTGAACTCCCACATGGTTGACTGCAGTTTGAGTCCCGGACCTGGCAGCTTGCTTTCTCACTTTCCTTTTCTCTGTGTCTCTCCCTGGTCAACTTAAGAAACAAAAAATTAAGTAAAATAATGACAATTAATAAAATTAAATAATTCTTTAAAAATATATATAGCTTCAATCTTCATAGTTAGAACTATGACAGAAGAATGCATATTGGGGCACCCAAAGGAAGGACATTTAGGACAGCGCTGGAAGGTTGTGGGAAGCTTCCAAGTTTCAGTGAAAAATTGGTTTAACTGAGTTAACCAAGTAATGGAGGTGCTTCTGCAAGAGAAAACACATTAGGCAAAAGCAAAGATGCATGAAACAGCATGGTCTAAGTAGAAAAGTATAGGCTTGGTATTGTTGGAATGAACGAAAAGCAGGAGGTGACAGGAAACAAGGTTGCAACAGTTGGGAGAATTCCAAAACAGCCGGCCTTATATATGAAGTTATGGCCCCTGTGACAATAGATTTTAAGCAGGACAGTGATATAGATATGAAAAATTAAGTCAGATAAACCTGAAAACATAATACAGAAACAAATTTAAGAACAGCAAAGCCTTGAAGGAGAAAGAAGTAGGGAGGCTAATGCAGTAATATAGACAAGAGAGAAAAGATGTGAATGCATGGGGTTTGACAGTAATATAGTCTTTTTAAAAAATACTATGCTCTGGGGACCAGCAGTTAGCGTAATGGCTATGTCACTCCCATGTAGTCGACCGCAGTTCAAGTCCTGAACCTGGTGGCTTAAACTCACTCCAGGTGCACATGTGTGCATGCCCAAGATCCTGAGAGAAGAATGAAGGAGAAGGGATTGCGGTGTGGCCATACCCTCGGGGGGTGATTTCTCACTTTCTGTCTCTCTGTCTCTGTCTTTCTGGCAAGCGCACACGCCCTATAGCAAAAACCTCTTCAAAAAAAAAAAAAAAAAAAAAAAAAAGAACAAAAAAATAGTATGTTCTATAAGGCTGACCCACGTGAGAGAATTCTGGGTATATATCTGGAGACTTTCCTGAGTATGCTGGGCATGTCCATGCCCATGACCCTGGGCAGGCTGAAGCTGAGAGTGGATTATGATAGATATCAGGACTGTATTGGGGGTGCAGTCTCTCTCATGGAAAAAATTACTTTAAATGTACACATGGGGCCAGCAGATGGTGTAATGGTTCAGGTGCTGGAATTTCCACATGGCTGACCATGGTTTGAGTCCTGAACCTGGTGGCTTGAAAATCACACCAGGTGCATGTGCATGTATGCCCTTCCCCCAGTGGGGTGATTTCTTATTTCTCTCTCTCTGTTTCTCCCCGGTAAATGCACATACCCCTATGGCAAAAACCTAAAAAACAAAAAACAAAAAAAACCCTGTAGATGTGAGCTAAGGATAAAATAGTAAGGGAAAAAAGGATGTAAAAACAAGTAATAAAAATCAGAAAAACTTGTTGGGGCCAGCAGGTGGCATAGCGGTTACATTGCTGGACTCCTAAATAGCCAACTACGGTTCGAGTCTCAAACCTGGCAGCTTGAAACTCATGCTGGGTGCCTGAATATGCATGCCCAAGATCCCAAGAAGAGAATGTAGAAGAGACTGGCGTGGCCATCCCTCTGAGGGGTGAGTTCTCCCTTTCTGTCTCGGTCTCTCTCTGTCTCTCCAGTGAGCACATGTACCCTATAGCAAAACTGTCTCTTAAAAAAAAATCAGAAAGGGGCCAGCAGGTGGCGTGGTGGTTAAGGCGCTGGACTCCCACATGGCTGACTACGGGACTCCCACATGGCTGACTACAGTTTGAGTCCCAGACCTGGGCTTTCTCTCTCTCTCTCTCTCTCTCTCTCTCTCTCTCTCTCTCTCTCTTTCTCGCTTGCTTGCTCTGTCCCTTGCTGGTCAAACTAAAATAATAAATAAAGTTAATAATTCTTTTTTAAAAAAAAAGGACAAAAAAATCAGAAAAATTCAAGTGATTTAGATGGATATGTTGTATATGGAAGGAGTGAATGAGATAAAGAAAGGATTTTTGCTTTTTTTTTTTTCTGGGGGGGGGAGGTTTTTGGTATAGGGCACGTGCTCTTGCCAGACAGAGAGAGACAGAAAGCGAGAAATCAACCCCCTAGGGGGGATGGCCACACCGCAATCCCTTCTCCTCCACTCTCCTCTTGGGATCTTGGGCATGCACGTTACATGTGCCTGGCGTGAGTTTTTTGGTTTTTTTTTTTTTTTTTTTTTTTTGAGAGGTTTTTTCGCTATAGGGCGCGTGCGCTCGCCAGACAGAGAGAGAGAGACATAGAGACAGAAAGCGAGAAATCACCCCCCAGGGGGGATGGTCACGCTGCAATCCCTTCTCCTCCATTCTCCTCTCGGGATCTTGGGCACGCACGCACACGCGCCTGGCGTGAGTTGTAAGCCACCGGGTCCGAGACGCGAACCGCGGTCGACTACGTGGGAGTCCAGCGACATAGCCATTACGCTAACTGCTGGTTCCCCCTGGCGTGAGTTTTAAGCCACTGGGTCCAGGACGCGAACTGTGGTCAACTACGTGGGAGTCCAGCGTCATAGCCATTACGCTAACTGCTGGTCCCAAGAAAGGGTTTTAGATTTCTAAATTAGGTAGAGTACTCCTAATCAAATCAGAAATAAAAAGAACCAAGTTAAAAGAGTTTAGTTTCCATCCTGGTGAATTTGGATTATCTATGGAATATCCATACAAAAATGCTTAATAAGAAGTTGTATAGCCAAGCCTTAAATTACACAAAGAAGTCAAAACAAGAATATGAATCTAAGAATCTTTAGTATACAGGTAATTATTAGAACTATGAGAGGACTTAAGCATGACCAGAGGAGATTTCTGGATCCACAGTTCTCAACCAGGAACAACTCTGCCCTTTGCGGAAATTTCTGGTACTCACTAACTGGGTCCGGGGAAGTATTATGGCCATGAACTGAGTAAAGCCAGAGATGCTGCTAAATACCCAACAATGCAAAGGAAACCTCACATGAAATATTACCTATAGTTAGGGGAGGCAGATCCTACATAGCCAACCATGTGGTTTGAATCCCAGCCCTAGCAGCTTGGTAAACATGCTAGGCACATGTACATGTGTCCCAAATTCTGATAGGACGGAAAAATAAGAGAAGGGACTGCATGTCGCCATACCCTGGTGGGGGGTTGTTTTCGCCTTCTCTCTCTGTCTCACTCTGGTCAACACACACAATCACCAACAAAAAAATTTTTAAGGAAAAAAAATGACCTAACCCCAAATGTCAATACTTCTGAAGCTGAATCCTGGTGTAGGGTGAGAGGTAAGGCAGAGGCAAAGAAACACACTAGGAAAACCAATATTTAGGAAGTAGAAGTAAAAGAAGAAAAAGTCACGAGAAAAAATTAATCAAGAAAATGGAGATCAGAGCAGGAGAAAATTTCAAGAGGGAAGAAAAGCACCAAATGAATTAATTTAGTGAACTAGATTCATACAAAAGATGATAAAGTACCCATTGTTCTTACAATTAGAAGACTCTAGAGACTTTAGTGAAAGGAGGGCCAGACTATTAGCAGGTAGAAAATGAAGGCACAAGAGAAAGTATACCAAGTGAATATAGATGCACCCTTAAACAGTTTTACTGGTGTAAGCAGGTAGCTGGATTTCCAAGTAGTTGACTGTAGTTCGAGTCCTGGACTCAGCAGCTTTGAATTCATGCCAGGTGTGTGTGTGTGCATGCTCAAAATCCTGGAAGAGACTATGGCATGGCCATCACCCCTACAGGGTGATTTCTCTTTCTGTCTCTCTGGCAAGTGCACACACCCTATAGCAAAAATCTCTTAAAAAAAAAAAAAAAGAAAAGAAAATTTTACTGAAAAGGAAAGAGATTGGACAGTAACTGGAGCAGTAGTTCTCAACATCAGCTATAACAATCTCGGGTGCTTTAAAAAGTTACAATGCCTGGCCAACAGGCGGCATGTGGTTAAGTTATTAGATTCCACATAGCTGACTCTACAGTTCGATTCCTGAACCTAGCAGCTTAAGAAACACACCGGCCTATGTTCATGTGTGCCCCAAATCCTGAGAGCAGAATGGAGGAGAAGGGATTGCAGTGTGGCCTTTCCCCAAGTGGGTAATTTCTTTGATTACTTCTCTCTCTGTCTCTCTCAGGTGAGCACCTGAGTGCTGTGCTCTATAGCAAAAACCTTAAAAAATAAAAAAGTATATACTCAAAGCTTAAATTATATAACATGAGCTAAGCGGCTTACCTTGAACAACAAAAGTACATTTCAGGAGACTGGAAAGAGAAATATGTGTTGATATAGAAAAATTGGGCACAGGAATAGGGGTAGTTCAGGTCTAAAATCCCCAATATTCATAACAGAGTCTATAAATTAGTGGCTGAGAATCAACTATTGGATAGGAAATTTGGTGAAAATTTAAAATATCTGCTATGAGGAAGCAAAAGACTATCAAAAGCACGGAATCTAATAGAAATTTAATGCACTTCAGTATTTACATGGGCACCAAGGAGCACATGCATGCACTTTTCCTTCAGCAGTGCATAACCACCTCCTAGCAGAGCAACAAAGGAAATGGACCATAGCACCGACTCCAAATTGAGAGCTGAATGAGTGGAAGTGAACAAAGATGCACAGAAGGTAAGAATTTAGATGAAATGGGTCCTAAACATGTAGAAAAGGGAAAGTAATGCATAGCAACTTACAAATTGGTACAGGATATAGTAGATTTAACTCAGGGTAACATAAACTATTAAAGAAGTCCAAGATTTCATTGATTTTTGTCCTAGGTAATCTCATTAAATTGAACTTCCCATTCCTGTATTTGTCCTAAAAAGTTATGTCTGCAATTAACTTTCTTTTTGTTTCTTTTAAATTATTTGTTTTGCCATACATACATACATACATATATATATATATGTATGTATGTATGTATTTTTTAAGTTTGCTATAGGGCACATGTGCTTTATCAGAGAGAGAGAGAGAGATGGGGGCAGGGGTGGGGAGAATGAGATAGCAAGCCACAAGGTCTGAGACTCAATCTGTGGTCATCCATATACAAAACACAAGATGAACCAGGGCTGGCAGGTGGTGTGTGGTTAAAGACACTGGACTCCCACAAGGCTGACTGCAGTTCGAGTCTCGGATCTGGTGGCTTGCTTTCTCACTTTCTCTCTCTTTCTCTTTGGTTGAATTAAAAAAAAAAAAAAAAAAAAAAATATATATATATATATATATATGTATATATATGTATATAAAATATATATATATATAATATATACACACATACATATATATATATAATAATAAATAATTCTTAAAAAACATAAGATGAACTAATGGACAGACTGATTAATAGATATCCAATAATACATGTATAGTAAAATGCTGATATTAAGTCTAGAAGCTACGTTGGGGTTTGGGGGAGTATAGGACGTAGAACAGCATGTACAACAGGATTTTGTGAGATGGTAAAAATATGTAATTTATGCTGTCAAATATGGTAAACTACATGTGATCTCTGAGCCGAAAAGTGGCTGATAGGACTGAAGAACTTCATAGTTTGAGTTTTATTAACTTTTACGTCATTTAAGTCGATAGAGCCACACATAGCTGGTGGCTGCCAGAGTAAACAGTGCATTATTAGATACACACAGTCTTGGATGCAAGTCTTGGATTCACCATTGGCTGGTATTTAAGTTTTCTGAGTCTCAATTTCTTTTTTTAATTGTCAGAGGGTGTATGCACTCACCAGAAACAAAGAAAGAGGGAGAAGGAGAAACCACTGCCCCAGTCAGGTGTGGTCACTCTACAATCCCTTCTCCTCCATTTATCCACCCTGTTAGGATTTTGAACACAAACACACACACAGCATGTTTTTCCAGCTAGCAGGGTTAGGACTGGAACTGGCCATGTGGGACCTGACTCCCTTAACCACTAGGCAATGAAGCTGCCCTCCAAAACAGGGTCTTGCTCCACATGTACCACACACCCAGTTCTTCCAGATAGGGTCTCATTATGTTGTCCATGCTGGCTGAGAACTCATGACCCTGCCTCAGCCTTCCATGTAGCTGGGACTACAGGCATGTGTCACTGTGCCCAGCTTTTAGGGCCAGAATCAAACCTGGGCTTCCTTTGTGACATCAGTCTGCCAAGTGGCAGTACCAACCAGGGCACACTACTGTGCTGGGTTTCAGTTTATTCTTACATAAAATAAAAATAGGAACAGCACTTATTACTTCATACAGATTAAACAAGATAAGGCAATAAAGCATAAAGCACAGTTCTGCACATCTAGCAAACATTTGAAATTAACATCTATTATTCTTTTTTTTTAAAAAAAGTATTTATTTCTTTCTTATTATTGTTCAATATGACCAGGGTGGTTGGGAAGCAAGCCGCCATGTCCAGGACTCAAACCACAGTTGACTATGTGGGAGTCCAGTTATTTAACCACCATGCCACCTACCAGCCCCTATTATTAATTAATAAGATCTATGTAATCAAGAACCCTATCTATTTTGCTCACTGTTATATCCCCAGTGCCTAGTGCAGTGCCCTATATACATAAAAGACACTCAATAAACATCTACTGTATGTTTTTGTAGGAACAAGACCTCAGATTTATTCTATTCAATTTCATATTAAGTCCTCTGCTCCAATCTGTTAGATCACTTTGAATCCTACTGTCATCTAATAAATTTGATATCCCTGTTAGTATTTTCCAAAATTTTGTGAAAACAGCTATCTATATAACATAAATCTGAGACATTAATAAAAACCTTAACCAGAGACCTATAATATCCATTAACCTTTAGTTTATTATTGTGCTATCAGGAAAGTCATGATGCATTTTTGTACAGAAAAATGTCATGACTTTCCCGACCACCTCATTAATTGAAACTAGGTTAGTATAGACATTCAATTTAGCTTCACTTTCACCCTGCCTATATGTCTCCTCTTGTCCACAAAGGTAGTTAAGTATGAGAACCTTACATAAATTAAATGATGCCAATATGACCTTCATTGGAACTACACTTAGAACTTAAAAAACAAACTCACCCTTCAATAGCTGGAGACCTGTCAGGACGAGTACTTCCTCGAGACCTGTATCTCCGAGTCATTGGCAGCCGTGGAGGCCGACTTGGTCCCCAGAAGTCAGTGTGAGTCTGGTGACCCCTCTCATTGGCTCTATTATCTTGGTCCAGTGGATTGCTAATTAGAAATGGTCTAAAATCTTGGAATATCATCGTGTGATCCAAATGGTCCCAGAGCTAGTAAAAATCAGAAATAAATTATATGTTACAAAAAAGGAAGAAATACTGAAGAGAGAGAGGTACAACAATTAACACTTTGAAATTCAGCAGCTCTAAAAGAATGAAGTATGTGGACCCAATTTCATGGAAGAGGAAAAAGAAGTCTTTAAAGTGATAGAGGGAAAAAAAAATAGAGAAATTTAATTTTCTTCATATAGAAATATGCAAGCCAACGGCTAGACCCTTTCCTTAACATGTAGTTCATATCCACAAAACTATGACCAATTTCACCTTTTGAAATATAAACATCAGCCAAAGGTGATGATGGATTCTGCTCTAAGCGTAATTAATAATTCAGATCTGGGACCAGATCTGACATAATGGCTATGTCGCTGGACTCCCATGTAGTTGACCGTGGTTCGAGTCCTGGACCCAGTGGCTTAAACTAACGCCGGGCGCATGAGCATGCGTGCCCAAGATCCCAAGAGAAGAATGGAGGAGAAGAGACTGCAGCATGGCCATCCTCCCTGGGGGGGGGGGGGGGGGGGGGGGGGGGGGGGGTGATTTCTCTTTCTGTCTCTCTGTCTCTCTCTTTCTGGCGAGCACATGTGCCCTATAGCAACAACTTCTCCAAAAAGAAAAAAAGAAAAAAAAAAAAAGAAAAAAAATTCAGATCAACATTATAACCGTGTGTTTTATTGCAAATGACAACCACATCCCCACTGTAGAATAATGTAAGGCTTAAGTAAAATGGAGGTATTTATATAACTTATGAAAGAGCATCATTACCACAAAAAAGAGATAGATGTTCATAAAATACTTCTCTTGATTTGGACTCCGCATCAAAAAGGGCCTGTGTCTAAGCTATGCCAGAACAGGGGAGGTATTTCTGATAAACATATTTTCCTGTACATACTTTTGTCACTAAAATGAGGGGAGTTGTTGGGTTTGACAGAGAAATCAAAAGGTGAGTGAAAAAAATCACCTCTAAGATCATTAAAATTTTGATCCAGCTTCTGTGGTGCAGTCAGCAAAATACAAGCTGCAGTGCTGGAATCCATAAGATGACCATGGCTCAAATCTCTAGCCCAGTAGGCCTGAAAACACACAGGATCATATAAAAGATTCATATGAGCTGAGGAGAAAGGGGATTGTGGTGTGACCAGATCCTGTGGAGGGTGCTTTTTCCCTCTTTCTTTCTCCTGCACTCTATCAGAAATAAAATCTAGGGACCAGCAGTTGGCGTAATGGCTGTCGCTGGACTCCCATGTAGTCAACCACGGTTCGAGTCCCAGACCTAGTGGCTTAAACTCACGCCAGGTACATGTGTGTGCATGCACAAGATCCCAAGGGAAGAACAGAGGAGAAGGGATTGCGGCGTAGCCATCCCCCCTTGGGGGTGATTTCTTGCTTTCTGTCTCTCTGTCTCTCTTTATCTTTCTGGTGAGCGCACATGCCCTATAGCAAAAATCTCTCAGAAAATAAAAGTCTAAAAAATGCAGTAATTTAAACTTTATTTATCTGTGTACTGAGCATCTGAAGGGTTCTACAGAATGCTACTTATTGAACTCCAACTGCCAAGTACATAACCCTAATCAAACTAATCTGTTTTTGTTTTGTTTTAAACTTTTTAATAAAATAGAAAACCTTATCTAGTATGTACAAAATAATAGGAACACAAAACTGCTTTAGTGTGTGACCTCAGTCTTAAAGTCCTCATGACCCCTCCATTTTAGAATCACTCAGAGCAAAAGCAACCCAGTGGTGTGCTTAGCTGGGTTGGATTACAGACTTCACTCTACTTGCAGTCTACTACCTAGTAACTTGTGACCATCAACTCTTACACTCACAGTTTAAGTTTGTCGAGAATGTTATTTTTGGCTATTTTTTTAAAAATAATTATTTATTTTAATTTATATGTTATTATTATAATTTTTAAATTTTGCTATAGAAAGGGGCCAGCATGTGGCGTAGTGGTTATGTCGCTGGACTCTTACATGGCCTATCACAGTTTAAGTCTCAGGCCAGTGGCTTGAAACTCATATTGGTCATGTGTACATGTGTACCTAAGATCCTGCTGGCCCCTTGGCTACTATCTTCTAGTTCAATACCCTTTATTTTTAAAGGCATTTCCTCCCTTTTTAATTAAAAATATACAATAAGCATACTGTTATAAAAATATAAACACAGAATATAAAAGATAGATCCCAATATAGTCTCTATTCACTCAGCTATTAAAAAACCCTAGGGAATCAGCAGTTAGCGTAATGGCTATGTCACTGGACTCCTACGTAGTCAACTGCAGTTCGAGTCCCAGACCGGGTGACTTAAACTCACATCAGACGTCTGTGTGTGCGTGTCCAAGATCCTGAGAGAAGAATGGAAGAGATGGGATTGCGGTGTAGCCATCCCCCTGGGAGGTGATTTCTCGCTTTCTGTCTCTCTGTCTTTCTGGCAAGCACACACGCCCTATAGCAAAAACTTCTATAAAAAAAAAAAAAAAAAGAAAAGAAAAGAAAAGAAAAGAAAAGAAAAGAAAAAAAAGAAAAGAAAAGAAAAACAAACTTACCCCTAATACTGTTCCCCTATCCAGAGGTTAATTTGGTGTACAGAATTTCAGATCTCTAAGTATCTGTATATACATTTGTGTGTACAATATATACACATACATATAAATATGTTTCTATGTATATATATGTGTGTGATATATATATATATAGGATCCCACTATATATATATGTGTATACATGCATGTGTACACAAACATTCATTCATTGAACAAATACTTATTATGCATGTATTCATCCCCAACTGCTTACTGGAAGTTGCTAGGACAGCACTGAACAAAACAGGTTTAAAAAAAAGAAAGAGGGCCTACCCCATAGCCTGGTGGTTAAGGGAGCCAGATCCCACATGACCAACAGTGGTTCAAATCATGAACAAAGTGGCTTGAAAAACACACCAGGGGGACCATCAGTTAGCGTAATGGCTATGTCGCTGGACTCCCACGTAGTCGACCGTGGTTCGAGTCCCGGACCCGGTGGCTTAAACTCACGCCGGGCGCGTGTGCGTGCGTGCCCAAGATCCCGAGAGGAGAATGGAGGAGAAGGGATTGCGGCGTGGCCATCCCCCCTGGGGGGTGATTTCTCGCTTTCTATCTCTCTGTCTCTCTCTATCTGTCTGGCGAGCGCACGCGCCCTATAGCAAAAACCTCTCCAAAAGAAAAGAAAAAAAAAAAAAAAAAAAACACCAGGTGTATATGCATGCATGCCCCCCAAATCCTGACAGGACAGACAAATGGAGGAGAGGCTTTCGACCACCAGAGACCCTCTGCCCAGACTTCACCCTCCTGCACCCAAGTCTAGCCAGGAGCCAGGATAAGCCAATCAGCTGCCATATATATTTGAGCTGCAAGTGGCCCCATTTAGGGATTTCGACCACCAAAGACCTTTGGCCCAGACTTCACCATCCTGGTCCCAAGTCTAGCTAGGAGCCAGGTTAGAACAACCCCTACTAATTCTCTCTGTCTCTTTCCATCTCTCTCTCTCTCTCTCTTATTATTATTATTATTTTGGAGAGGTTTTTGCTATAGGGCCATGCACTTGCCAGAAAGACAGAGACAGACTGAGAGACAGAAAGCAAGAAATCATCCTCGGGGGGGGATAGCCACGCTGCAATCCCTCCTCCTCCATTCTCTTCTCAGGATCTTGGGCACGCACACACACCTGCCTGGTGTGAGTTTAAACCACTGGGTCCAGGACTCAAACCGCGGTCGACTACATGAGAGTCCCGTGACATAGCCATTACGGCAACTGCTGGTCCCTCTCTCTTTTAATTTCTTTTTTAATTTATAAACTTAGCTCTCTGCTGCTTTTTTTTGTCTTTTGAATTCTTACCTTTCTCCCATCCCCATAGGATAAGCCAATCAGCCGGCATCTATATTTGAGCTATAAGCGGCCCCATTCAGAGATTTCAACCACTGAAGACATTCTGCCCAGCACGTTGCACAGTTTTTATTTTTTGACAAAAAATGTTTTTTCTTCTCTTTTTTCCCTTTTTTTTTTTTCTATTCCTTTTCCTTTTACCTTTCTCACTTTTCTGCTGAGCCTCTCCATTCACTCATTTTCTAGATAGGTCTACGTGTTCAGTAGCCAATTATCTGGATACTTTTAGGGTCAGATGAATCCTCAGTTTTCACTGAATATGTTGTGCAAAGGAAGAAAAATGGTACTATTTACAGACTGCAGGTTACCTCCTTCTGCATTCCTCTGTCTGCTCAGATTTAACTCCAAAAAATAGGAAAGAGCATATAATCATCAGATGACCAGAAACCACTGCAGAGGCACAAGAAATATGAGAAACGAAGAAAATATCTCTCCTCTAATGGAAAAGAATAACTCCTCTTTCTCCATAAAAAATACAAGGGAACTCATGGAAATGTCAGATAAAGTATTTAAAATATTCACAGTGACAAAGCTAAAAGAGATGCAAGAGAATAGAGACAACAAACTCCAGAAGATGCAGGAAAAAAGAGAAACTGAGTTCCAGGAAGTAAGGAAGTTCTTGCACGATCTGAAAGAGGAGATACACATCATAAAAAAGAATCAGATGGAATTGTTAGAGATGAAGGCTGTAATACAGGAAATCAAAACTTCAATTGAAAATATCAAAAGGAGATTAGATCATGCAGAAGATTGACTCTCAGATGTAGAAGATAGAACCTCTGACTTAGAAAAATTCACCAAAAAGACTGAAAAAATAACCCAAAATGAGAATAACATACAAGGTAATACTAGACACCATTAAACGCTCAAACATCCAGATTATTAGTATCCCAGAAGGTGAAGAAACTAGTAAGGACATTGATAATCTATTCCATGAAATCCTGGAAGAAAACTTTCCTAACCTAGAGAGACATTCAAATATCCAGACCCAAGAAACAATAGGACTCCACATAGAATTGACCCAAGTAGATCTTCCCCGAGACACATCATAGCCAGACTGACCAAAAGCACAGAGACAAGATACTAAAATTGGCAAGAGAGAAACGTCAAGTTACTTTCAAAGGATATCCCATAAGGCTAACATCAGACCTCTTATTGGAAACAATGCAAGCAAAGAAAGAATGGGAAAACACATTCAAAGTGTTAAGTGAAAAACAATTTCAACCAAGAATACTATACCCAGCACAATTATCTTTCATATATAGAAATAAAAAAAAAAAAGACAAAAGCATTCTCAGATGAACAAAACCTGAAAGAATTTACCAACACCATACCAACTCTCCAAAAAGTGCTGAAGAGAATCCTAAACCAGAAAAACTAAAGTCAGACCCAGAAATAAGAGTACAAGAAATAACCAAGAGAATGGCCAGCCTAATGGTAGAGACGAGTCTGGAGTTGAATGTTAATTTCCAGAGTTTAAACGGAAAGATCAGACCACAGTAGCACTGTAAATTCAATACAAGAGAGATTGATGACATGAGTCTGAACTAGTGAAATTGGATTTTAAATACCTATTAATACCTTTTTAATGACTGCAGTAAGCTATATAACCCCAGCAAGGTGCTACTTTATAGTATGTTCAGTTTACTCACTGAGGTTTATGCCTGAAGTCAGACAATGCATTCTTAAAAATAAATACATACATACATACATATATGTGTGTGTGTGTGTGTGTGTGTGTGTGTGTGTATATATATATATCAGCTGTGGCTTATATTGAAAGTCTTTAAATTAATTAAGATCTTTAGTGAATCAATAAAATGCGAAAAAAAAGGTATGGAAAACAACTGTATATTTCAGAGACAGTGTGGGGGGGGGTTGTTGGCAGAGGGTGAGAGGCACGGAATCAAGGGAGGAAAAAAAAAAAAGCAAAATATGTAAGAAGCAAGAAATAGAAAATTATTTGTTCATGAAAACATGTACGGTAATAACCTTGATTTAGCCCATATTCAATGTATACTGGATGGAAAAATCTTATTTTGTATACTGTATTGATGTATATTGAAAGTAATTAATTAAAAAAAAAAAAAAAAGAAATGGAGGATGGGACCAGCAGTTAGTGTAATGGCTATGTCGCTGAACTCCCATGTAGTCAACTGCAGTTTGACTCTCGGATCCGGTGGCTTAAACTCACGCCGGGGTGTGTGTGCATGCGTGCCCAAGATCCTGAGAGGACAATGGAGGAGAGGGGTTGTGGCGTGGCCATCCCCCCTGGGGGATGATTTCTCACTTTCTGTCTCTCTGTCTGTCTCTGTCTTTCTGGCAAGCACACGCGCCCTATAGCAAAAATCTCTAAAAAAAAAAAAAAAAAAAATGGAGGAGAAAGGATTGCAGTGTAATCACGCCCCACTGGGGTGGGCGATGCTTTCTCCCTCTTCGGCAAGCACATATGCCCTTTAGCAATAACAGGAAAGAAAGAAAGGGAGGGAGGAAGGGAGTTTATTATAACATAGTATTTGATACATGTAAAATAATACACAACAAATAATCTAAGAAAATAAAAAATATATGCATGTAAACATCTCTCAACTCTTATCACCAAAGCCACTGAAATCCTTTGTGGGTCCCTCATTCTCATTCCCTCCAACTTACAGGGTGTAACTACTACCCTAAGTATGTTTTACCATTCCCTTGCTTTACTTTATTTAATTTTTAAATTTTTTTTCTTTTATTTACGAGAGGGTGTATGTGCTCACCAGAGGAAAAAAGAGAGAGGGAAATAAGAAAGTACCCATCACAGGGGGTGGCCATGCCAATGTCTTCTCCATTTCTCCATTCTGATGGGATTTGAAGTTTGTGCACACACACATGCCCAGTGTTTCTCAAGGCACTGGGGCAGGGATTTGAACTACAGTCAGCCATGTGTGATCCTGATCCTTTAATTACTTGCCTAAGGAGTCAACCCCATCTGTATACATTTTATGCTACACTTTTATAAAAATCTTTTCCCCTATTAATAAGCATCTGAATTGTTTTCTGCTTCACAAATGTCTCTATAAACATTATGGTATGTGTCTCCTGCGGTAGAACAGTTTCCCTGTTATTGGTCTGTATAACTATTATACAGTCTATATACCTTTGACTTTACTAGTTAATGACAAATTGCTTTCCAACATGGCTGTAACAATTTCCAAATCTATCTAGAGTGCTTTCAGAGTTTCCACTGTGGTGCCAGCCTGTGGCATGGTGGTTAAGGCAACTGGATCTCACATTGCCAAATGTGCAGTTCATGTACCGGACACAGTAGCTTGAGAAACATGCTGGGCACATGTGCATATGTCCCCAAAATTCTGAGAGGAGGGAGAGATGGAAGAGAAGCGGCATGACCATTCTCCATCGGGCAGTGCTTTCTCACTTTTCCTGTCACTCGAGTGCATGTGTCCTTTGGGAAAATTTAAAAAAAAAGTTCCCATTGTGTCACATCCTGGCAAGCATTTGATAATACAGAATGTTTTTTTTTTTTCTGGAGAGGTTTTTTTTTTTTTTTTTGCTATAAGGCGCGTGCGCTCGCCAGACAGACAGAGAGAGACAGAGAGATAGAAAGCGAGAAATCATCCCCCAGGGGGGGATGGCCATGCCGCAATCCCTTCTCCTCCATTCTCCTCTTGGGATCTTGGGCACGCACACACACGCACCCGGCGTGAGTTTTAAGCCATCAGGTGCGGGACTGGAACCGCGGTCGACTACATGGGAGTCCAGCGACATAGCCATTACGCTAACTGCTGGTCCCAATACAGAACATATTTTTAAAGTTTTTTTTTTTTTTTTTTTAAAGAATTCTTTTATTTAACTATTTTATTTTCCAGTTTGATTACAGAGGGACAGAGAGAGAGGAAAGTGAGAAAGTAAGCTACCAGGTCTGGAACTCAAACCACGATTGGCTATGTGGGAATCCAGTGCTTTTAACCACCATGCCACCTGCTGGCCCTATGTTTATTTTAAGAGAGTTCTTTTTCATTCATTCATTCATCCATTCAGCCATGGAGTGCTTGCGCTGAGGGTATGGACGATATCCTTCTCCTGGGATTTTGGGCACACAAGCACATGTGCCTGGTGTGAGTTTTAAGCTGCCGGTCTGGGACTCAAACCACAGCTGAACAGGTAGGAATCCAGCGATATAACCAGTATGCCATCTGTTGGGCCCTCATTTTTTTCTTTTTCTTTTTTTTTTTTTTTTTGAGAGGTTTTTGCTATAAGTCACATGTGCTCGCCAGAGAGAGAGAGACAGAGAGACAGAAAAGGAGAAATCACCCCCAAGAGGAGATGGCCACACCGTAATTCCTTCTCCTCTATTCTCCTTTTGGGATCTTGGGCATGCATGCACATGCGCCCGGCGTGGGTTTAAGCCACTGGGTCTGGGACTCGAACCGCGGTTGACTACATGGGAGTCCAGTGACATAGCTATTATGCCAACTGCTGGTCCAGAGGGCCCTCCCTTTCAAAGTTTTTTTAAACAATCTGGTGTACAGAGGATGATATCTTATTGTGGGATTTTTCTTTTTGTTGTACAAGAACCAATAGGAGGGTTAATTTAAAATGCATGTTCTTTGGTCCTATACCAGACAGTAAATTTTTTTAAAAGAATTATTTGATTTTATTTATTATGACCATTCTTCAGTTTGACCAGAGAGAGAGAAAGAGAGAAAAAGCGAGAAAGCAAGCCACCAGATCCAGGACTTGAACTGTTGCCAACCATGTGGGAGTCCAACACCTAAACTGCCATGCCATCTGCCGGCACCACCAGACAGTAAATTTAAAAGGTCTGTGCGGCAAGCTTAAAACTCTTCAGCATTTCTTGTATGGTAGGTCTATTAGTAATAAACTCCCTCAGCTATTTGGTTGAGTAAGTCTTGATTGCGCCATTCCTGAGATACTCTGCAAGACTTAGAATTCTTAGTTGACAGGTTTTTTTCTACCTCTGTCAGCACTTTAAATATGTCCTCCCACTGACTTCTAGACTATATTCCTTCTGCTGAGAAATCAGCAAAAATTACTCTTTTTTATCAAAAAAGTTTCATTTTATTTGTCATTTTTCAAGAATTATTTAATTTTATTTATTATTGTTCAATTTGACTAGAGAGAGACAGAGAGAGTGAGAGGAGAGTGAGAAAGCAAGCTGCCAGGTCTGGAACTCAAACCACGGTCAGCCACGTGGGAGTCCAGCCCCTTAATCAGCATGCCACCTGCCGACCCCCAGCGGAAATTAATCTTATTTAAGATCCCTTGAATGTTAGGAGTTGCTTCTCTCTGGCTGCCTTCAAGATTCTCTCATATCTCATATCGTACCTGACAGCTGAATTATGTTTCCTCGTATAGATCTCTTTCAGTTTATCCAATTTTAAAATGGTTAAGCTTCTTAGATGTGTAGTCATGTCTTTTGTCAAATTTAGAATGATTTTGAAGACTATTTCTTCGAATATGCTTTCTGTGCCTTTTTCCCTTCTCTCCATGATGTATATTTTAATAGATATTGGAGATGGTGTTTCACACATCTCTTGGGCACTTTTCTTCTTCCTCCTCCTTCTTCTTTCTCCCTTCTTTTCCTCCTCCTCCTTTTTCCTTCTCCTCCTCTTCCTCTTTTCTTTGTAATGGTGTACCTCAAACAAGGTAATTAATATAAATTGACCTTCAGGTTTGCTGTCTGTTCAAATGTGCTGCTGAACTCTTGTAGTAAATGTCTCATTTCAATTATTGTCATTTTCAGCTCCCAAATTTCTATTTGGTTCCTTTATAAAATTATCTCTTTGGGAACCAGCAGTTAGCGTAATGGCTATGTCGCTGGACTCCCACGTAGTCGACCGTGGTTCGCGTCCCAGACCTGGTGGCTTAAAACTCACACTGGGCGCGTGTGCGTGCGTGCCCAAGATCCCGAGAGGAGAATGGAGGAGAAGGGATTGCGGCATGACCATCCCCCCTGGGGGGTGATTTCTCCCTTTCTGTCTCTATGTCTCTGTCTGTCTGGCGAGCGCACGCACCCTATAGTGAAAATCGCTCCAAAAAAAAAAAAAATTCTCTCTTTGTTGAGATACCATTTCCTGGTTTCCTTTCATTCTTGGTCCGTGGTGTCCTTTAACTCGGCATATTTAAGATGGTTGGTTTAAACTTTTTGTCTACTAAGTCTAATATCTGCTTCCTTGGAAATAGCTTCTTTCCTTTTTTTTTAATTTGCCAGAAAGTACGCACACTCACCAGACAGAAAGACAGAAAGAGGTAAAGCAAGAAAGCACCTTCCATAGAGGATGGTCACATTGAAATCCCTTCCCTTCCATCTCTCCCTGCTTTTGGAATCTTGGGCATGCACACCCATCTGTCCAGTGTGTTTTTCAAGCCATCAGGTCTAAGACTCAAACTGCTAGGTTGGCCATGTGGGATACAGCCACGTTAACTAGCGTGGGCTGGCCCCATAGTTTCTTTGAACTTTTTTTCCCTATGAATGAGACATACTTTCTTTGCATGCTTCATGATTTTTTGTTGAAAGCTGAACCTAAGTTCAATGTGGAAAATAAACATTAACAAAAGGGAAAGAAAAAAATGCTCCCAGGATTTGGCTGAAAGGCTGCTAAGCGTTCTTTGAACACTTAGCCAGTTCATTTATAAATCTGCCTTAACCTTTACTTTCTCCTTATCAAGAGCCTAAAGACCAACCAGAGGTGAGAGTCAACATCCTCCCTGACTGTGCCTGAGCATGCATCCTGCCCTGAACATGTGCCTGGCTTTCTAGGTTCTCTGTATACACAGCAGCTTTTTCTTTTTGGAGCTTTTTGCTATAGCTTGCCAGAAAGACAGAGACAGACAGACAGACAGACAGAAAGCGAAAAATCACCCCCTCCAGGGGGGATGGCCACGCTGCAGTCCCTTCTCCTCCATTCTCCTCCCGGGATCTTGGCCACACACGCACACGTGCCCAGCATGAGTTTAAGCCACCGGGTCCGGGACTTCAACCAAGTCAACTACATGGGAGTCCAGTGACATAGCCATTATGCTAACTGCTGGTCCCTCCTTTCTTTCTTTTTCTTTTTTAAAAAGGGATTTTTGCTATAGGGTGCGTGCACTTGCCAGAGAGACAGAGACAGAAAGCAAGAAATCACACCCAGGGGGACGACCATGCCACAATCCCTTCTCCTTCATTTTCCTCTCAGGATTTTGGGACACAGGCACTGGAGCCTGAAGTGAGTTTTAAGTTACCGGGTCCAGGACTGAAACTATGGTCTACTACATGGGAGTCCAACAATGTAAACCATTATGCCATCTGCTGGTCCCTACACAGCAGCTTTTCTTTTTTTCCCTTTTGTTATTATTTTTTAATTTGACCAGAGAGAGATAGAAAGAGAGAAAGGGAAAGCAAGAAAGGAAGCCACCAGGTCCAGGACTTGAACTGCAATTGGCCATGTGGGAATCCAGCGCCTTTAACCATCATACCACCTGCCAGCCCCACACAGCAGCTTTTCAATGCTCTAATTCCCTCTCCAGCTTTTCCTCCCAGGCTTTCAATGTGTCTATTGTTTGCCCCAATTTTTAAAAATTTTATTTATCCATTAACTTATTTTAATTTGACCAGAGACAAAGAGAAGAGGAAAAGTGAGAAAGCAAGCCACAGGTCTGGGACTCAAACCATGACTGATCATGTGGGAGTGTCCAGCGTCTTAACCACCACGCCACCTGCTGGCTCCCACACCCCAACTGTTTTTTTATTTTGTTTTGCCTTTTTCCCTGATGGCAGGCAGTACTTAGGAAAAACTCCAAGAGGGTAAAAACAGACATACAATTCCTTAGGAACATGTCTACTCTGCTTTCTGGAATCAGGTATCCATGCAAGGGACACCGGCTGCTGTCTTCAAGACCACTGATACGCCAGGGAGGCAGATGGGGTTAGGATAAGTTCAGATGCCACAGAGATCCCCTATCCTGTTTCAGTGCCCTTTCTACTGGTTAAGTATTTATTTGGTTGCTGTAAAACTCTGACTATCTTCCATAGTTCTGATAAGCTTGACTCTGATAGTTTCTGCCAAGTGTCTTGGTATTTCTGCAGGACAGTTCCCAGGGGTCCCTACTCTGCCATTTTTGCTGACAGTGATCTTTTATTATGATTTTAGTTTGATTTTCCTGGTAGTAACAAAGCTAAACATCTTTCCATGTATTTACAAGTCATTTAGCTTTCTTCTCTCTCAAGTCTTCTCCTTTATATGTCTTTGTCCACTTTTCTATTGAACTTTCTCATACAGTTCTTTACATATTCTGGATCTGGATCTTCTCCCAACTGTGGTTCATTTTTCCCCTCACTTTCCTCAGAGACTCTTTCAGGTTTAATTTTAATGTAAATAAATTCATATTCCCCTTATCACTAGTGCTTTTAGAGTCTTAAAAAAAAATCCTTCCAAGGACCAGATGTGGCATGGTGGTTAAGGCGCATGGTTGACTTCACAGTTTGAGTCCTGAACCTGGCAGATGAAAATCACACTGGGCATGTGTGCGCCCAAAATCTCAAAAGGAGAATGGAGGAGTTGGGATTGTGGTGTGGAGGTTAGGGTGGTCAGATCCCACACAACCAACTGCACAGTTCAAGTTCGGGACCTGACAGTTAGAAAATCACATCGGGAGTGTGTGCATGTATGCCAAAATCCAAGAGGAAAATGGAGGAGAAAGGATTGAGGAGGCATAGCCATTCCCTCTAAGGAGCAATTTCTCACTTTCCTTCTCCCTCTCTGTGTGTCTCTGTTAAGTGCATATACTCTATAGCAAATCAAAAACATTAAAAGTAAAATAAAAAATTTGTATATGTGTTGAGTCTATCTTGGGGCTCTTTATTCACATCCACTGATTTGCACTGACAACATAAAGTCTTTTTTTAAAAAATATTTTATTCATTACTGTTATTTTAAAATGTGCTGCAGGGCATGTGTGCTCACCAGAGACCCAGAGACAGGAAAAATGAAAAAGCAAGCTACCAAATCTGGGATCTGAACTGCAGCCATGTGGGAGTCCAACACTTTAACCACCACACCATCTGCTGGCCAAAGTCTTTTCTTTTTTTAGAATTATCTTATTTAACTTTTTATTTATTTATTTTAATTTGACCAGAAAAGAACAGAGAGAAAGAGAAATGGACAATGAGAAAGCAAACCACCGGATCCAGGACTCAAACTGTGGTGGCCATGTGGAAGTCCAGTGCCTTTTAACAACTACACCACCTGCCAACCCCTCCCAAAGTCTTAATCATTATAAACTTTACAAGAATTTCTGACATCTTGGAGATCAGCTCTCTCTACCATATTATTTGTGTTTAAGAACATCTTGGTCGGGACCAGCAGTTAGTGCAATGGCTATGTCGCTGAACTCCCATGTAGTCGACTGCGGTTTAAGTCTCAGACCCAGTGGCTTAAGCTCATTCCGGGCGCGTGTGTGTGCATGCCCATTCCACCTGGGGGGTGATTTCTTGCTTTCTATCTCTGTCTCTGTCTTTCTGGAGAGCACACGTGCCCTATGGCAAAAACCTCTCAAAAAAAAAAAAAAAAAAAAAGAACAGAACACCTCGGTCATTTTTGGTCTTTTCATGATGTATGTGTGTGTGTGTGTGTGTGTGTGTGTATATACATACACACACACACACACACACACACACACACATATATATCGCATACATATGTATATTAATTTATTATTATTTTTTTAAAATTTTGCTGTAGGGCACATATGCTCACCAGAGAGAGAGAGACAGAGAGACAGAAAGAGAAAATGAGAAAGCAAGTCACCAGGTCTGGGACTTAAAACTGTAGTTAGCCATGTGCAAGCCCAGTGCCTTAATCACCACGCCACCTGCTGGCCCCCATATATTAACATATTTTTAAAGTCAGTTTGGTAAACTCTTCATAGAAATCCTACCAGAATATTTACACTTGAACGTTATTGAATCCGTGTATCCGTTTTTAAATAAGAGTTTGTTTATTTATTTATATATGTACGTATGTATTTATCTATCTATCTGCTATAGGGTGTGTGTGCTTGCTTGAAAGACAGAGAGCGAGAATAAGAGGTAAAATGAGAAATCACCTTCCCCTCGGAGAGATGGCCATGCCACAATAACCTCTCCTCCAATTTGCCTCTCAGGATTCTGGGCACACATGCATATGCACCCGGCATTATTTTCAAGCCACTGGGTCTGGAACTCAAACCACAGGTGGCTGGCCATGTGGGAATCTAGTGCCTTAACCACCATAACACCTGTTGGGTCCACTATATAGCCTTCTAAAGAGCATATTAATACCACCCAGGAGCTTATTGGAAAGGCAGAATTTCAGAATCCCACCCAATTCTCCTGAATCAGAATCCAATTCACATGCATGCTGAAATTTGAGAATCACTGTTGTAGATAATTTTGAAGACAACTCTGTCTTTCTATTTAAGAACATAAACTAGCAACACTCACTAATTTATTCAGATTTTCTTCCAACAGATTTGTGTTTCAACAGTTTTGTATCTTTTTCCACATAGGTCCTTTTAAATTTTTAGTAGATTATGTTACTTTCACTTTTTTGTTGTTGTTGCAAATGATAAATAGTATATCTCTTTAAAATTCTGGGTTTTTTTTAAAGAATTATTTAACTTTTATGTATTATTATCATTTTGTTTTAATTTGACCAGAGAGAGGGAAAGTGAGAAACCAAACCACCAGGTCTGGGACTCAAACCATGGTCAGACACGTAGGAACGCAAAGCCTTAACTACCACTCCATCTGCTGGTCCTAAATTATGTTTTAATTAATTAAATGTAGTAACAGAAATGCAAGCGATTTTATACACTGACTTTAGTATATAGAAAATTTGTTGACCTCTTAGTAATTCTAATAATTTGACTATATTGAAAATCAAAAGCATATATAATCATACTACCTAAAGAAAAAGTTTCATTTCCTTCTCAAATCTTATTTTCTCATTTCCTTTTATCTAACTGCATCAGCTACAACCCCAAGCACAATACTGAAAGGAAGCAAGGATAGTAGGCACCTCTCTCCTGTTTCTGATTTAAAAGAAATATGCCTGGCATTTCGTCATTAAATATTATGTTTTGTAGTAGAATTTTTTGTAAATATTCTTTATCGGATAAAGGAAGCTTCCTTCTATTCCTAGTTTTCTAAGAATATTTGTCATGAATAAATGATTTTATCAAATACTGCTCCTGTAGCTATTGACATAATCATTATTTTTCTTTTCTTTCTTTCTTTTTTTTTTTTTTTTTTTTGAGAGGTTTTTGCTATAGGGCACGTGTGCTTGCCAGAAAGAGAGAACAAAGAGATAGAAAGTGAGAAATCACCCCCCAGGGGGATGGCCCCGCTGCAATCCCTTCTCCTCCATGCTCCTCTCAGGATCTTGGGCACACACGCACATGCGCCCGGCGTGAGTTTAAGCCACCGGGTCCAGGACTCGAATCATGGTCGACTACGTGGGAGTCCAGCCACATAGCCACTACGCTAAATGCTGGTCCTTCTTTTCTTTTTTTTCAGAGAGAGAGTTTTGCTATACGGCATGTGTGCTCACCGGAGAGACAGAAAATCAGAAATCAACCCCCAGGAGGGATGGCCACTCCACAATCCCTTCTCCTCCATTCTCCTCTCAGAATTTTGGGTGCACATGCACCTGGCATGAGTTTCAAGTTGCCAGGTCTGGGTGTCAAATTGCAGTTGACTATGTGGGTGTCCAGTGATGTAACCATTATGCCATCAGCTGGTCCCTTGTTTTTCGTATTTATTTATTTATTTATTTGAGAGGTTTTTTGCTATAGGGCACGTGTGCTCGCCAGACGGACAGAGAGAGACGGAGAGAGAGAGAAAGCGAAAAATCACCCCCCAGGGGGGATGGCCACACCACAATCCCTTCTCCTCCATTCTCCTCTCGGGATCTTGGGCACGCACGCACACGCACCCGGCGTTGAGTTTAAGCCACCGGGTCCAGGACTCAAACCGCGGTCGACTACGTGGGAGTCCAGCAACATAGCCATTACGCTAACTGCTGGTCCCTGTTTTTCGTTTTTTAATATGTAATATTACATTAACACATTTTTATTTTTAATTTTATCTTTTTTTTTTTTTTTTTTAATTTGACAAGAGAGGGACAGATTGAATGAGTGAGTGAGTAAGACAGAGAGAGAGAGAAAGAAAGTGAGAAAGGAAGCCGCCAGGTCCAGGACTCAGACCGTAGTCAGCCACATAGGAAGCCAGAGCCTCTAACCACCATGCCACCTACTGGCCCCCTAACACATTTTTATTAACCGAACCTTAAATTCTAGAGATGAACACAATGTGGTTAGAGTACACTACTGGAGTCCATGTCTGGCCTTTTGGGTGAATTTCTGCATTTGTGTTCATGACTGAATTGGCCTATTGCTTTCCTTTAGTGTACAACTTTTGTCTACTTTTGGTATCAACTTAAACTAGCTCCATAAAGTGAATTGAGAAGCATTCCTTCTCTTTCATATAAACATCCTATGGCACAGAAAATAAATGGGTAAAAGCATTTTAAATTTTGCAAGATAGAACCAAACTATCCTCTAAAAGTCTGTATCTTTTATATTCCTAACAGAGGAAAAGAGCTTATCGTCTTCCATATTCTGGCCAAAACAGTTTCAAAGTTTTAAAAATTCTAACATCCAGGGGCCAGCAAGTGGCATAGTGGTTAAAGTGCTATACTCCCCACATGGTCAATCGCGGTTCGAGTCCAGGATCTGGTGGCTTTGAACTCACACCAGGCATAGGTGCGTGTGAGTTCAAAGCCCAAGAGAAGAATGGAGAAGGGACTGCGGAATAGCCATCCCCTTGCAGGGTGATTTCTCACTTTCTGTTCCTCCTGGTCCCGAAGTTCACCCTATAGCAAAAATCTCTCTAAAAAAAAATTCAACCTGAAGGGCAAGAAATATATATAGTAAAAATATTAGTAAGATTTCTCTAAATAGTAGCAAAGTAAAACACCATTTTACTTTAACTGCCACTTGTTTTTATCATACAGACAGATTTACATGTCTGCTTTCTACTGACAATCTCCATCTATTGAAGAGCACTGTTTCTACTCTGAAAGGTAGACTAGAGCACATGGCTTTTCTAGAACCCAATTCCAAAATAAAAAGAACATTTAAAAATCCAAAATTAGGGGATCAGCAGATGGTGTAAGGGTTATGTTGCTTGACTCCGACGTGGTCAAATGCAGTTCAAGTTCCTGTCCCAGAGGCTTAAAACACTGGGCACATGTACGTGTGTACCCAGAATCCCAAGAGGAGAACAGACTGCAGCGTGGCCATCCCCCCAGGGGATGATTTCTCACTATCTGTCTCTCTGACTCTCCAGTGAGCACACACACCTATAGCAAAAAAAAAAAACCTCTAAAAAAATATCCAAAGCTATACTTCCCTTCAATAAGTGAAAAAGTGAGCAGACTCTTCCATGTTGTCAATAATCTACCTCACTAAGGTAAACTACAAGAAATCTATGATTACTTAACTATATAGTTCTAGAACATCTGCTCACAGAAAAAAGAAAAATACTATGCTCAGAGTAATCATGATTTTGATTATAATTAATGTAAAAATGAAGTATTTTAAGCTTTTGACTAAAGAAAAAGTCAAGCATCAAGCTCAAAATATCAATAATCTGCTTGAATAATTACATACTTCAGATGACTATAAACTATTATCACATCTAATATAGAAAAGCTGAGTGGGGCTGGAAGGTGGCATGGTGGTTAAAGGTGCTTGATTCTCACATGGCCAACCACGGTTCAAAACCTGGACCTGGCAGCTTGCTTTCTCACTTTGCCTTTCTCTCTCTCTCTCTCTCTCTCTCTCTCTCTCTCTGTCGTTGGTCAAATTAAATAATAATAATGATGATGATAGTAACAACAACAAACGGAATATTTTTTTTAAAAAAGCAAAGCAAAAAAAAGAAACGCTCTCTAAGTACTCAGGCTTAGAAGAAGCTTCAACATGGGCATAAAGCATTTTGCTACTTGCCTATAAACTGAAAATTACAGCAAACAGTAACCCTATTTGTGGTTTATTTTTACCCCAAAATAACAGCACACCCTGATCATAAAACATAGGATAAAAGAGCACACCTCACAAATTTATATCAAATCAACGCTAAGGATAAGAATAGCTTCAGAAGGTCATTTATCTCTAAGCATAAGAGAAAAAAAATTAGCTCATACAACGAAACTGGGTATTCAGGACATGACTTACATAAGTAAAAAATAATAGAGAACGCTGTGACAAAGTTTTGGTGAAATATCTTGAAGACTCAGAGACCATTTATTCAACACGTTTTGTCTTGAAAAATTGAAAGTTACTTTAAATAAAAGCAAAAAGAGGGACCAACAGTTGGCTTAGTGGCTATGTTGTTGGACTCCCATGTAGTTGACTGTGGTTCGAGTCCTGGACCTGGTGGCTTAAACTCACGCCGGGTGCATGTGCCTACGTGCCCAAGATCCCAAGAGGAGAATGGAGGAGAAGGGATTGTGGTGTGGCCATTCTCCGGGGGATGATTTTCCGCTTTCTGTCTCTCTTTCTGGTGAGCACATGTGCCCTGTCACAAAAACCTCTTAAAAAAAAAGTAATTTCAGAAAAATTCACAACTTTATGAAAACATTAAGTCCAGATAAGGAACATACCTATGACCCCAGACATTTCCTGCTGCCTTTTTGTAACCACTCCCTTCTGCCACACTCCTCCCTGCCACCAGCAACCACTGATCTTTTGTGCACTTTTTACAACTTTGTACTTTCTAGAATTTTACGTAAGGGGAATTATACTGTATGTATTATTTATTTGTTTGGTTTCTTTCACTCAGCTTAATTTTCATGAAATCATTCATACCTTTCTGGGTGGAGAGGTTTTTGCTATAGGGCGTGTGTGCTCGCCAGAAAGACAGAGAGAGACAGAGAGACAGAAAGGGAGAAATCACCCCCTAGGGGGTATGGCCACGCCGCAATCCCTTCTCCTCAATTCTCCTCTCGGGATCTTGGGCACGTGTGCACATGCACCCGGCGTGAGTCCAAACCACGACAGTCCTGGACTCAAACTGTTGTCAACTACATGACAGTCTAGCGACATAGCCATTATGCTAACTACTGGTCCCCATTCATACTTTTCACATGTATCAGTGGATTATTAGGCCCTTTTATTGCTGAGTTATATTCCACAGCATGGATATCACAATTTGTGTATCCATCTATCTGTTTGTGAATATCAGAGTTGTTTCTAGTTTCTATTACGAATAAGGTTACTATGGTTTCTGTACATATATTTTTATCTTTTTAAAACCCAACAGGGACCTGCAGATGGCATAATGGCTACATTGCTGGACACACCCACATAGATGACCGTGGGTTAGTCCTGGACCTGGTGGCTTGAAACTCACACTGGGCACATGTGCGTGCATGCCCATCTCCCCTGGGGGGTGATTTCTCACCTTCTGTCTCTCTGGCAAAGAACATGAGCCCTATAGTGAAAAAACTCTTAAAAAAAAAAGGAAAAGAAAAAAATCTCAGCAAACCTGTTTTCCAAAGTGACTGTACCATTTTACATTCTAGATGTAGGTGCTACACAACTTCACCATTTAGTAAGCTCAGTTTTTTAAATTTTAGCCATTCTTGGTCCAGCCTGGTAGCACGATCAGTAGCAAACTAAACTGTAGTTCTAGAAGTCACAGGGCAGATCTGAATCCTGGGGTTGGCTTAAAAACACGAAAGTTGCATGTGCATGTGTCCCAGATCCTGAAGAGCTAGAGGGCCAGGGAAAGGGGACTATATCTTTTTTTTTTTTTTTTTTTTTTGAGAGGTTTTCGCTATAGGGTGCGTGTGCTTGCCAGACAGACAGAGAGAGACATAGAGACAGAAAGCGAGAAATCATCCCCCAGGCGGGATGGTCACGCCGCAATCCCTTCTCCTTCATTCTCCTCTCGGGATCTTGGGCACGCACGCACACGCGCCCGGCGTGAGTTTTAAGCCACCGGGTCCGGGACGCGAACCACGGTCGACTACGTGGGAGTCCAGTGACATAGCCATTACGCTAACTGCTGGTTCCCTCTTTTGCCTTTTTTTAGAATTGATTTTTTTTTTAATTTCAGTTTAAAAGTTCTTTATGCAGCCTGAATATAACTGTTTTACCCAACAAATGATTTTCAAAATTTTTTCCTAGTCTGTGACTCATCTTGTCATTTTCATGCAGAATAAATAAACTTTTAAATTCTGATGAAGTACAATTTATCACTTTGTAATTTTATGACTTCTGCTGTCATGTCTAAGAAATCTTAGCTTAACTCAGGATCACAGGGGCCAGCAGATAGTGCAGAGGTTAAGACAGTTGGATCCCATATGGCCAAGTTTATGGTTTGAGTCCCAGACCCAGCAGCTTGAAAAATACACCAAGAGTATGTGTGTGCATGCCCAAAATCCTGAGAGGAAAACAGAAGAGAAGGGACTGCAACATGGCCATCCCCTCAGGGGATGATTTCTCACTTGTCTTTCCCCCCTGCTACACAAGTGCAAATGCCCTACATCAAAAACAAATAAACAATTAAAAAAAAGGCTATCTTTTTTCTCTTGGATTGACTCTGTGCCTTTGTTGAAATCAGCTGTCCATAGTGTGTGAATCTGTATCTAGACTTTTTTTTTTTTGGAGAGGTTTTTTGCTATAGGGCGTGTAAGCTTGGCAGAAATAGAGAGACAGACAGAGAGACAGAAAGCGAGAAATCACCCCCCAAGGGGGATGGCCACGCCGCAATCCCTTTTCCTCCATTCTCTTCTTGGGATCTTGGGCACGCACGCACACATACCCGGCGTGAGTTTAAGCCACTGGGTCCGGGACTCAAACCGCGGTCAACTACATGAGAGTCCAGTGACACAGCCATTACGCTAACTGCTGGTCCCTATTTCTAGACTTTCTATTCTGTTTCTTTAATCTACTCTCCTCTCTGGGTTTTTTTCAAAGAACTATTTATTTTAGGGACCAGAAGATGGCTTAATGGTTAAGTTGCTGGACTCTCACACAGTTTAAGTCCTGGACCTGATGGCCTAAAACTCACATGGGGGGAGGAGGGAGAGGGAAGGGACCAGACAGTCGCGGCAGCAGGTGGCATAATGGTTAAGGGCACTGGACTCCCACATGGCCAACTGCAGTTTGAGTCCTGGGTCTGGTGGCTTACTTTCTCTCTCTCTCTCTCTCTCTTACTCTGGTCAAATTAAAAAAAAAATACATAAAGTTAAGTAAAATAATTCTTTAAGAAATAAAACTCACACCGGGCACATGTGCATGTGTGTCCAAAATCCTGGGTGGAAAATGGAGGAGAAGGGATTGCCGTGTGGCCATCCTCCCAGGAGTATGAATTCTTGCTTTCTGTCCCTCTGGCGAGCAAAAACGCCTATAGCAAAAATCTCTCTCTAAAAAAAAAAAAAAGAATTTTTAAAATTTTATTTATTATTATTACTATTATTTAATTTGCTATAAGACACAACATTCATGAGAGAGAGAAAGATAGACAGACAGACACAAATAGGAAAGCATGCCTGCAGGTCCAGAACTAGAACTGCAATCAGCCATGTGGGAGTTCAGTGCATTAAACAATGCCCCTGCTGGCCCCAATCTATTCATCTATCTTGATGTCAATAATACAATCTTAATTACTATAGCTTTACTTATTTATTTAATTACCAGAGGGTGCATGTGCTTGCCTGAGAAGACAGACAGAGGGGGTAGAAGGAAAAAACACCCCCCAGTAGGCCTTGGACACAACACAATCCCTTCTCCATTCTGTTGAGATTTTAGGGTACATACATGCACCCAATGTGTTTTCTAAGCCAGGGCCAGCCCTCTGTAGCTTTATAATTTTTGAAATCAGGCAGTGTGGGCCATGCGACGGCATGATGGTTAAGTTGCCTAGATCCTGTGTGGCCAAACAGCACAGTTTGAGTTCTGGACCTGGGCACAAGTGTGTGCGTGCATGCCCTTCTGCCAGCAGCCGCAACCCCATACTTTCTCACTTTACCCTCCCTCTCCACTCTCTGCAGCAAGAGTACTTGGACTACAGCAAATTTCTTTTTAATTGAAATCTGTGCTTAATATATTATAGTATACATTTTCCACAAGTTTTTTTTGTTTTTGTTTTGTTTTGTTTTGTTTTACATTTAGAAAGAAGAAAAAGAGAGTTTCCAATTTGGATTCTACTTCTGTCTGTCTGATGTCTTTATGGCTAACTAACTAGCTAGGCGAACTTTATTACACTATCTAGATCAGTCAATATAATATTGAATAGAAGTGGCAAGAGCGGATAACCTGGTCTTATTTCTGATTTCGGTTGAAAAGCACTCACTTTCACCATTACATATGATGTACTTTCTCTCTCTCTCTCTCTTTTTTTTTCAACTGCCAGGGAGCATGTACGCTCTTCAGAGAGACAAAAAGACGGTGAGGGAAAGGAGAAGGGAGACCGCAAACCTCACTGAGGTACAGTCATGCTGCAATCCCTTCTTTAATTTCTCCGTTTTGTTGGGATTTTGATCATACATGTACAACCACGTTTTTCAAGTTGCCAGGGCTGAGATTCAAATCACAGTTGGCCATGAAGAATTCTGAATCCCTTAACCACTCAGCTACAAGGCCACCACCAGTAAGTATGATCTTAGCTGTAGGTTTTTAGTGGATGCCTGCTATGAAATTAAGGTGTTTCCCACCCATTTCCAGTTTGCTGAAAGTTTTTTTTTTTTTTTTTTTTTTTTTTTTTTGAGAGGTTTTTGCTATAGGGCACGTGTGCTCACCAGACAGAGACAGACAGAAAGTGAGAAATCACCCCCCAGGGGGGATGGCTACGCCACAATCCTTCCTCCTCCGTTCTCCTCTCGGGATCTTGGGCACGCACACACACGCACCCGGTGTGAGTTTTAAGCCACTGGGTCCGGGACATGAACCATGGTCAACTACATGGGAGTCCAGCGACATAGCCATTATGCTAACTGCTGGTCCCAGTTTGCTGAAAGTTTTTATGAAGAATGATACTGAATTTGTCAAACACTTTTTATGCATCTCTTTGAGATGATCACAGCTTTTATTTTTTTAAATGTGTTGCTATAGTTACACAGGCTGATTTTCAAATGTTGAAGCAATATTGCATTCCTGGGATAAATCCCATTTGATAATAATGTAAGATCTTTTTTATATATTGTTGGGTTTTACCTTCCAAAATTTTGTTTAGAATTTTTGAATCTAAGTTTATGAAAGGATAATGCTTTGTAGTTGTCTCACATCTCTGTCAACTTTTTAGTATCTAAATTATTTTTACTTTTCAGGACTTTTATTTATTTATTTTTTTTTGGAGAGGTTTTTCGCTATAGGGCGCGTGCGCTCGCCAGACAGACAGAGAGAGACATAGAGACAGAAAGCAAGAAATCACCCCCCAGGGGGGATGGTCACGCCGCAATCCCTTCTCCTCCATTCTCCTCTCGGGATCTTGGGCACGCACGCACACGCGCCCGGCGTGAGTTGTAAGCCACCGGGTCCGAGATGCGAACCGCGGTCGACTACGTGGGAGTCCAGCGACATAGCCATTACGCTAAGTGCTGGTTCCCAGGACTTTTATTTTGAAAACTGATTATATAATTTATTTTTTTAAGAAGTCCACCAACAAATAAAGGGAATTTGAGGTCCAATAAATAAATTTCTAGAACCAGCAGATAGCATAATGCTTATGTCACTGGACTCCCACATAGTAGAATGCGGTTTAAGTCCTGGACCCTGTGGCTTAAAACTCATGCCAGGCACATGTGCATGTGTGCCCAAAATCTTTAGAGGAGAATGAAGGAGAAGGGACTGTGGGGTGGCCATATCCCCTGGGGGATGATTTCTCACTTTCTGTCCCTCTGTCTTTGTCTTTCCAGCAAGCACAGGTGACCTACAGTAAAAATTTCTCTAAAAAAAAATTTTTTTTGGGGGGGGGGGGGGGGGGGGAACCAGCAGTTAGCGTAATGGCTATGTCACTGGACTCCCACGTAGTCGACCACGGTTCGCGTCCCGGGCCTGGTGGCTTAAAACTCACGCCGGGCACGTGTGCATGCGTGCCCAAGATCCTGAGAGGAGAATGGAGGAGAAGGGATTGCGGTGTGACCATCCCCCCTGGGGAGTGACTTCTCGCTTTCTGTCTTTCTGTCTGTCTGGTGAGCGCACGCGCCCTATAGTGAAAACCTCTCCAAAAAAAAAAAAAAAAAAAAAAAAAAAAAAAAATTTAATTTTTCCAAAAATAACATTTTTATTATTTTTAATACACCATTTCACATTCAAAGTTCTCCATGTAGGACATCAATTATGTAGTTATTGTATGGTTATCATGGCTGTAGAAGCATTATACCTGTTAAACTGCTACTGGTAGATGGGTTAAATGTAAATTGGCTGCTCCAAACTCCTTTTTATCTTATTTTGAACTGTACATGGACCCATGAAAAGTTCTGGAGAGAAATAACTCTTCAGCCAAGACTTAAATACTAGAAATTGAGATTTTATCTTCATTGAAATAGATATAATATAAAAGCAAACAGTGAGGGAAACAGCAGATGGTGTAAGGTTACATCATCGGACTCCCATGTAGTCAACTGCGGTTCAAGTCCAGGAGCCCGCAGTTCACACTCACACCGGGCACACATGCGTGCATGCCCAAGATCCAAAGAGAATGGAGGAGAAAGGACTGCGGCATGGCCATACCCCCTGGGGGGTGATTTCTTGCTTTCTGTCTCTTTATCTCTCTCTTTCTGGCAAGCACACGCACCCTATAGCAAAAATCTCTTTAAAAAAAAAAAAAAAAGCAAATAGTGAAGAAACACTGGGATCTTACATTCCATGCTTCTGCTTAGAGATGAACAGAACATCTAATAAAACTACTGCAAACGTAAAAGCTAGAAGTTCAATTTAGAAGATTTATGTTTTAAGGGACCAGCAGTTAGTGTAATGGCTATGTTGCTGGACTCCCATGTAGTTGACCGTGGTTTGAGTCCTGGACCCGGTGGCTTAAACTCATGCTGGGCACATGTGCGTGCCCGCCCAAAATCCTGAGAGGAGAATGGAGGAGAAGGGATTGTGGAGTGGCCATTCCCCCGGAGGGTGATTTCTCACTTTCTGTCTCTCTGTGTCTCTCTGTCTTTCTGGCAAGTGTGCATGTCCTATAGCAAAAAACTCTCCAAAAATAAATATGGAAGATTTATGTTTTAAAAGGTCTGTCTAAGAAATACATTTGTTCAGTAGACTTAGTAAAAATATATAACTTCCTTTAAGTGATGAAAAATATGGGCATATAGGAGAGAAAAAGAGGAGGAAGCAGTCTCAGCAGAGTCTCATCATGCTGCAATCCGCTTTCCCAGTCCTCAAGCTCCTCAGGATGGTGGAGGAGCACTTCATGAACCCAGCACGCTTTCAGGCCAAGCCAGGGATCCAAACCCACAGCACTGCAGACCAGTAAGCCAAGGGCTGTACCACTTGACTGGGCCTTAGATGTTTTTTAAAAAAGAAGAACCATGGGACCAGCAGTTAGCGTAATGGTTATGTCACTGGATTCCCATGTAGTCGACTGTGGTTTGCGTCCCGGACCCAGTGGCTTGAAATTCACGCTGGGTGCATGTGCGTGTGAGCCCAAGATCCTGAGAGGAGAATGGAGAAGAAAGAATTGCGGCTTGGCCATCCCGCCTGAGGGGTGACTTCTATCTCTCTTGTCTGGCTGGCGAGCACATGTGCCCTATGGCAAAAACCTCTCCAAAAAAAAAAAAAAAGGAAGAACAAAAACAACCGTTAGATTGATGATCAGAACAGGAACAATGAGATAAGGAAAGAAAAATAAATAGAGCATACCGTCAAAGTCAAATCAGCTCTGGTACACCTAGAATATAAAGCTCAAAAGGTAAACAATAGAAATTAAGAGTTTGTAATATATTAGGTAGGAAAGAAAGGGCCCTCAAACAAACAACAACAACTCAAGGGCCACAACAGTGCACACATTGAGAAGACACTGCTCCTTAGGCTAGGATCACATGGAGAGGCCTGCGGTTCAGTTTCCTGTCCAACATAAAGGCTGGGTATGGTGGCATACACTTTTAATTTCAGCAGTTTGGAAGGCTGAGGCTGGAGGATGGCAACAGTGAAAGCCTATTTAACAAACAAACAAAAAACAAACCTCAACATTATGGTTACAGCCATTGCAAATTTCTAAATTTTACGAGAACACAGAGTATTCAAATGCCACTAACAAATTGAAAATGTGATATGCAGCCATTGCTAATACTGTAAACGGCTGTGCCATAAACAATCTCTTGAAAAGTATCTTTTCCTGGGACCAACAGATGGTATAATGGTTACATCACTGGACTCCTATATAGTTGACGGTAGTTTGAGTCCTGGACCTGCCGGCTTAAAACTCACACCGGGCACATGTGTGTGCATGCCCAAAATCCTGAGAAGAGAATGAAGGAGAAGGGAATATGGTGTGGCCATCCCCCCTGGGTGATTTCTTGCTTTCTGTCTGTCTCTCTCCCTTTTTCCAGTGTCCACATGCTCCCTATAGCAAAACTCTCTCAAAAGAAAAAAAAAGTATCTTTTTCTAAATGAATTTAAATTTACAGGCCATGGATTTCAGACAACTAGCACTAACTAACCAAATAACTGCCAAGGCTGACACTAAGAATATGTTTCTTTCACCTTTCTTTCTTCAGTTACCACTAAGTTTGTGCTAAAGTCTTTAACTGGCCAACAGTATTATGGGTATGAATTTAGTAAGTTCCAAATTATAGAATCATATATCTTTCTTTGAACAACTATTAGAGAGTTTGGAAGTTTTACTTGCCATTTCCAAACTGACTGGATATGAAGCAGGAACTGTACTGTGACACGTGTACATTTTTTAAATAATTTTTTTATTAATAATAATAATTATTGTTATTTTGTAATTTGCTATAGGGCACACATATTCACCAGAGAGAGAGAGAAAGTGAAAAAGCAAACCCTCAGGTCTGAGACTCAAACCATGGTCAGCCATGTGGGAGACTAGTGTCCCAACCACCACAGTCTCCCACTGGCCTTGACATGTGCACATTTAACTCTCTGTACCCTAAAAAATAAGATGCATGAGAGATTTGGTTAGGTTAATTTAACTTTAAACATCTAATCAAGAATGTAATTGCTCAAAGAACCTCAACTCTACCTGGCATCTGAGTGCAAGTGCTATTGCCGAGTCTGAGAAGAATAGCAAATAGGTAAAGAAGAGTTTACCTACAAAAAGATGGTTTGAAATGTTAACTTATATTAGGTTGAATCGTTTAATTTGCTATAGGGTGTATGTGCTTGCTGGAGAGAGACATAGAGAGAGAGAGAGAGAGGGATAGTGAAAAAGCATCATCCCAGGGGGAATGACCACACTGCAATCCCTACTCATTCTCCTCTTGACATTATGGACACACATATGTGCATGGCATGTTTTTCAAGCTGCCAGGTCTGGGACTGGAAATGTGGTGGGCCATGTAGGATCCAGTCACCTTAACTGCCATGCTGCTGGGAAGAGCACAGGCTGGATCATTTAAAATTGTCACCTGCTTTTTGTAGATCAAAAATAGTAGAGTACTGGGGCCAGCAGGTGATGTGGTGGTTGGGATGCTGGACATGGTTGACCATGGTTCAAGTCCTGGACAGGGAGGCTTGCTTTCTCACTGCCCTCCTGCCCCTGTCTCTCTCTGGTAAGTGCCCATGCCCTACAGCAAATTAAAAATAATAATAATAAATAATTAAAAAGTTGTAGACTATTAAGATTTTTATTTAGTTAACTCTAATATACCTTTATATTGTCCTTGACCATTTCAGAGACTTCTGCAGCAAAAGCTAACTACCACAGGTCCTAGGAACATAGTCAAAGAATATGAATTGGTACTAGAAAGGGTCTTCATGAAGGTAAGAAGCAAAACTACCCTCACAGATGACTGATTTCCTCCCACAACTGCCACAGTTATCAATCCTAAGTTTCTGCTGACTACAGGTTTAAATGATTAAACCCAAAGACAGAGAGCAGCTCTCTCAATCCCACTTCTGACCAGTTCGTTCCTCATCACTCTTCCCTACCAGAAGAGAGATATATCTGACAGTGAAGGGCAGGAGCCTAATCGCTACAGCTTCATGTTTCTCTAGTATGTGGAGTTCATATATCAGGAAGGAAGCTGCACAAATGTGAAGAAGGAGTTGAGGCTGGATGTCTGCTCTGTAGCCTCTAGTTCTCAGGTGCACCACCTGTAAAAACTTAGGATGTATATGTGGCAAGAGTCCAAATGTTGTTTTCTAATTCAGCTGAATAAAAATGATTATTTCCATCTCTTTGATTTCTAGCTTTTATTTCTCAATATGCTCTAGACTCAGAGGCTGTGGGAAGTATCATCAATGATTGATCACTGCATGTAACTAGCCATGTGTAATACAAGGGAATAGTTTAATAAATATAGTGTAGACATGAAAGAATACGACTTTAATTCTTATAACTATGGCAATATGGAAGAAAGATTTGTGACATAATACAAAGTGAATTTTTTTTTTGAGAGGTTTTTGCTATAGGGCACGTGCGCTCACCAGAAAGACAGAGAGAGACAAAGAGACAGAAAGCAAGAAATCACCCCCCAGGGGGATGGCCATGCCGCAATCCCTTCTCCTCCATTCACCTCTCGGGATCATGGGCATGCACACACATGCACCCGGTGTGAGTTTTTTTTTTTTTTTTTTTTTTTTTTTTTTTTTTCCGGAGAGGTTTTTGCTACGGGGCGCATGCGCTCGCAAGACAGACAGAAAGAGACAGAGAGACAGAAAGCAAGAAATCACACCCCAAGGGGGATGGCCACGCCGCAATCCCTTCTCCTCCATTCTCCTCTCGGGTTCTTGGGCACGCACGCACACGCGCCTGGCGTGAGTTTAAGCCACCGGGACTAGGATGCAAACCGCAGTCGACTATGTGGGAGTCCAGCGACATAGCCATTACGTTAACTGCTGGTCCCATCTGGTGTGAGTTTTAAGCCACCGGGTCCGGGACACGAACTACAGTCGACTACATGGGAGTCCAGTGACATAGCCATTATGCAACTGCTGTTCCCAATACAAAATAAATTTTAAAAAGCAGAAATGTAATATGGTATACTCTAAGATTATAATTAACAGTCTATAACTGTTGTAAGGCACATATATGAGAAATGGGAAGTATTAAGTCTAGATAAATAATGAGAATATGGGAGATGTTTCATTTTTAAAAAATCTTCTTAATGTTGTTACAATATCTTTCAGTGTCTATGCCTCAGGACAAAACCTAAAAGGAAATACATAGAAAAAGCAGTTCTTAGACTAATGAAAACCAAAGTTTGTTTATTTATTTATTTATTTATTTATTTATTTATTTTTGGAGAGGTTTTAGCTATAGGGCGCGTGCACTCACCAGACAGACAGAGGGAGACAGAGAGACAGAGAGACATAAAGCGAGAAATCACCCCCCAGGGGGGATGGCCACGCCACAATCCCTTCTCCTCCATTCTCCTCTCGGGATCTTGGGCATGCATGCACACACGCCCGGCGTGAGTTTAAACCACCAGGTCTGGGACTCGAACTGCGGTCGACTATGTGGGAGTCCAGCGACATAGCCATTACGCTAACTGCTGGTCCCCCAAAACCAAAGTATTTTTAAATTCTCTCTTATTTATTGCCATTATAATGCCTAATAATTACAATAACATAATGCTTATGTCAAATTTTATTTAAATAAATATAAATCAACTTACTAGAACCTTGCCCTCTAATTACATCAGAGTTTTTTTTTTTTTTTTTTCTTTTTTTGGAGAGGTTTTTGCTAAGGGCGCGTGCGCTAGAATATCAAATCACGCCGCAATCCCTTCTCCTCCATTCTCCTCTACTAGAGCACACGGCTTGTCCCTCGGTCAACTAAGTACATCATTATGCTAAGTCCCACATTTTTTTTTCCCCAGGAAGCCATTTAACTTATTTTCTGCTAATCTGAGGCAGTCACCACAACCACTCCTGCACTGAAATGCAGGTAAGATGAGACGCTAAGATCAGTTGTCTCACTGGCACCAGGTCACGGTCAGAAGCTTTCAAGTAATCAATGAAAACCCTCTGGTAGTATGGGCTTGCTTCCTCAGGTTATCACCAGGAACCTCAGTACAGCAACGTCCTCTCTCTTCAAACTGCTAGCAACATTTGTAGATTCACTTTCCACTGCTCAGTTTTTCCACTTACCTGGCAACTCTCCCCTACCTTCTCCCCATCTCATCCACTCTTTATCTTATCTCAGTCCCACTTAAAAAAATGTTTTAAATGCATCCCATATTTTAAAATTTAGCTATTGCTCAGGGAATGAATGTAACTTAATTAATTAAGAAAAATGTTTCAGAAAATAAAAAGCTCATAGAAATACATGTAATGGGAAAACTATGTGTGAATTCCAAAGTTTTTGTACCAAAATAAATTCATACTTTAATTATATAAAAAAAAATTAGCTTTTAGTAAATGCCAATTATACAAAATTATCTCTTTTTTGTACCGGCTTTAAGAAAGAGCAAAGCTGAACATAAGCTTTTGCTAAATTACCAACTAAAATATGGGAAAGAAAAAACTTTAGTTTCTACATGTTATTTTGTTTCTAAGTTTTTTTCTTCAGGGATACAGATATAAACCTTATAGCTCATGGATCTGATTCTGAGAGGTTTTTTGTTTTGTTTTGTTTTTTACATCTTCACTTATCTAAATTCCACTTACTCTTCAAGGTGCCTTTGTAAGTTTCATCTTTGCTCGCTCTCTCTTTCTGACAGAGAGAAAGAGGGAGAAAATACCTCCTCTCGATGGGGCATGGTCATGCCACAATCTCTTCTACATTTCTCTATCCTGTCTGGATTTGGAGCACATATATACCCTTGTGTGTTCTTCCAGCTGCTGGGTGCCTGAGATTTGAACCACATGGTTGGTCTTGTGGGATCTGGCTCCTTTAATCAATAGGCTGCAGACCAGCCCCAACTCTTATCTTCTCTAGAAAGTCGTAATAATGGCTAAAATGGGGCCAGCAGGTGGCAAGGAGGTTAAGGACACTGGACTCCCACATAGCCGACAGTGGTTCAAGTCCCAGACCTAGTGGCTTGTTTTCTCACTTTCTCTTTTGCTCTCTTTCTCTCCCCCTCTGGTCAAACTTAAATAAATAAATAAAATGTTTAAATAAAATAATTCTTTTTAAAAAATAATAGCTAAAATGTATGAAGCACTCACTATATAGCAGGCATAATAGTCTACACCTAGCATTTATTAACTCATTCAATTTTCACAACATCCATCTGAGGTATTATTATCTCCCCAATTTATAGACAAGGAAGCACAAAGATTCTAAGTAATTTTGCCCAGTTCACACAGCTAGTAAATGACAAATCTGGGAATTGAACTCAGGATATCTGGTTCTAGAAGCTGTGCTCTTAATCACTATGGTGCATAACCTCTCTTTCTAAAGACTGTGGGCCACCTGATTGCTTCCTTCCACTGTACTTGTTACATATCCTCCACATTAATGAGCTTATTATACTCTCCGTACTCTATTCCTTGTTTTCTTATTTATCTCATATGTGTTTTCACTTGCTCCCCAACTAAACTATAAGTTCCCTACAGGCAAGGCAGCCATGACATTTGCTTCTTGTCCCAACTTCTTCTTTTTTTTTTAAAGTAATTATTTTATGGGACTGGCAAGTGGCGTGGTGGTTAAGGGTGCTGGACTCCCACATGGCCAACCACGGTTCGAGTCCCAGACCTGGTGGCTTGCTTTCTCACTTTCTCCCTCTCTCTCTGTCCCTCTCTGGTCAAATTTAAATAAAGAAATAAAGTTAAATAAAAAAATAAATAAATAAATTTTTTTAAGTAATTATTTTATTATTTATTTATTTAGTTACTTTAATTTGACCAGACAGTGAGAGAGAGAGAGAGAGAGAGAGAGAGAGAGGAGAGAGGAGAGAGGAGAGAGGAGAGAGAGAGAGAGAGAGAGAGAGAGAGAAGAGGGGAGAGAGAGAGAGAGAGAAAGCAAGCTGTCAAGTCCAGGACTTGAACCATGGTCCGCCATGTGGGAGTCCAGCGCCCTTAACCACCACGCCATCTGCTGGCCCCATGTCCCAACTTCTAATAGAGTACCATGCACAAAAACACTCAACATATACTTCCCACCTAATTTTTTTTTTTTTTGAGAGGTTTTTCACTATAGGGCGCGTGCGCTCGCCAGACAGACAGAGAGAGACAGAGAGACAGAAAACGAGAAATCACCCCCCAGGGGGGATGGTCACGCCGCAATCCCTTCTCCTCCATTCTCCTCTCAGGATCTTAGGCACGCACGCACATGCGCCCAGCGTGAGTTTTAAGCCACCAGGTCCGGGACGCGAACCGCGGTTGACTACATGGGAGTCCAGCGACATAGCCATTACGCTAACTGCTGGTTCCCCCAGCTAATTTTTTTTTAAGAAAGCCTCCCAATGTTGCCATCCTCCTGCCTCAGCCTTTCAAGTAGGTTGTACTACAGGCACACACCACAGCACCTAGCTTTATTGGGTGGGCCAGGAAGTGAACCAGGCCCCAATGTGGCCTTGCCTGATAAGTACCAGCGTCTATCGGCATGTTCTACTGTGGCTGGGCTAATTTAAAAAAAAAAAAAAAAAAAAAATCTTTGGCAATTCCTTTAATATTGTAAAGCTTTTATTTTTTCAATTTAAAAATATCGTTTGCAAAGGAAAAATTTAAATACTGAGACACAATGACGACGTGATTCAACAGAGGGAAAACTGGCCATGATCATGCCCTTGCTACAAACCCTATCACAGCTGAAGAACATGAAATCATAGGCTATGATTCAGCAAAACTACTTTCACACCTGAAGGACAGCTCATACCATTAGTGTCAGATTTAGCATTTCTAAAGTTAGGAAACTGACTACATACATTTTTCTTCTTACTCAATGCATCTCCTTCTGGTGAGTCATACCTGAAAAACTGACATACCAACTTATTTCCATTTCTTAAAAGAGAGCTAACACTTAAGGAAAATCAAAGTTTCTTCTGCATATGCATAATCAGTATATGACAATCTGTATTATCAGGAATAGCACACTCAAGGAGGAAAAACACTGAAATTGGAAAGGTTTCCAGGCCTGGCAAACAGAAGAAATTGTAAATGTTTTAAAATCCACCAAAATGAGATAATAAAAATGAGGGTTCAAAGATATGATCTTTCCAAAATCACAGTCTAACCAACTTATTCATCAAGGTAGTTCAGAGTTAACAAAAAACTTAATACTAGATATTAGGAAATGTACAGGCCAAAAGCAAAAGAAAACACTCTTAATAAAACAGGATGATGGGACCAGCAAAGTGATGTGATAGTTAAGGTGCTGGATTCCCACATGGTCAACTGTGCTTTGAATCTCAGACAGGGCAACTTGAAAATCTCAATCAATCAATCAATGTTTTAAAACAAAACAAAACAGGATCATTACCCAAACATTCATGATTCCTGACTATAAATATAACATCAAATTTGGGGGAATACATGTCTTAAGATAACTTTCAGAGAATGAAGGAAAGGAACAGGGTTTTATGGGCTTCTTACTGAATATCACTTTTTCAATACACAGCTAATACAGTTTCTATTTACATACAAAATAAAATATTTTGCTAGCTCTCTAGGCACGTCAGCTATCTGTGGAAAGGCTAATGTGATCCTAAAACACAAAGAAAACCTGACTGGGATTTACTATTTTCCTTTGGCATCTGTCAGCTTTCAAGAACAAGTTGTTTTTCCCCAAAAATATGAATGCCATATATAAACAAGTAGAAATTAGGTTCCAGCAGGTGGCATGGTGGTTAAGGCGCTAGATTCCCACATAGTCGACTACAGTTTGAGTCCCAGAGCTGGTGGCCTGAAAAACATGCTGGGCACGTGTGCATGTATGCCCAAAATTCCAGGAGGAGAATGAAGAAAGGATTACGGTATAGCTGTCTCCCCTGGGAGGTGATTTCTTTTTTTTTAAAGAGGTTTTTGCTATAGGGTGCGTGCGCTCGCCAGACAGACAGAGAGACAAAGAGACAGAAAGCGAGAAATCACCCCCCAGGGGGGATGGCCACGCCGCAATCCCTTCTCCTCCATTCTCCTCTAGGATCTTGGGCACGCACGCACATGCGCCCGGTGTGAGTTTTAAGCCACCGGGTCCGGGACTGGAACCGTGGTCGACTACGTGGGAGTCCAGCAACATAGCCATTACGCTAACTGCTGGTCCCTCCTCTGGGAGGTGATTTCTCACTTCCCCTCTCACTGTCTCTCTCTTAGCAAGCACACTTACCCTTTGGCAAAAATCTTAAAAGCAAAAAGAAATTAATTAATTATAGAATCTATATAGAAATCTGGAAGGCGAGTAAGTTATCATATATATTTCTGGAGCTTGTTTTTGCTTTTTTGTTTTGTTTAGGGTTTTGTTTTTTGTTATTGTTTTTGTTTTTGCCATAGGGCACATGCGTTTGCCAGAGAGAGACATGAGAAGAGAAAGAGTGAGAGAAAGTGAGAAATTACCCCCGAGTAGAGATGGCCACTCCACAATCCCTTCTCCATTCTCTTCCTGGGATTCTGGGCATGCATGCACACGTGCCTGGTGATTTTCAAGCTACTGGATCTGAGACTTCAACCATGGTCAGATATGTGGGCATTCAGTGCCTTAACCACTATACCACCTGCTGGCCCCAAATTATCCTATATTTAATCAGCACCAACTACCATGTTGACTAGAGGTAAATCCTAGAAACCAGTACCTCTGTTCAAGATTGCTTTATTGTGACTTTAGGAATAACTCGTTCTGGCCTACTCTTTACCTGGTTCTCTTGTCACTATTTCAAAAACAGCACAAATCTTAATTTCACACCTCATACAGAATAATGAAGTAGGCACCAAAACTAAAAACACCACCAGATTTAAAACAGTACAACTGAGGCTGTTTCTCCTAATCAAGCATTTATCAAAAGTAACACACGAAAGGCCTAGCTACTGAAAACACAAATCCTTCCAAGGGCTACTCCTCCCACATTCTTCTTATGTACCCAGTTAAGCTCATGTTTTACTGCACCTGGAAGTGATTTTAAAATCAGTGTTAAAACATGTCATGATCTATACTACACACTTCATGAAGAATCTGTAAAGCCAAATGAAAACTTACCTCTGCAAAATGTGTTGATGTACTATTGTCTATTCGACTGCTGCCACCACCTAAAAAACTAAATAGAAAAAGGAATGAGTGGTGATTTTATTCCTCAGGAACAAGTTCCCTTCCCAGAGGCTAAATATAGAAGGGTACAATGAGAACAAAGCCCCAAAAGGGAAAATAACTCATCCCAACCTGACACCTACATAGGAAATTATGAAGAACTGGCATGTGGATTAATCTATAAAAAATATCATAACAAGCCACAAAATCAAGTGCTTTTCAAGTGAATCACAGCCAAATCAAGTGAAAAATTGGGAGCAGTGGCCATCACAAAGAAGAAAACCCGATAGCCATAAATATACTCCACATCTGACCTAGCAGAAGACAAACATTTATCCTCAAAGAAGCTAAGAAAACAAAATGTTTCACTGAAAAAAAAAAAAAAACAAACAAACACATAATCACCAGATGAATAAAACACAAGTTAGTACTCCTTAAGGACGTTAAATGTTGCAATGTAAGGGGTCTGGTACTACATTAAAAGCACACTACAAAAGAGTTTAGTAAAAACTTCCTCATAAGATAATTTATCCTGTTCTTTGATAGTCTACCCACCCTTCAGGGCTCATTACATGTTTTACCTCCTCCATTAAGTCTTTCCTTAACTTATCAACTAAAGAGACTCCTCCACACCCCTCCTGATTCTGACTTTGATTCTAAATTATACCTTGTATTTTAAGTATCTAAGATTTGCTTCATTCATTTCAACCCCTTTCCCTCCTTTTATAAAAATAAATTTAGGGGCCAGCAAGTATCACGGTGGTTAAGGTGCTGGACTCCCACAGGGCTGACCATAGTTTGAGTTCCAGACCTGGTGGCTTGCTTTCTCACTTGCCCTCTCTCTCTCTGTCTCTCTCTGGCTAAATAATAATAATATGGATGATAAATCATTTTTAAGAAATGGGACCAGCTGTTAGCGTAATGGCTATGTCGCTGGACTCCCACGTAGTCTACCGCGGTTCGCTCCTGGACCCGGTGGCTTAAAACTCACGCCGGGCGCGTATGCGTGCGTGCCCAAGATCCCAAGAGGAGAATGGAGGAGAAGGGATTGCGGCATGGCCATCCCCCCCGGGGGGTGATTTCTCGCTTTCTGTCTCCCTGTCTCTGTCTGTCTGTCTGGCGAGTGCATGCGCCCTACAGCAAAAAAAAAAAAAAAAAAAAAAAGAATTATTTTATTTAACTTTATTTATTTATTTATTTATTTATTTATTTATTTATTTTTAATTTAACCAGAGAGGGACAGAGCGAGAAAGAGAGAGAGGGCAAGTGAGAAAGCAAGCCACCACCCAGTCCAGGACTTGAACTCCAGTCAGTCATGTGGGAGTCCAACACCCTTAACCACTGTGCCACCTGCTGGCCCCTAAAATAAACAATTCTTAAAAAATAAAAGTAGGGACCAGCAGTTAGCGTAATGGCTATGTCGCTGGACTCCCACGTAGTCGACCGCGGTTTGAGTCCCGGACCCGGCGGCTTAAACTCACGCCGGGCGCGTGTGCGTGCGTGCCCAAGATCCCGAGAGGAGAATGGAGGAGAAGGGATTGCATTGTGGCCATCCCCCCTGGGGGGTGATTTCCTGCTTTCTGTCTCTCTGTCTCTCTCTGTCTGTCTGGCGAGCGCACGCGCCCTGTAGCAAAAACCTCTCCAAAAAAAAGAAAAAAAAAAAAAAAGAAAAAAGAAATAAATAAAATAAAAGTAAAGGGACTAGCAGTTAGCATAATGGCTGTGTCGCTGGACTCCCACGTAGTCGACCGCGGTTCGAGTTCCAGAGCCGGCTGCTTAAAACTCACGCTGGGCGCGTGTGCATGCGTGCCCAAGATCCCAAAAGGAAAATGGAGGAGAAGGGATTGCAGTGTGGCCATCCCCCCTGAGGGGTGATTTCTCGCTTTCTGTCTCTCTCTGTCTGGCGAGCGCATGCACCCTATAGCAAAAACCTCTCTAAATAAATAAATTAATTAATTAATTAATTTAAAAAAGTAAAAATAAATTCAAAGGACAAAGACTATCTTTTTATTAATGCCTTAAATGAAACCAGAGTGCTTATTATGTCACACATTCACAGAGAATCCATCACCTCTTAAAACCCTGCAATGCCATATTCCATACTGGTACTTCAAATATAAAAGTTGTTGAATTATTACCGCATACGTTAACAATAAAATAAATGACTATTCCCAAAGATCACAAAGAACAGGGGGAATATTAAATTCCACTGTGCTCACAAATTTGCAAGGAAGAGAAGGAAGAGGCTAAAACTCTGGAGAAAAAGGGGTGAAAAGAAATCACAAATAGCTGGATACCACTTTTACTTCAAAAGACACACAAATATATGAACAACCACTTTAATGATACAAAACCCATAAGCAATTACAAGTAAGCTTTGTTTTCCGGATTATAATACCAATCCAAGATTGCTCTGAGCTCATTGAGGAAACAACCACACCCTAGTTAGGCTGAAACCAAAAGTGGGAAAGCAAAGCCAATGCCATTCTTTATGTAATCATTCCCAGAACTTATTCTCTGATTGAAACCATTTAACACCTCCATTTGTTTCAGATGTTAAAGATGCTTTGTAAAAATCATCTCAACCGTATAGCTAGCCCCAAAGTACCTGTACGGCTATACCACATAATAGTATAACTAACTGAACTACCACATAACATAAAAAAAAACAAAGGAGTGGAGCCAGCAGGTAGTGTAAAGGTTAAGGCACTGTATCTCACATGGCCAACTCCATGGTTCGAGTCCTGGACCCAGTGGCTTGAAAATCACGCCAGGTGCATGTGAATGTGTGCCCAAAATCCCAAAAGGAAACTGGAGGAGAAGGGATGTAGCACGATCAACTCCCCTGGGGGATGAATCCTCATTTTCCCTCTCTGTCATTCTCTGGCTAGTGCTTGCACCCTGTGGCAAAAAAACTAAAACACAAAGGAAAGTGGCTGGGGATCCACTTTACTGCTCAAGCCTAGACAGGCTACCAGAGCTCCTCGTTCCTGCCTTTACTACCTGGTTTCAGGGATTCAAATATCCTTGGTAATTGAAACCATCAATTCTCTTCTTTTGGGGTTCTATTCCCCCTAAAACTACCTCAGCACTTTTGTTCCTTAAAATTCCTTTGTGTTTTAAAAGTGAGCGAGCTGGGGCTGGCAGGTGGTGTGGTGGTTAAGGTGTTAGACTCCCACATCACCAACCGCGGTTCAAGTACTGGACCTGGCAGCTTGCTTTCTCATTTTCTCTCTCTCTTTCTCACTCTGCCCGTCTCTGGTCAAAATTTTAAAAATAAATAAAGTTAAATAAAATAATTCCTAAAAAAAAATGAGACCAATCATATGGAAGGGATAATATAAACAATCACACTGTTGTAAGAAATGTTACAACTTTAAGAAAGATTATAAGTATTCCTCTAGATGTACGTTTAATAGCAGATAGGGACCCTTATCTAATATTTACATGCAAGGACTTCCCCTTATTAAGTTTTGTCTTCTAACCACTGTAATTCCTAAGTATTCAAACCAGCAAATGTGTGACCTTTATGTAATCAAAACACTAGACTCACTTATTTAAAAGATCGATCTCAAAAAAAAGGGGGGGGAGGGCGGCAAGTGGCATGGTGGTTAAGGGTGCTGGACTCCTACATGGCCAAAAGCGGTTCAAGTCCCGGACCTGGTGGCTTGCTTTCTTACTTTCCCTCTCTCTCACTCTGTCCCTCTCTTATCAAATCAAAATAAATAAAATAAATAAACTTAAATAATTCTTTTAAAAAAAAAAAAAAAGACCGATCTCTTCAAAGCATACAAACTTTGCATTTAGAGTAGTTACTAATAGCACCTATACAAGACATACTTGGACTTACAAAGATACAAATAAAAGAACTGTTAAGTCGAATTGAGTACAGGATACATAGAATTCATAGTTCCCTTGCAGACAAAAAATTCATCCTGCAGTTAATCATTAATCTCACTTACAACTATAGTTTGTATAAAAGTACTATCTGCCTAAAGAAACCAGGTTACTATTTTAAAAGAGGGATAATGGCTCATTAACTGCTTCCCCACAGGTGATACACCCTTTATTTAACACATGCAGAGCATAAGTGCCTCAAGTAAGCATTTGATGCAATTATAACAGCACAAATAAAGAGCTATCCCAAGTTAGTATGCCATCCACACAAACTTGCTAATTTTGCTGTCATGCTAATCTCATAGGTTTAGTGTTGGTATTATGTTATTTTAAAACCAAGATGACTATAGGAACATTTAAGTGCTTGCATTGAACTAAATCCCAAGCTACATATTGCTCCAGAAGCTCCAGCTCAAGTACACATACAATTGCCAATCATTAATAAAGTACAACTTTATTAAATACATACTGTAAAGTGTGTAGTTTTTCCTGGTTGTAGAAGGAACCTTCAACTTTAGATTCTGCCAACAGCAACAGTAAAGGAATTATCTACTTACTCTCCAAGATTAAGAAGCTTCACATTACAGGTTCTTCTTAACCAGTTAGTACTTTCTAAATTATCCAACCAATGTTTAACCAGACAGTCCTGAAAAGAATAAATCTGCCACTATCATTACCCCAAAAAGGACATTACCAATGGTATTCTACAACTTACTAAGTTTTTGTAGTCTTATTCATACTGACCAAGAAAGTAATAAATAATATTGTCACTTTCAGAAATAGTCCCCCTTTTACATCTTTACTAAGGCCAATGAGGGTGCCAGCAGGTGGTGTAGTAGTTAAGGTGCTGGACTCTCACGTGACTGAGCGCAGTTTGAGTCCTGGACCCAAAGGCTTGAAACTCATGTCAGCCCATGGGTGTGCACGCCCAAAATCCCCAGGAGGAAAATGAAAGAGAGGAGATGGCAACGTGACTATTTTCTCTGGTGAGTGATTTCTTGCTTTCTCTCTTTCTCTTTCTCTCTCTCGCGCTCTCTCTCTCTCTCCTTCTCCAGCGAGCACACACACCCTATAGAAAAAGTTTCTCTCAAATAAATAAATAAATAAAACTAAGGCCAATGAGGACAAATTGCAAGTATTATAAATCCAATTATTATTATAGTGGTAAGATGGCATGAATTGGACAGCATTAATCTTTTTTTTTTAAGTTTATTTATTTTTTTCCATTAATAAGGGAAACAAAGAGACAGAAACACAAGAAAGAAAGCACTTCTAAGAGGTTCTTGATACTGCAATCCACACCTGCTCTCAGCCAGCCTCAGATCTTGGGCAAGCATGTGCCCCTCGTACTTAGGAAGGTCTTCAGAGTTGAACCAGAACCTGCCCAGATGGGCCTGCCTCAAAGAGTGTCTCAATTTACTGAAGTGCCAATGTCAGACCGTAGGCAGCAATCATCAATAAGAACCAGGGACCCAAAGACTTCCTCAAAGCAGTGTAATGATTCAGTTTCCCTGGCTACAACAATCTGTTTACCCTATTAACAGAAGTTATTTCCTTACCCATAGATAAAGTATAACAGCAATTTACCTTCAGGTGACAGAGTGGTCACTAAAAACCAGTCAATAATGAGGCCAACAGGTGGTGTGGTGGTTAAGGAACTGGATCCCACATGGCTGAACGCGCAGTTCTAGACCCAGTGGCTTGAAAAACACTCTGGGCACATCTGTGTACATGCCCAAAATACCAAGAGAAGAATGGAAAAAGAACTGCTACATTGCCATCCCCCAGGGGTGGGGCGATTTCTCACTCCCTCCACCCAATGAGTGCAAATTTTCCATAGCAAGAAAACACAAAACTCTAATAATCTAAGAGAACCCCAACATCTCAGAAAATAACTGAAAATCTATCACATTTATTCTGATATGGGTAAAGAGGTTTCCAAGGAATGCTATACACAAGCAGAAACAATGGATCTCATCACTCCTACTGTGACATCACTTTCCAAACTTCCTTTCCCTTGCTTCCCTCACCTGCAAACAGTGTAAGTTATAAAACAAATTCCTTCCAATTCATTCAATTGATGCTGAGAGAAAACAGTTTTGACAACAGAATGTCAGATTTATTAATGAACTTGTACAATACCTGGAATCATCTGTTACTTCTTCAATAAAGCCTGATTCACATCTGGGACAAATATATTCCTATAAAAGAAAGGAAGAAATAAATACTTTTTTTTTTTTTCAATTAGAAGGCTAACTGTAGTTTCATAACAATATACAGTTCAAAAAAATACATATTCAGTTCACAAACTAATGCTTTGAAATGCTGTCTACTTACAGACTTCGAGAATTTTCACTGTTATACCCTACACAAACGTAGAATTTCAAAAGATGCTAGGACTAACAGTTAGTGTAATGGCTATGTCACTGGACTCCCATGTAGTCGACCATGGTTCGAGTCCTGGAATCGGTGGCCTGGACTCAAGCTGGGCAAGTGAGCGTGCGTGCCCAAGATCCCAAGAGGAGAAAGGAGGAGAAGGGATTGAGGTGTGGCCATCCCCTCCGGAGGGTGATTTCTCGCTTTCTGTCTCTCTGTCTCTGTGTCTCTCTGGAGAGCACATGCGCCTTATAGCAAAAATCTCTCCCCCCTCCACCCCCCAGAAAAAAAAAATTTCATAAGATATTTGCAGAATGACTTAAAAACTACTTAGCTGCTTCTCACTGATAAATGAAAGGGGGAGTATCAAATGTATTTTTCTTTCTTTTTTAAAATTTGGGTTAATTAATTTATATTTAAAAAGAGATTTTTGCTATAGGGGGTGTGCATTCACCAGAGAAACAGAGAAAGAGAGACAGAAAGCACAAAATCACCCTCCAGGGAGGAAGGCCATGATGCATTCCCATTGCTTTAAACATTTCTATACACCAAGAACTCCCAAATACGTATTTTCATTTCAGGGCACTCTTCTAAATTCCAGATTTGTTTATCTTCACATTCATTATCTCATACACTCTTGCTTTCTTACATACACATGCACACACACCCTCAAGAGGGGACATACCAGTTTGCTCATACTAAAAACCTAGGGGTCATTTCTGATACCGTTTCTCTCTTCTAACCCATCATCAAGTCCTGGCATTCTTAACTTGGAACACATTTCTCAAAACTATCTATTCCTTGTTCTGCTGCCACTTCCATAATCCAAGCCAGCAGTGGCTCTGAGCAATGAATACCTTCCCTCCTAAAATCATGCCCTGCTTCTCTTTTAGCTCTTTCCTACCTGGTTTTGTATACTGAAGTCAGACTGTTTTTTTTTTTTTTTTTTTTTTTTTTTGAGAGGTTTTCGCTATAGGGCGTGTGCGCTCGCCAGACAGACAGAGAGAGACATAGAGACAGAAAGCAAGAAATCACCCCCCAGGGGGGATGGCCACACCGCAATCCCTTCTCCTCTATTCTCCTCTTGGGATCTTGGGCATGCACGCACACGCGCCTGGCGTGAGTTTTAAGCCACCGGGTCCGGGACGCGAACCACGGTCGACTACGTGGGAGTCCAGCGACATAGCCATTATGCTAACTGCTGGTTCCCAGACTGTCTATTTTAAAACATAGAACAGACTATGTCATTTCCCTGCTTAAAAATCTTTCAATTATTGGGACCAGCAGTTAGCGTAATGGCTATGTCACTGGACTCCCACGTAGTCGATTGCGGTTAGAGTCCCGGACCCGGTGGCTTAAACTCACGCCGGGCGCGTGCGTGCCCAGGATCCCAAGAGGAGAATGGAGGAGAAGGGATTGTGGCGTGGACATCCCCCCGGGGGGGTGATTTCCTGCTTTCTGTCTCTCTGTCTGTCTCTGTCTGGCGAGAGCAAGCGCCCTATAGCAAAAACCTCTCCAAAAAAAAAAGAAAAAAAGAAAAAAAAAATCTTTCAATTATTTCCCAAAACACTTAGAGCAAAATCAAACTCTTTTTTGAGAGAGATTTTTGCTATTGGGTGTGTGCACTCACTAGAGAGACAGGAAGCAAGAAATCACCCCGCAGGGGGAATGGCCATGCCACAATCCCTTCTTCTCCATTCTCTTCTAGGGATTTTTGAGCATGCACACACATGTGCTTGGCATGAGTTTTAAACCACCAGGTCCAGGACTGGAACCATGGTCAACAATGTGGGAGTCCTGTACCTTAGCCACATCACCTACTAGTCCCTAAAATCAAACTCCTAAACATGACTTACAAGGTTCTAATTCTGGTGGTCTCTATTCTACCTATCCCATTTTAGGTTACCTTTTCCTTCCCTCAGTGCATTCCAGCAACACTGGCTTGCTTATTTATTTATTTATTTGTTTGTTTATTTTAAGTTTTTTGCCATAGGGCATGTGCACTCCCCAGAGAGAGAGCCCGCAACAGAGAGACACACAGAGATGGAAAGTGAGAAATCACCGCCTAGGGAGAATGGTTACACCGCAATCCCTCCTCCCCCATTCTCATCCTGGAATTTGGGGCATTCATGCACATGGACCTTGTAAGAGTTTCAAATTGCTGGGTCCAGGACTCACTCAAACCATGGTCAGCCATGTGAGATTCCAGCACCTTAACCACTATGCCACCTGCTGGCCCCACCTACTGGCCTTGTTTAAATTCTTCTGACTCATCAATTCATCACATCTCAAAGATTCCCATAATTGAAACACTATTTCTCTAGCTTTCTGCATAGTGAAGGGCTTCTAATCCTGTAGATCTCCATTTTAATATCACTTAAGGAAGGACTTTTTTTATTGCCCAATCCAAAGTGATTGTCTCTATTTTCTTCTACTGTATCTTGTTCATTCCTTTATGTTGCTTAACACATTTTTAATTTTTTTCAGTAATTAATTTTATTATTATTATTATTATTATTTTAATTCACCAAAGAGAGACAGAGAGAGGGAAAGTGAGAAAGCAAGCCACCAGGTCTGGGACTCAAACTGTGGTCAGCCATGTGGGAGTTCAGCACCTTAACCACCAGTCCACCTGCTAGTCCCACAACTTGTAATTATAGATTTGTTTCATGCTTTGTCAATGACTGTCTGCGCTCAGTCAGTTCTACATTTAAAAATGGCAGGGTCCACGACAATTTTGTTTATCACTATATGCCTAACACAGGTGTTCATTTGCTGAATAAATGAACATAAAAGTTATTTGCCATGTACCTTAACTATGAGTCAAGGTACCTGAATCCTATATGGTCAGAGAATGGGCAGATTGGAAGAAAAGAAATAAATAATCTGAAAACATAAGTTATGTCCTAACCACAGGATAGAGGAGCCTGAAATTTCAGAGCTAGAACTATTCTAAATGGCCACAAGGTCCAAGACATAGTCATGAGAAGAGGTTAAAATGGAACAGGGATGAAGCTCTTTAGTGTTACTTTCCAATGTCTGAGAAAGTGAACTTCCAAAACTGTTTGAAATTGTGGTGAGGAGATGATAATTCCAAAAGGCAGATATCATAAATGGGGAGACAAATGAAAGACTCTATTTTTTTTTTTTAACAAATGAAAGACTCTTGAAGCAAGAATCAAATCGATTCAGAGCAGAAGTACACGAGTCTACTCTCTCTATATTCTTTCATTGCCAGAGAGCACATGTGTTTGCCAGAAAGATAGAGGAAGAAAGCAACTCCTAATGGGGCATGATCATGCCACAATCCCTTCTCTGTACTATCAGGGTTTGGGGCACATACGTGCATGTGCCAGTATGACTGAATCTCAGGCTGCCAGGACTGGGACTCAAACCACGGTGGGCCAGGTAGAATCCAGCTGCCCTAACTAGTAGCCCACAGGTTGGCCCTAGGAGTCTTCTCTTCATGATCCCTGGACATAGTTCTGGGAACCAGGCTGCCAGCCACCACAGTTCCTTCATAGAAGCAGGACATTTCAGAGACATAAACCGAACTGTCGAAGTTCTAATGGTTCTTCCTGTCACTTGGAAGTGGCAAATACTTCTTCCATTTGCAAATAGCAAGCAAACTTTTAATAATTCTATTTTGATTACTGGGAAGAGAAGCCAAAACTCTTCCCAAATACACTTATTAATTATCCTTGGTAAAAGTAGCTAACTGTGGAACCAGCAGATGGTGTAATGGTTACATCACTGGGCTCCCACATAGTTGACTGCGGTTCAAGTCCTGGACTTGGCGACTTAAACCTTACACCGGGTACATATGCGTATATGTCCAAGATCCCGAGAGGAGAATGGAGGAGAAGGCACTGTGTGTGGTGTGGCCATCCCCTCTGGGGGGTGATTTCTCACTTTTATGTCTCTGTCTCTCCAACAAGCACATACACCCTACAGCAAAAAAATCTCTCTTTAAAAAAAAAGTAGCTAACTGTAAAACCAACCAACCTCATAGCCATGGACTATTCCTTCTGCATTTAACATTATAGGAAATACAGAAACCTTTTATGAATTCACAAATTCATAACACTAATTATCAAAGTAAAAAACACATACTTGCCCCTTACATACGTTAGCAGTCTAATTTCAGAACAAAGTCTGGTCTTAGAATATGACCTAATTTCCATTCCTTTAATCTATCTGTCTCCTGGAAACCCGAAAACACCAAGATAATACCATAAAGATATTGTATTTCCTGTCTTTGGATTTTCTTTTTACAGGCTTATCACCTACATAGCACTTACTAGTACCACTTTTGTTCTGGATTCCCACTAGTCACTAGCTTTCCCATTATTTCTAACCACATCAAGGGTCTATCCACTGCTTCACAATAATAACTCATAAACTTATCAATTGCTTCAAACTAACCAGGGACAAGGTGTTGCATAAGAGGAGAGATGAAATAAAATTAGCTATGAGGGGGCAAGACAGTGGTGCAGCAGTAAAACAATGCTCTATGAGGAAATCCCTCAGAGGAGGGTTCCAGAGACCTCCCTGAGTATGTCAGGCACACACTTGCCCATGATCTGAGGCTGGCCGAAGGCTGAAAGTGGGTAACAGTGTTAGGTGCCTATTGGGAGTGCTGCCTCTCTCTCTTTCTCATAGAAGAAATAAACTTAAAAAGGAAAAAAGATTAGTTATGAGTTGGTAACGGCTGATGCTGTGTTCATGAGTGTTGTTATATAGGTCAAGCATCCCAAAAATGTGAAATCTAAGATGCTCCAAAACCTGAAACTGACTGCTGACATGATACCACAAGTGAAAAATTTCACACTTGACATCATAATGATAGGATGTACTCAAAATGCGACAAAACTATTGTATAAATTTACCTTTAGTTACCAGCAGATGATATAATGGCTATGTTGCTGGACTCCCATATAGTCATTCATAGTTCAAGTCCCAGACCCAGTGGCTTAAGCTCACACCGGTGTGTGCATGCCCAAGACCCCAAAAGGAGAATGGAGAAGGGATTGCAGCATGGCCATCCCCCCTGGGGGGTGATTTATCAATTTCTGTCTCTGTCTCTGTCTTTCTCTGTCTTTCTGGTGAGCACATGTACCCTATAGTGAAAACCTCTCTCTCAAAAAAAAAAAAAAAAAAATACCTTCACATTGTGTATAAGGTACATTTGAAACAAATGAATTTTACATTTAGACCTTGATTCCACCCCAAAGACAGCTTATTATGTATATGCAAATACTCAAAAATCTGATATCCTAGACGCATCTGTTCCCAAGCATACTGCAGACAGCATACTTAATCTGTGTTGTTCTTTCTACACTTCGTGAGTGTGAGTATATAAGAGTGTGTATGTGTGTGTGGTAGAAAACATAAAATTTACAATCTTAATAATTTTGTAATTATTTATTTTATTATTATTATTTTTAAAGTTTAATATAGGGCACATGTGCTCACCAGAGAGAGACAGGGAGAAAGAGAGAGAGAGAGAGAGAAAGCCACCAGGTCCAGGACTCAAATAGTGGTTGGCTATGTAGGAGTCCAATGTTTTAACTACCACATTACATGCCATCTCCACCTTAATAGTTTTAAAATTTTTATTTATTATCTTTTTTTTTTTTTGGAGAGGGTTTTGCTACAGGGCATGTGCACTCGCCAGACAGAGACAGACACAGAAAGTGAGAAATCACCCCCCAGGGGGGATGGGCACGCCGCAATCCCTTCTCCTCCATTCTCCTCTCAGGATCTTGGGCACGCACGCACACGCACCCGGTGTGAGTTTTAAGCCACCGGGTCCAGGACGCGAACCGCGGTTGACTACATGGGAGTCCAGCGACATAGCCATTACGCTAACTGCTGGTCCCATTATCATTTTTTTTTTTTTTAATTTGACAGGGGGTGGGGGGTTGGGGCAGAATGAGAAGGAAAGCCACCAGGTCCAGGACTTGAACCATGGTTCACCATATGGGAATCCAGTATCCTAACTACCATGCCAACTGCTGGCCACCCATATTAATAATTTCTAAGCACACAGTTTTAAGCCACTGGGTCCAGGACTTGAACCACAGGTTGACTATGTGGGAGTCCAACACCTTAACCACTACACCATCTGCTGGCCCCTAAAATCAATTTTTTTTTGAGAGAAATTTTTTGCTATAGGGTGTGTGTGCTCACCAGAGAGACAGAAAGAAAGCGAGAAATCACCCCCAGGGAAAATAGCCATACCGCAATCCCTTCTCCTCCATTCTCCTCTCGGGATTTTGGGCTCACACGCACATGTGACCAGTGTGAGTTTTAAACTGCCGGGTCCAGAACTCCAACCACAGTCGAATACCTGGGAGTCTAGCAATGTAACCATTATGCCATCTGCTGGTCCCTCAAAATCAAACTCTTAAACATGACTTACAAGGTTCTGATTCTGGTGGTCTCTACACAACTTGACCACCTTTGATTTGACTTTCATATACTGCATGAATATTTTGAAAATCCATGTTGTGTCCCACAAAGATGTACAACAGTTAAATGTAAGAAATTAAAAAGTGGGGCTGGGGCCAGCGGGTGGTATGGTGGTTAAGGGTACTGGACTCCCACATGGCTGGCTGCAGTTCAAGTCCTGGACCTGGCGGCTTGCTTTCTCACTTTCCCTCTCTCTTTTTTCCTCACTCTGTCCCTCTCTGATCAAATTAAGGATAAATAAAATAACTCTTAAAAATAAAAGAAATTATAAAGTAGGACCAGCAGGCGGTACAGTGGTTAAGGTGTTGTACCCAAATAGCCAATCACGGTTGAAGTCCTAGACCCAGCGGCTTGAAAATCATACTGGGCATGTATGTCCGTGGGCCCAAAACCACAGGAGGAAAAAAGGAAGAAAAGGGATTGCAGCATGGCCATCCCCAACAGAGGGTGATTTCTCACTTTCCCCCTCACTGTCTCTTTCTTTCTCTGGAGAATCCACACACCCTATGGCAAAACCCTTAAAAAAAATCATAAAGTAAAAGAAAAGGAAAATAAACAAACACTGTTTAGAGAGTTGTGATACAGTTCCAGAACATTAAACTTATGTTTATGGTCTCAGTCTCTACAAATAATAACATTCACAATCTTTGTTTTCTTCCTTCAAACTAGACTATAACTGAACACTGACATTATCATGGACTCCAAATAGGAGTGTATAACCAGTGAACCTTCTTTAGTTCATTGTGTACTGAGCCAGAAAATCAGGTCACAGAACAAAGTGTTACTTGATATAAGCATACGCTGATAGAATCTTCTTTCAAATAAACTGACAATATTCATTCACTCAATAAATATATTCTAAATTCTACATTCCAAGCCTTGTAAAGAAGGAAACAATCTGGGATTAAAAATCACAGAAATTATCTACAAAGTGTATGCTCTGATAACAATCACACTGATTTTTGTTTTTTTTAATTGCCAAAGGGTTGTGCGTTTGCTAGAGACAAAGATGGGGAGGCTCCCAATGGAGCATAGTCACACCACAATCTCTTTCTCACTACTCCATCCTGTCAGGATTTAGGGCACAAATGCCTTTGGAGCCGACCTGTTTTTGAAACTGACAGTACCAGGACTCAGCAATTGGAAAAACAGGAAAGACACACTGCTAAACATATGTAAAGTCTGCCATTTCTTTCACAAGAGTAAAGAGAGTGAGAGACAAACACCCTCAACAGGGTGTTACAATGCAATCCCCTACCTCCGCCACACTGCATTTCCGCACAGCTAAGATGAGTGTGCATTCATGGTGTTTACAGGAAAAACATTAATATGCTAATCTGTGTAATAAAAGGAGAAGTAGAAGGATGGAGACAGTGAAGTGACTTAGTATGCAATATTTATTGTAATCCTAAGATCTTTTTTTTTTTTTTTTTTGGAGAGGTTTTTGCTATAGGGCGCATGTATTCACCAGAAAGACAGAGAAAGACAGAAAGCAAGAAAATCACCCCCCCCGGGGGGAGGGGGGGATGGCCACACTGCAATCCCTTCTCCTCCATTCTCCTCTCAGGAGACATAGCCATTATACCAACTGTTGGTCCCCTAAGGTATTTTTTTTTTTGAGAGGTTTTTGCTATAAGGTGTGTGCACTCACCAGAAAGACAGAGACAGAGATACAGAAAGCAAGAAATCACCCCCTGGGGGATGGCCATGCCGCAATCCCTCCTCCTCCATTCTCTTCTCGGGATCTTGGGCACGCACACACATGCCACTGGGTCCGGGACTCAAACCGCGGTTGACTACATGGGAGTTCAGAGACATAGCCATTACGCCAACTGCTGGTCCCCTAGACTTTGTTTTTTAAGAATTTTTAAAATTTTATTCATTGTCCTTATTTTTTATTTTTTTAAAGTTGACGAGAGAGAGAGAGAGAGAGAGAGAGAGAAAAAAGTGCCAGGTCCAGGACTTGAACCACGGTCAGCCATATGGGAGTCCAGGCGCCTTAACCACCACACCACCTGCCGACCCCAACTCTAAGATCTTATTAAATCTCCTGCACGGTTTGAAAAACACTCCTTTAGACTACTGATTTCCAGACTTACAGATTCCACAAGGAAGTTCAGTTTAAAATTTTAGAAGTCGGAACCCACATGAATTGCCAAGATTTAATTTAGTTAAGCTAAAATGATCTTTTAAGTCTTTTCAGCAGTGACAACCTCCCCAGGAGAACATGCCTCTTGCAAAGGACCTCCTTCATCATTCTCTGGAAGAGAAGAGGAGCAAAAGAGCCTAGAGCCTGGTGCAGAGCCCAAATTCCTACTTGGTAGATATGAAGTGTCCAGGATGCTATAAAAGCACCACGGTCTTCAGCCTTGCACAAATGGTAGTTCTATGCGTTGGCTGCTCCCTGTCCTCTGCCAGCCTACAGGAGGAAAAGCGTGGCTTACAGAAGGATGTTCCTTCAGGAGGAAGCAGCACTAAAAGTACCCTGACTCAAGATAGGTGGGAAACTATCCCAATAAACACATTTTGGATTAAAAAAAAAAAAAAAAAAAAAAAAAAAAAACTTCTAAAAATAATCACCACCTATTATCACCATCATTTCATTTAAAAAGTAGAAAAGAGACTCTCGCAGCCACTGCAGTCAGTATATTAAGCTCCATAGAGCAAGTGAGAGCTGGACAGGCACTGGGTGACTCTGTACCTTGTGAAAGAAAGATAACTAAACATGAGCAAAGGAGATCCTAAGAAGCCGAGAGGCAAAATGTCATCATATGCATTCTTTGTGCAAACTTGCCAGGAGGAGCACAAGGAGAAGCACCCAGATGCTTCAGTCAACTTCTCAGAGTTTTCTAAGACGTGCTCAGAGAGGGAGAAGACCATGTCTGCTAAAGAGAAAGGAAATTTTGAAGATACGGCAAAGGCGGGCAAGGCCCGTTATGAAATCGAAATGAAAGCCTATATCTCTCCTAGAGGAAAAACAAAAAGGAAGTTCAAGGATCCCAATATACCCAAGAGGCCTCCTTTGGCCTTTTTCATGTTCTGTTCTGAATATTGCCCAAAAATCAAAGGAGAACATCCTGGCCTATCCATTGATGGTGTTGCAAAAAAAAAAAAAAAAAAAAAAAAAAAAAAAAAAAGAGGAGAGATGTGGAATAACACTGTGGCAGATGATAAACAGCCTTGTGAAAAGGAGGCTGCTAAGCTAAAGGAAAATTATGAAAAAAAGGATATTGCTGTATAGCGAGCTAAAGGAAAGCCTGCTACAGCAAAAAAGGGAGTTGTCAAGGCTGAAAAGAACAAGAAAAAGGAGGAGAAGGAAGACAAGGAAGATGAAGAAAATGAGGAAGAGGAGGAAGAGGAAGTGGATGAAGATGATGATGAATAAGTTGGTTCTAGTTTTTTCCCCCTTGTCCATAAAGCATTTAACCCTTTTGTACATGACTCATTTCTTTTTCAATTCTTAATTTTATTTACTCATTTATTTATAATTTTGACCAGAGAGAGAGAAAGAGAGAAAGGGAGAAAGCAAGCCACCAGGTCTGGGACTCGAACCATGGTAGGCCATGTGGGAGTGTCCATCGCCTTAACCACCACACAACCCACTGGTCCCCACAACTCACTCCTTTTAAAGAAAAAATTGAAATGTAAGGTTGTGTAAGATTTGTTTTTAAACTGTGTATAGTTAGCACACTACTGAATGTGTCTTTAGATAGACCTGTCCTAGTGGTATTTTCAATAGCCACTAATCTTGCCTGATATAGTATAGGGGCTGTAAACTGGCATGGGAATTTAAAGCAGGTTCTTGTTGGTGCACAGCACAAATCAGTTATATATGGAGATGGTAGTTTTTTCATTTTCACTTGTCTCTGATGCAGCTTATATGAAATAATTGTTGTTCTGTTAACTGAATACCATTCTGTCATTGAGAAAAAAAGGTACAGCTGTTTTGTTGACACTCTGAATGCTTCTAAGTAAATATAATTTTTTTTAATTTAAAAAAAGTAGGAAAGATTATTTTTGTTTTGTTTTGTTTTGTTTTTGAGAGATTTTTGCTAAAGGGCATGTGCACTCACCGGAGAGACAGACAGAAAGCGAGAAATCACCCCCCAGGGGAGATGGCCACACCACAATCCCTTCCCCTCCATTCTCCTTTCAGGATTTTTGGGCACGCACGCACATGCGTCCAGTGTGAGTTTTAAACTGCTGGGTCCAGGACTCAAACCGCAGTCGACTACATGGGAGTCCAGCGACATAACCACCACATCATCTGCTGGTCCCTTCTTTTGGTTTTAAAATGCACTAATCTGAGGGGCCAGCCAGTGTCATGGTGGTTAAGATGCTGGACTCACACATGGCTGACTGTTTTTTGAGCCCCAGACCTGGCACCTTGAAAATCATGTAGGGCACATGTGTACAAGTGCTCAAAATCCCCATAGGAGAATGGATGAGAAGGAACTGCAGTGTGACCATCATACCTAGGATATGATTTCTTACTTTCCCTCCCTCTGTTTCTGTGTCTCTTGAGCAAGTGCATGCATCCTATGGCAAAAACCTAAAAAAAAAAAATTAAAAAGACAGTGGATCCCAAATGGCTGAATGCATGGTTCAAATACCAGACATGGTGGCTTAAAATACATGACGGTCATACATGCATGCATGTCCAAGATCTAGAAAAAAGAAATGGAGAAGGGACTGCGGCATGACCCTGCCCCACAGGGGGGTGATTTCTCAATTTCCTCCCCTACCTTCTCCAGTGAGTGCACACACCCTCTGGCAAATTCAAATTCAATGACCTTTCAAATGAATTAAAGAACAGACTTTATTTTTATTTTTACTTTATTTTCATTTAGTTTTAGTTTTTTACTACAGAGAATGTACACTCACAAGAGAGTCTGAAGAAGAGGGCGAAAGCAGCATAGTCACTCCATAACCCTTTCTCCTTCATTTCTCCATCCAGTTGGGATTTGGAGCATGTTTGCACATGAGTTTTTAGGTAGTGTGTCCATCCAATAATGGTTGCTAGCATAATATTAAAATAAGTCTTTGATAAGTCATTGATTCAGCATCTAAACTTGGTAGAGAATAATAAACTAATAATTTTACAGATCTGTAAACTTGAGAAAATTAGGGAATTAAACACTTTCATGATTCTCATTTGTTAATATTACCATCAGCCACTTTTTAATTTAAAACACGCAAATTTACACTAGCAATGGGGGCCAGCAGGTGGTATAGTAGTTAAGGCGCTGGAATCCCATGAGGCTGATCATGGTTCAAGTTCTGAACTTGGTGGCTTGAAACTCATGCCAGAAGTGTGCGTGTGTGTGTGTGTGTGCGCCCAAAATCCCAGGAGGAGAATCAAAGGGAAGGGATTGTGGCATGACCATCCCCCTGTTGGGGAGGGGTTGATTTCTGGCTTTCTATTTCTGTCTTTGTCTCTCTGGCAAGTACACACACTCTATAGCAAAAAATCTCAAAAAAAAAAAAAAAAAAAAAAGGAAAAGAAAGAAAGACTAGCAATGAAAGCTAATTTGCTAAATTTGCCTTTTACATGTTATTAAACATGAAAGTGAACATACCACATGTTTTCACACTACACCAGCAATCCAAGTTAACGGTATATTTTTTCAAGCCAACAAAGTTAAGGTAGAAAAGGGACCAGCAGTTAACGTAATGGCTATGTCGCTGGACTCCCACGTGGTCGACCACGGTTAGCGTCCCGGACCCGGTGGCTTGAACTCACGCTGGGCATGTGTGCGTGTGTGCCCAAGATCCCGAGAGGAGAACGGAGGAGAAGGGATTGCGACATGGCCATCCCCCCGGGGGATGATTTCTCGCTTTCTGTCTCTGTCTCTCTCTGTGTCTGGCGAGCACACACGCCCTATAGCAAAAACCTCTCAAAAAAAAAAAAAGGAAAAGCCAATCAGGCCCAGACACTACGGCACAGCAATAATGCAAGTGCTATGCAAGGCTGGAAGCCACAAGGCTGACCATAGGTTCAAATCCCCAGTAGACCTAAAAGCATGCCAGGCCTACACATGGGCATCCAGGATTCTGAGGAAGTGGAGAGTTGAAAAAAGGGTGACAAGATTCTGTTGAGGATACTTCACTCTTTCTCTCTTTCTCTTACTCTCATGCAAACGCTCTATCATTGAGGGGAAAAAAGCTAATGAGCTGTTCATTTGAAGGGCATATTAACCATGGGGAAGCTCCTCTACTGATAAAACTCTCAAACATAGGAACACAGCTTTTTTTTTTTTTTTAGGTTTTTTTTTGCCACAGGGTGCCTGCACTCACCACAGAGAGACAGAGAGAGGGAAAGTGAGAAATCACTCCTGAGGGGTTAGCTACACTGCGATCTCTTCTCCTCTATTCTCTTAGGATTTTAGGCACGCATGTAATGTACCCAGTGTGATTTCCAAGCTGCCTGGTCTGGGACTCGAACTGTGGTTGGCCATGTGGGAATCCAGCACCTTAATCACCACGTCACCTGCTGGCCCAACAGAGTCACTTGTAAAAACAAGAAGTTCAACTCTGCCTGCCATTCACTAATGCCAAGTGGTCCATTGCTCTAAGCCAATCTTTTGGGTTTTTTTAATGAATTATTTAACTTTACTAATTCATTTTTATCTTGACCAGACAGGGACAGAGAGAGAGAGAGAGAACTGGAAAGTGAGAAAGCAGGCCACCAGGTTCAGGATTCGAACTGCAGTCGGCCATGTAGAGGTCCAGTGCCCTTAACCACTATACCACCTACTGGCCTGAGGCAATCTTTTATGCATTATGCTTTGTTTTAAAATTTTTGTGAACACGAGTATTCCATGATTTCCAACAGGTACAAAAGCAGATAGTGGCAAGGAGAAAAGGCTACAATCATACTAACGTCATTTAACAAATATTTACTGAATGTCTACTACATACCAGGTACTATTCTGATACTGACGAAAAAGATAATAATAAGAGCAGTGAGAAAATGAGAAATTTAAAGGCATCCAGGAGGAAGTAAGTCGTAAGTCTAGCATCTATAGGTTTACAAGTCTATTCATATCTGTACGTCAAAATGAGTAGCAAGGAGATGGACATATTCCTAGTCTATTATGAAGCTCCCAGGACCAGCAGACAGCATAATGGTCTTGTCACTGGACTCCCCTATTGCAAAAATTTCTCTTAAAAAAAAAAAAAAGTAGGGGACCAGCAGGTGGCGTGGTGGTTAAGGCGCTGGACACTCCCACATGTCCAACCATGGTTCGAATCCTAGACTTGGTGACTTGCTTCCTCACTCCCTCCACCCCATGTGTCTCTCTCTGGTCAAATTAAAATAAATGAATGGGGGCCAGCAGGTAGTGTGGTGGATAAGGGCACTGGATTCCCACATGGTCAACCATGGTTCAAGTCCTAGACCTGGTGGCTTGCTTTCTCACTTTCCCTTTCTCTCTCTCTCTCGTCAAATAAAGAAAAAAAATAACAATAACAAATGGAAATAAATAAATAATTCTTTTTAAAAAATGAATAAATAAAATTAAATAATTCTTTTTTTAAAAAATGAAGTTCCCTATGACACTTGTTAAAATTATCAAGAAGAGATATTACTTGTCTTAACAGATTGTCAATGAAGATAAAACTGGTCTATTTAGTGGGAAAAGGCCCAACGGTCTACTTATTCTATAAGAGAAGCATGCCTGATTTAAATCACTTGAATCTATTCACTCCTATCTGATATATATGTATCTGGGCCCTGTTAGAAACTGTAATGGCGAGGGGGGGGGATCCTAAAAAAGGAAAATCTTTCAGCACAAAACCTAAATTTCTATGTGTGAAAGAATCTATTAATGTTTCTACATGGGAAAGGCCCTATTACTATACAAATAAAAATCACTCATCATCCTTACACTGCCTTTAGATCAGGATCACGTAACTCCATTCCTCTGAATGTTCACTCAGGCTTCCAATAGGTACACCTAAGTATCACTTTACTGTGGGATATACAAAGGTAAACTGAGCAGGTCAGATGACTCAGCTCAAGTCACTTGAAGAATTAGTGAGACTAAGGATTGAAAATTTCACTTTACCCTCTCAACCAAAAGTTTGAAGAAACTAAGTATTTAAGCACAAACTCTCTTGAGCTCACCAAACTTCTGACAGCTATTAAAGACACACAGAAAGTAAAACGATTAATGCTAAGATGAGCTACAGAAAAAGTTAGGCTTATTGTCTACTTTTTGTTTTGTTTTCAAACTGGAATTTCCAGCTATCTTACTAAATTACGTAAGGTGTTACTTCCTCTATCCCAACTGACGAAAAACTTACTTTTCTTTTTGAAGTTGCCCTACAGTGTGTAACTTGAGAGGAGAGATCCAATTCCTCTAGTATCAGTAACCAACAATGAGAGAAAGTGACCCCAACGGATACTGCTATAATGGAATAGCAGCCACTAAACTACTGAGCCCTACTCCCCGTTGTAAGCAATCTCACTCATCAGGGCTTTGGCTAAATTATATGGTTTCAATTATCTTACTGAAAATTATCATCAAAATTCTAATATTAGAATCAAAGCTATGCCAGAACAAAACTTAAGCACCACTAGAACAAGAAGATAATGACTATCCCTTTATCCATACCAAGATTTCTCAGTCTCAGCACTCTTGTTTGTTTTTAGAGAGATTTTTGCCATAGGGTGCTTGGAGAGACAGAGAGACAAAAAGTGAGAAATCACTCCCTGGGGGGAGGACCACACAACAATCACTTCTCCTTCATTCTCCTCCTGGGATTTTGGGCATAAACACACAGGTACCTGGCATGAGTTTCAAGCCTCCAGGTATGGGACTTGAACCACAGTCGACCATGTGAAAGTCCAGCAATGTAACCATTACGCCATCTGCTGTTCCCCAGCACTTGACATTTTGTACCCAATAGTTCTTTATTGTCGGGGACAATCCTTTGCACTGTAGCATCCCTGGCTTCTATCCACTAGATGACAGTAGCAATCTTCCCTCTCCCCAGCCCCACAAATGTGACAATCACAAATGTCTACAGACTACCAAATATTCATTGGAGAGCAAGACTGCCCCTAACTGAAAACCATACTACCTCCTTAATTGTCCTTTTATTTTTTTTATAGGTTTTTGTCTTAGGGCACATGCACTTACGGTGGGGGAGAGAGAGAAAGAAAAAAAGTGAGAAATCACTCCTCAGGGGGACAGCCATGCCACAATCCCTTCTACTCCATTCTCCTCCTGGGGTCTTGGGCATGTACGCACACATTCCCAGCGTGATTTTCAAGCCACTAAATCTGGGACTCAAATTGTGGTCCACCATGGGAGAATCCAATGAAATAACCGTCGCCCCATCTGCTGGCCCCTATTATTATTTTTTTAAAGAATTTTTTTAAGAATTATTTAAATTTATTTATTATTATTATTTTCCAGTTTTCTCAGAGAGAAAGAATGGGAAAGTGAGAAAGCAAATCACCAGGTCCAGAACTTGTGGGAGAGTCCAGCACCTTTAACCACCATGTCACCTGCTGATCCCTTAAAGAACTATTTTATTTAACTTTATTTTAATTTGACCAGGGAGGGACAGATTGAGAGAGAATGGGAAAATGAGAAAGCAAGCCACCAGGTCGGGGACTCAAACTGCTGTTGGCCATGTGGGAGTCCGGTGCCCTTAACCATCACGCCATCTGCTGGCCCCTATTTTTTTTTCTGGGGGAGGAGATGTTTTTGCTATGGGGCGCGTGCGCTCGCCAGAAAGACAGAGAGAGACAAGGAGACAGAAAGTGAGAAATCACCCCCCGGGGTGATGGCCATGCTGTAATTCGTTCTCCTCCATTCTCCCCTCAAGATCTTGGGCACGCATGCACATGTGCCTAGCATGAGTTTAAGCCACTGGGTCAAGAACTCGAACAGCAGTTGACTACATGGGAGTCCAGTGACATAGCCATTACGCCAACCGCTGGTCCCATCTTTTTTTTTTTTTTTTTTTTTTTTTGAGAGAGAGAATTTTTGCTATAGGGAGTGTGCACTCGCTGGAAAGACAGGACATAAGAAATCACCCCCCAGGGGTGATGGCCATATCACAATCCCTTCTCCTTCATTCTCTCAAGATTTTGGGCAAGCATGTGCATGTACCTGGCATGAGTTTAAGCTGCTGGGTCTGGGACTTGAACTGCAGTTGACTACATGAAAGTCCAGTGACATAACCATTACACCAATAATAAGAGTAGCGGCCCTTATTATTTTTATTTTTTTAAGGAATTTTTCTATAGGGTATGTGCGTTCACAGAAGAGACAGAGACAGAAAGTGAGAAATCACCCCCCTTGGGAGATGGCCACACTGCAATCCCTTCTCCTCCACTCTCATCTCAGGATTTTGGGAATGCATGCACACATGCCCAGCATGAGTTTCCAGCCACCAGGTATGAGACTCAAACCACGGTTGGCCACATGGGAGTCCAGAAATCACTCTGCCACCTGCTGGACCCTCTTTACTGCTCATTATAAGTTGTAGAGAGACAAAACAGAAGCCAGCATCCACAGGCTTCTTTTTTTTTTTTTTTTTTTTAATTTTACTTAACTTTATTTGTCCATTTATTTATTTTATTTTAATTTGACCAGAGAAGAGCAGAAAGAGAGAGAGAAAAATGAGAAGGCAAGCCACCAGGTCCAAGACTAGAACCATGGTCAGCCATGTAAAAGTTCAGCACCCTTAACCACCACACCACCTAAGCTCTATTCTTAAGCCCTTCTAAACTAACTATAGAGAAAAAGAAGCAACTCACACCTTTCCTCTTCTTATATGCTGACTGCCTGAAAGAACTTAGCAACCTCCCATGAAAGAAAAGGTCATAAAAAGTCAACTGAACATAAAGGAACACAAAATGTTAGCATCCAGTTGGTACTTCCCCTACCAAAAAAAAAAAAAAGAAAACCTATAAGGAATTTCACTGTAGAGTTTCAAATTTTTCCTCTTCTTTATGCTGAAAAAGTCCCACAGATTTCCCCAATACATATGGGAAGACTTCAAATAGTTCACAGAAAACCGAAATTAAAATTGAGTTTTGGTGGGCCAGCAGGCAGTGTGGAGGTTAAGGCAGCTGGATGCCACATGTCTGACTCCATGGTTTGAATCACAAATCAGTGGCTTGAATATCAAGCTGGGCGCATGTGCGTGCATATGCAAAATCCCAAGAGGAGAATGGAGAAGGGATTGTGGAGTGACCATCCCTCCTGGGGAGTGATTTCTCATTCTCCACCCCCCACCTCTGTTGTTCCAGTGAACACAAACAGCCTATAGGAAAAAAAAAAGAATTTTGGTACCACATAGGTGACTTCACAGTTCAAATTCTGGACCTGGCAGCTTAAAAAACATGTAAGGCACATGTGTGTGCATGCCCAAAATCTTGAGAGGAGAAGGGACTGTGGTGTGGCCATTCTCCCAGGGGTGATTTCTCACTTTGTCTCTCTCCATGAGCACATGCACCATATGGCAAAAATCTTATAAAAACACTTTTTTTTGTTTGTTTATAATCAGCATTTTATTTTTACCAGAGGACAGACAGTTCTTAAAGACTCAGTTTCTTACATGGGCTTTGATGGAAGGCGAGGGGCAGTACCCGCAGGTCTAAATTGGGGTGGGGGTGCCCGGTCCTTCCGAGCTTCACAAGATGGGTTCCTGACTACGCTGCTATGAATGGTGCAACTCACACAGTAATGTAGCCTCACATACAGCTTGGGGAGCACATAGGCATCAAAGACGCTTGCTTTGGAGATGTCCCTGACAGCTGTGGCCTCTACTGTTTCGGGTGAGGAACTTAATAGCCTTGTCCTTGGGTACGCACTGGGCATGGTTCATGCAGTGAACAGGCTGCAAATGGCCACAGCCCTTTTTGGCACAGCCATTGTTCCTTCTTTTTTTCGTCATCTCAGAAGTGAGGCCACAAGACTAAAAAAATGTTTTTAAAAAGAGCTAGGGGTCGGGACCAGCAGTCAGCGTAATGGCTATGTCGCTGAACTCCCATGTAACCATCCGCTGTTAAGAGTCCTGGACTTGGTGGCTTAAACTCACGCTGGGCGCGTGTGCTTGCGTGCCCAAGATCCTGAGAAGAGAATGGAGAAGGGACTGCAGCGTGGCCATCTCCCCTGGGGAGTGATTTCTCATTTTCTATCTCTCTGTCTCTGTCTTTCTGGCAAGCACACGCGCCCTATAGCAAAAACCTCTTAAAAAAAAAAAAAAAAAAAAGAGCTAGGGGTCAGGGGCGGCAGGTGGCGTGGTAGTTAAGGGCTCTGGACTCCCACATGGCAAACCACAGTTCAAGTTCCAGACCTGGTGGCTTATTTTCTCACTTTCCCTCTCTTTCTCTCTCTCTCACTCTGTCCCTCTTTAGTCAAGTTAAAATAAATTAATTAATTAAATTAAAATAATTCTTTAAAAAAAAAAAGTTAGGGGCCATCCAGTAGCATAATGGATAAGGCAGCTGGATCCCACGTGGCTGAACATATGGCTGGACCCAGCAGCTTGAAAACATACAAGGCATGTGTATTTCCAAAATCCCAAAGGGAGAAATGGAGAAGGGATTGCAATACTACCAACCCCCACAAAAGGTGTTTTCTCACGTTTTATGTCTCTCCCCCCCAACCCCCTGCAAGCACATGTGCCCTCTAGCAAATTTTTTTGGGGGGCAGAGGTTTTTGCTATAGGGCTCGTGTGCTCGCCAGAAAGACAGCAAGTGACAGAGAGAGAGAAAGCGAGAAACCACCCCGCAGGGGGGATGGTCATGCCGCAATCCCTTCTCCTCCATTCTCCTCTCGGAATCTTGGGCACGCGCACACACACGTGCCCAGCATGAGTTTAAGCCGCTGGGTCCGGGACGCGAACCGTGGTCGACTACATGGGAGTTCAGCAACATAGCCATTACGCTAACTGCTGGTCCCTCTAGCAAATTTTTTTTAATTATAAAAAAGGAGCTCTGGGCCAGCAGGTGGTGTGGAGGTTAAGGCAGCTGGATCTCATATGGTCGAACCCACAGTTTCAGTCCCAGACCTGGAGGTTTGAAAATCACGTCGCGCACATGTGCAAGTGTGCCCAAAATCCTGAGAAGAGAATGGAGGAGAGGAGATTACAGAGGGGCCACCCACCCCCAGGAGGTGATTTCTTACTTTCTCTTTCTGGCGACCGCACACACCTTACTTTTTGGCAACCGCACACACCTTAAGGTAAAAACTTCTCTCAGGGGACCAGCAGTTAGCATAATGGCTATGTCGCTGGACTCCCACGTAGTCGACTGCGCTTCGAGTCCCGAACCTGGTGGCTTAAACTCACGCCAGGCACGTGTGAGAGGAAAATGGAGGAGAAGGGATTGTAGCATGGCCATCTCCCCTAGGGGGTGATTTCTCACTTTCTTTCTTTCTGTTTCTCTGTCTCTCTCTGTCTTTCCGGCAAGCACACACGCCCTATAGCAAAAACTTCTCAAAACAAAACAAAAACAAAAAACCTCTCTCGGGAAAAAAAAAAAAATGTGTGTGTATATACACACACACACACACATGTATATATATAACTACCAATACAGGCAGCCAGTGGTATGGTGGTTAGGGAGGCTGGATCCCTTCCTTCTTCATTCTCCACCTTGTAGGGATTTGGGACACATTCACACACACATACCTGGGTGTGCTTTTCAAGCCACAAGAGACAGGATTAGAACCATGGTTGGCCATGTGAAATCCAGCTACCTTAAGTGCTAAACTATGCAGCTAGCCCTGGTAATCTAATAATTAAAACCTTCCATACCTCGATAAAATCTCTCAGTTGCTTCACCCACTTCAACAACACTTACCACTTAGACAACCTCTCTGGAATCTAAGAACAAACAACTTAGGTCAGGGGCCAGCAGGTAGTGTGGTTAAGGCATTAACTCCCATGTATGCCCAAAATCTGAAAGGAGAAGGGGAGAAGGGACAGCAGTGTGGCCATTCCTCTTGGGAGATGATTTCTCACTTTCCCTCTCTGTCTCAGGTGATGTGTTATCTATGGCCAAAAAAAAAAGGCAAGGTCAGTAAGCTTACAGTTTTGTCTGTTCTCGAGACATTTTTTGCTATAGGGCGCATGCCCTAGCCAGAGAGAGAGAAAGCAAAAACTCACCCCCTAGGGGGATAGCCATGCCACAATCCCTTCTCTTCCATTCTCCTCTGGGGATCTTGGGCATGCATGCACACACGCAGGCATGACTTTAAGCTGCTGGGTCCAGGACTCGAACTGCAGTCAACTACAAGGGAGTCCAGCAACGTAGCCATTATGCTACCTGCTGGTCCCAGTAAGCTAACAGTTTTAAGAGTCAAAAAGTCTTTAAGAAATGGGGCCAGCAGTTGGCGTAATGGCTATGTCGCTGGACTCCCATGTAGTCGACCGCGGTTCGCGTCCCAGACCCGGTGGCTTAAAAACTCACGCCCGGCGCGTGTGCGTGCGTGCCCAAGATCCCGAGAGGAGAACGGAGGAGAAGGGATTGCAGCATGGCCATCCCCCTGGGGGGGGTGATTTCTCGCTTTCTGTCTCTCCGTCTCTGTCTGTCTGGCGAGCGCACGCACCCTATAGCAAAAACCTCTTAAAAAAATAGTAAGTCTTTAAGAAATTTACTTTTTAGCTACTGGTATTAATGGAGTGGTTAGTACATTTTCCTGCATTAGGGTCAGACAACGGCACAATGACTAATCCTTAAAGTAAATGATAATCCTTACCTAGTAGCAGGTAAAGAGCCAAATAAGACACCATCACTTACTGATAAGGATGACATTTTACTAGCTCAGAGGTGATGCAATAAGGAGATGGGGGGGGGCAGGGAATGCCTACTAGTTCCTTCAGGCAGAGCCTCAGAGGTGAGCAATATACTGGCAGTCATTAATTAGACTCCAAAGAACACTTAAGAACCACTCTAGTTTCATCAATACCAAAAGTAGGTTACTCTGCATTTGATTTATGTCACCTAGAGTAGGAAAAAAGGCTCAGTTTTTCCCTCTATACTCTTAAGAAAACACTTTTAACACCAGACAGATGAGAGTTTCTCCCATAAACACATCAAACGAGCAATCAATTCTGCAACAGACAGCAGCTGCGTGTTATCTAATTAAATTCTCACTCTCTCTACCTGAAGGTAATGTTAGAGTCCACAGAGTTAAGGCTCAGTCTCACAAGGCTGATCCCAACTTCAGGCCCCAGGTATTTTACTTGTGCTTCTGAATGGCTATCAAATGGGTTCCCACAATACTCTCCTTGGATTGGATCATTTGCTAGAGCGACTCACCAAACTCAGGGAAACACTTTACTTACATTCACCAGTTTATAATAAAGGATGTTAAAATGATATAGATGAAGAGATGCACACACAAGGTTATGCAGGAAGGGATGCAGAGCTTCATGCCCATTCTGGGCAGATGCACCACTATTCGGGAAACTCCGTATTTGTTCAGCTATGGGTTTTATGAAGGTGTCAGTGTTTAATAGTGAACTGGTGATCATCATAACTTCTCTTTTCCTTCCCCAGGAGTGGGAGGTGGGCCTGAATTCCAAACCCCTGAGCATACTGGTTGCCTGGGCAACAAGCCCCTGAGCACACTGGTTCCCTTATCAACAAGCCCCTGACCAGTGGTTATCTAGGGACCTTCCAAAAATTAACATAAACTCAGGTGTGGTTAAAAGGGGCTTGTTATACATAACAGAAGAATTCCAGAGGCAATTCCAGAAAACAGGGACAAAAGGCCAAATATTAATTTTTAAAACTATACTAGTTCTCTAGTCACTTAGGAAATTATGAGGATTACAGGAGTTGTAAACCAGGAGCCATTGATAAAATTAAAAACACAAAACAGATAAATATGTGTTACATATATATCTAATGATGATTCTACCAGATTTAATCTTATAAATATTCGCTGGCCTGGGACCAGCAGGTGGCATGGTGACTAAAGGTGCTGGATTCCCACATGGCCGACCCTGGTTCGAGTCCCAAGCCTGGCGGCTTGCTTTCTCGCTTTCCCTTTCTCTCTGTCTGGTAAAATTAAAAAATAATAACAGCAAATGGAATTAAATAATTCTTTAAAAAATAAGTAAATTTAAAAAAAAAAAAATATATATATATATATTCCTGGCCTGGACTAATGAGGAAAAGAGGTGGTGGTGGTGTGTGAGGATGAATGTTACCTTTACATTCCATGACAGCCCTCTATGGTGTAATAGCTGGTCATTCTGCAATGTAGCATAACAGTTCCACTACTCTGGGCTTCATATTGTTTCTCAACAGGACAGTCAGGTGAGGAGCTTTTGCCAGGTTTCAAAAATAATAATTTAATGTTACTTTAAGTATTTCTACCATTTGATGACCAGAAAACTACACAACACCATTTTACCTAATCACATATATATATATAAACTCAAAATCCTAGGGCTTCAGATCATATAATCAAAATCTTTACTTTAAAATCCAAGTTTAGGGGCCAGCAGGTGGTATAGTAGTTAAGGTGCTGGGCGCCCACACGGCCAATCACATTTCAAGTCTGGGATCTGATGGCTTAAAACTCACACCAGGTGCGTGTGAGTGGGTGCCCAAAATCCCAGGAGAAAAATGAAGGACAAGAGACTGTGGCCATCCCCTCCTGGGAGGGAGGGAATTTCTCACATTACTTTTCACTGTCTCTCCAGTGAGTATACACACTCTATGGCGAAAACCTATAAAAAATAAATTAATTTTAAAAAATATACAAAATCTAAATATAGTACTTGCTAAATTTTACTAAAATTACTTTACTGTAAATAGGAAAACACTTAGTAAAAGGAAACCCTAAATCATTATTTACTTAGAATAGAGACCCTTTTGAAGTCTAATAGACAATATTACTACTGAATATATTCTCTTTTAAATTCCCTTCATGATCTTTCATCATGTCTTAATATCTTCTTCTTTTTTTTTTTGGAGATGTTTTTGCTATAGGGCGCGTGTACTCACCAGAAAGACAGAGAGCGACAGAGAGAGAGAAAGCAAGAAACCACCCCCCAGGGGTGGTGGTCATGCCGCAATCCCTTCTCCTCCATTCTCCTCTCGGGATCTTGGGCACGCACGCACACGTGCCCGGCGTGAGTTTAAGCCACCGGTCAAGGGCTCGAACCGCGGTCGACTACATGGGAGTTCTGTGACATAGCCATTACACTAACTGCTGGTCCCGATATCTTCTATTTAAATGAAACTTTTGTCCTTTTACCTGGGAAGAGCCACACCAAAAACACACAAAACTAAGATGGATACATCAGGATGAGCAGTGAGAAGTATTAGTTCACCAAATGAAATTTGGCCTATATGTGGCTTAAACTAGCGTTAGGCATACTCCAATCTCTCTCAGAAGTTATAACTGAAACTATTTCTCAGGACCAGCAGTTGACATAATAGCACGCAGTCAACCACAGTCAACCAGACCTAGTGGCTTAAACTCATGTGACATGTGTGCGTGCATGCCCAAGATGCCGAAATGAGAAAACCTCACCCCCCAAAAAAATTGCTCTTAATATATACATTAAAGTTGGCCAAAGTCATAGGGCCAGCAGATGGCATGGTGGCGTTGGACTCTCACATGGCTGACCGCGGTTGGAGTCCCAGCCCTGGCAGCTTGCTTCCTCACTTTCTCTCTCTCTTTCTCTGTCCCTCTCTGGTCAAATTAAAATAAAATGGATAAGTAAATAAAGTTAAATTTTAAAATTCTTTAAAAAAAGTTGGCCAAGCTCATGAATCCTTCATAGTGTTAGGAATGAAAAGAAAAACAGTAAGCAAAAACTTAAGGGCAGTTTCAGGGCTGAACCCAGTAAATTACTGCTGTTGGCTGCACACACTTCAGAATGATTCAAATGCTATATTCTAGAGATTGGGGAAAAGAAAAAAACATAGAGTTGTAAAACCTTGTAACCTATTGAGTTGTCAGAAAAGTCATGACATATTTTTCTAGTTTTCTATGCAAAAGAGCATCATGACTTTTCGACAAATCAACAGTATTGAGGCAGGAAGAAAGCTAGAAAATGGAGACAGGTAGAGGACTAGAGAGGCTGCCTATGTGTCTGGATAGGAAAAACAATCAGGGCAGAAAATTCCCAACCCAAGGTAATGTAGGCAGGAGATTTCGGGGGATATCTAGCTGATTAAGCCACATTAGATCAAGCCAATGAGATGAAATCAGTGGGCCCAGTTACATCTGATAGAACCAATGATATGAAATGAGTGGGCCCAGCCACACTCATCAAACGTGGCCCAGCCACATTTGATCAAGCCAATGAGCCAATCAGTGGGCCCAGACAATGATCAACTGACATGACCTAGAGTAAAAAAATTATAAACCTCACAGAATGCACCTGCTAGGACCCTTGAGCCCTCTTTGCCTCACTGCTCAGGACTACTCCTACCTTTCAAAACTGTATTTCAGTTTTTACTTAGTAAACTACCCTTTGCTTTCACTACTGGCATGTTTTGTTCAATTCCTTTTCTGAAACACCAAGAACCTGGACATCACCAAAGGCAACCTCAACATTACTGGGTCGTTGGAACCGTCATGATGCAATTTTGCATTAAAAAAAAAAGTCATGACTTTTCCAACGAGCCAATTCACTGTGGTAAGATAACCTGCCATCCTGCCTACCTCTGAACACAGTTATGGCTCTGCTATGTAGTGAATAAATGCACAAGAGATGAAACAGGAATCCTACTGCATGAGTGAAGAAACCTAGGAATAGCTCTTTTTTTTTTTTTTTTTTTTTGGAGAGGTTTTTTCACTATAGGGTGCGTGCGCTCGCCAGACAGAGACACACAGAAAGTGAGAAATCACCCCCCAGGGGGGATGGTCACGCCGCAATCCCTTCTCCTCCATTCTCCTCTCGGGATCTTGGGCACACACGCACACGCGACTGGCGTGAGTTTTAAGCCACCGGGTCCGGGACGGGAACCGTGGTGGACTACGTGGGAGTCCAGCGACATAGCCATTACGCTAACTGCTGGTTCCCACCTAGGAATAGCTCATTAAAAGGAGATAACTCGGGGCTGGCAGATGGCTTGTGGTTAAGGGTGCTGGACTCCCACGTGGCTGACTGCGGTTCAAGTCCCGGACCTGGCAGCTTACGCATGCAAGTGCAAGCGCGCCCTTTCTCTCTCTCCCTCCCCCCCCCGCCCCCCCCCTTCAAATTGAAATAAATAAATGAATGAATAAATAAAGTTAAATAAAATATTTTTTTTTAAAAAAGGAGAACTCATTACAGCAGCCTCTGGGATTCAGGGAGAACACTTAGGGGCAATGGTTGTTGGAATCAAACTATCCCAACAACAGATCCTATTGAGATGCAAATTCACTTAAGACTGAAACTTTTACTAACTGAATCTGGCAATCCTCATAAAAAAAGACACTCAGGTTTCCCATAACAGCCATTCAGCTCAAGAAACACTGCAGGCGGTATGCTGGATAATTAGTAAGATAATCTTGCATTTACATGAAAAATTATATATATATATATGAAAACAAACAAACTCAGGCTGGCCTGTAGCTCAGCAATTAAGGCAACCAGATCCCATATGGCAACTGTGGTTGGGTCCTACTCATTGATTAAAATCCTGCCCAAAATCCTGACAGGAGGACTAGTAGGGGTGGGGGGACGAGGAGTGTTTCCTCTCTCTGGTGAGCACAATGCACTCTTTAACAAGTTAAGAAAAACTTTTTAAAAAAAGTTTGCCAGAAGCTACATGTGCTCATCAGATCGAGACAGAGTTTGCAAGCCACTGTATCTAGAACTTGAACTTTGCGATCAGTCAAGTGGGATCCAGCTTATTCAACCACTGAGGCACTGGCTCCCCCCATAATGTTGTTTCAGTGTTATCATATCTGTGTGTGTGTTTATACACACAAATCACATTACTGACTTATCAGTGTTTGTGGTTTTTCAGTAGCAGAGACAGATTTGTATTAAACCAGCCATTTGCTAACCTGGTCATTCTTACAAGCATTTTCCTTTCTTTTCTTTTTTACTGCCATGCATTCAACAGAGAGAGAAAGAGAGGGGAGAGAGAGAGATTAGAATCCTTTAATGGGGCATGGTCATACTACAATCTCTCTTCCTCTATTTCTCCATTCCATGAGGGTCTTGGGTGTGCATACTTTTCAAACCACAGGGGCTGGGACTCAAATCATGTCAGCTATGTGGGATCTGGCTTTCCATACAGAACATTTAACCACTTTTCCAGGAGGCCAGCACACAAACACTTTCAAATAACTGTTTGGGATTGAGGATACAGAAATATCCATGCAGGAGCCAGCAGGTGGCACGGTGGTTAAGGGCATTGGACTCCCACATGACCAATTACGGTTCAAGTCCCAGACCTAGGGGTTTGCTTTCTCACTTTCCCTCTCTCTCTCTCTCTCGATTTGCTTTGTCTCTGTCCTTCTTTGGTCAAATTAAAATAAATAAATAAAGTTAAATAAAATTTTTTTAAATTATTTCCTTTATTTATCATTATAGTTATTTTCAATTTGATCAGAGCAAGACACACAGAGAGAGAGAGAGAAAGCAAGCCCAGGTCCAGGACTTGAACTGTGGTCAGCAATGTAGTCTAGCACCCCTAACTACCACACCACCTGCCGGCCCCTAAATAAAATTATTCTTAAAAAAAAGCTATGTAGCAAAATGAAACTCACCAGCTTATATACAATAAAAACAATAACCTTGACCTCACCATGCCTTTTCCTAAAAATGCATAAATGACTTACTACCATATACCATGGTAACTATAGTTAATAACAATATATTGTGGGGCCAGCAGCAGCAGATGGCTTGAGAATCACACTGGGCACATGTGGACCCATGCCCAATATTCCAGGAGGAGAATGGATTGCCATGTGGCCATACCCTCCGGGGGGTGATTTCTCACTGTCTCTCTTTCTCTCTCCCTCCAGAGGAACGCACATGCTCTAAGGCAAAAACCTCTTAAAAAATTACACGCGCGCACACACACACACACACACACACACACATAAAATTATACATACATGTATATATAAATTACATATATACATAAATACAGAATATTTGACAACTACCAAGATAGATTTCAAGTGTTCTGACCATAAAATAGTAAGTGTATGAGGTAATACATACGTTAAATAGCTTGACTTATTTGAAGAATGGAGAAGTCTTAGACATTGCTGATGGGAATGTAAACTAGTACAGCCATTATGGAAAACAATATAGAGGTTCCTCAAAAAAACTAAAAATATCAATAGAACTACCTATGTTCCAGTAATCCCCATTACTGCGTGTATATCAAAAGGAAAGGAAATCAGTGTGATGAGATAATTGTACTCCCATATTTATTACAGCCCTATTTACAATAGCAAGAATATGGAATCAATCTAAGTATCCATTAACAAATAATAGACAAAGAAAATGTGGTATATATTTACAGTAGAACACTATTCAGCCATTCAAAAGAATGAAATCCTGGGGGCCAGCAGGTGGTATGGTGGTTGAGGGTGCTGGATTCCCACACAGCCAACCACAGTTCGAGTCCTGGACCTGGCGGCTTGCTTTCTCACTTTCCCTTTCTCTCTCTGTCTGGTCAAATTAGAAAAAATAATAATAACCAATGAAATTAAATAAATAATTCTTTTTTAAAAAAGAAAAAAAAGAGAATGAAATCCTGTCATTCAAGTTTAGAGGAATAAATGAAATAAGCTAGGCACAGAAAGACAAATTCTGCAGACTTTCACTCACATATGTAAGCTTAAAAAATTGACCTCATAGAAGAAAAGAGTAGAATAGTGGTAACTAGAGGAAAGGAAGGTTGGGAAGAGAAGGGATAGGGAAATGGTGGTTAACAGATTACAGGGTTTCTTTTTGGGGCAATAATAGTAGTATATTTTTAAAATACTAAAAACCACTTTACAATTTACAGTGATTAAAATGGTGAATTTAACTATATCTCAATAAAAAATGCTTTTATTTTTTATTTATTTTTTTTTTTTTGGAGAGGTTTTTCGCTATAGGGCGCGTGCGCTCGCCAGACAGACAGAGAGAGACGTAGAGACAGAAAGCGAGAAATCACCCCCCAGGGGGGATGGTCACGCCGCAATCCCTTCTCCTCCATTCTCCTCTCGGGATCTTGGGCACGCACGCACACGCGCCCGGCGTGAGTTGTAAGCCACCGGGTCCGAGACGCGAACCGCGGTCGACTACGTGGGAGTCCAGCGACATAGCCATTACGCTAACTGCTGGTTCCCAAAAATGCTTTTAAAAAGGAGCCATTCAGGGGGCCAGCAGGTGGCATGGTGGTTAAGGAGCTGTACTTCCACATGGCTGACCAAGGTTTGAGTCCCAGACCTGGTGGCTTGCTTTTTCACTCTCCCTCTCTCTCTGGTCAAATTAAATAATAATAATCATAATAAATAAAATTCAGTAAATAATTCTTTTTAAAAAAAGAGCCATTCCACAATGTACACATATATAAAAACATAATATTGTACACCATACATACAAGTGTATATATAATTTTACTTGCCAATTATAATTATAAAAAGACAAACAGAGGCCAGCAGGTTGCACAATGTTGAAGGCACTGGACTCCCATATGACTGACCTCTATTTGAGTTCTGGACCTGGCAGATTGAAAATCACGCCAAGTATGGGAGCCAGCCAATGCCGTAGCAGTTACATCACCAGACTACAACATGGCCACCATTAATTCAAGTCCTAGACCTTGTGGCCTGAAAATCACACCAGGCGCATGTGCATGAATGCCCAAGAACCCAGGAAGAGAATGGAGAAGGGACTGTGGAATAGCCATCCCCAACTGGGAGATGATTTCTCACTTTCCCTTTCTTTCTCACTGTCTGTGTGTCTACCACTACCCCTACTCCTCCTACCCCCACTCCTTCCACCCTCCTACCCCCATAAGAACAAATGCCCTAAGGCCAAACCCCCCCCCCCAAAATAAAAGAAAAAGAAAATCATGCCAGGTGTGTGTGCATGCCTGCCCAAAATCCCAGGAGGGAACTGCAAGAGAAGCAATTGCAGTGTGGCCATTCTCCCTTGCAGAGGATTTCTTACTTGCCCTCTCACTATCTGACTCTCTCTCTCCTACAAGTACAAACATTCTACAGCAAAAAAAAAAAAAAAAAAAAAAATTAAGAAAATAGAAAGACAAACATGGGCCAGTCAGGTGGCAGCTGGATCCCACATGTCTGACTGCCCTATTTAAGTCCTGGACCCAGCAGTTTAAAAAACCTGCCAGAAACCAGTAGATGTTGTAATGGTTACATTGCTGAACTCCCATATAGTTGACTGCAGTCTGAGTTCTAGACCAGCAACCTAAAACTCAGGTCAAGCACGTGTGCATGCCATAGATCCTGAGAGGAGAATGGAGAAGGGATTGTGGAGTGACCATCCCCCCTGGGGGGGGTGTGATTTCTTGCTTTCTGTTTCTCTGACAAGCACACACACCCTATAGCAAAAGTCCCCATCTTAAAAAAGAAAAAAAGAAAACACCAGGCGCATGTGTGTACATGCCCAAAACCCCAAGCAGTGACTGGAGGAGAAGGGAATGCAATATAGTCATCCCCCTGGGAGGTGCTTTCTCGCCCTCTCTCTCTTTGTCTCTCTTTGGCTAGCACTTGTGCCTCACAGTACGCCACTCCCCCGCTCCCAAAAAAAAAGACAAATAATGATTTACTAAATGTTTCTTCCTTCCTCAACCTACCCTTCTTCCTTTTTCTATCTCAGTCTTTTGTATTCTCAACCAGAACTCTTTTTTTTTTTTAATTCCAAAGAGAGATGGGGTGTGGATTTCGGGGATTTTCTTTCTTTCTTTTTTAAAATTTGCTATAAGGTGCACGTGCTCACCAGAGACAGAGAGAGAGAGAAAGGTGAGATAGCACCCCCAGCTCCCCGCCCAGGAAAATGACTATGCTACAGTCTCTTCTCCATTTTCTCGGGATTTTAGGCATTCATACACCTGCGCCAGGCATATTTTTCAAGCTGCCTGGCCAGTGACTCAAACACCACAGTCGGCATGTGGGATCCAGTCACCTTAACCACTATACCTACCACCTGGCTAACCCCCTTTTGGGGTTTTAGGCACATGTGCGCGCACACACACCGTGTTTTTCAAGCTGCTGGGGACCGGGTCTTAATCACTGCAGTCAGTCTCATGGGATCTGGCTCCCTTAATCACTAGGCTATGGGACCAGACTTCTCAATCTGAATTCTACCTATTTTTCAAAAACTCAATCTAAATCCCATTTTGTCTATTACACCTTCCCAGACTGCACCAATGCTACTATATTCCCCTTTCACTGAATTCTAAAGCATATATCATCCATCTTCATTCCTTTATGTTTTTTTCCAGGTTTGTATTGTCTTCACCAAAAAAAACCTGAAAGGTCCTTAAAGGCAAAGAACACAGTCCTCCATATCATCTCTGAGACATCCAGCAGAGAACCTTGTATGTACGTAGGGTACATTTGGTTATATTCAATTGTGTGACGCCTCAATTTACAAACTAAGCATGACAAATAAAAGGCTCAAAGACTTCTCCACCTAAAAAGGCTTTCGAATAATACCTTTGGAGGCAAGACTTAAATTGATAAAAAGAAAAAATGTAAGTCGTTGAAACCTAGACCAAGTCTTCTCACTTTTCTTTTTTTCTGTATGTTCATTTCTTCCTTTCCATGAGACAGAGAGCAGGAGAGCGGCATCCCCAAAAGAGTCTTCATGCCACAATCGGTCAGCAGTCTCAACCTCCACGTGCACTTGGCATGATTAGGAAGGCGTAAGGATATAAACTCAGAACCTTTCAAATGTGGACCCAGTTAAATTACCACTAAGCCACTACCTGGCCCTAAGTCTTCCACTACCTGGTCCTCTCACTTTTAAAGTCAAAACAGTAAACAGTAACTTTTAAAGATCAGAAAATCGAAAGCCACAGTGCTAACAATGCATCACATTCAACCTATCACTGGTCACACACACTGTCTGAATTCCAGACTCCTTCTCTGTGGTTAGAGAGTGCTAAAGGTTCCGTCGTCTGCTGGAATAAAACAAGGCCTGCTCTTCCCAGGCCTAAAATAAGGCAAAAAGGACGTAAACAAACAGCAAAAATCAGCCCACAAAACAAAGTAACATTTAGAGGAAACTATGACTGTGAAGCTGGGGGTGGGGCAAACAGGAAAGAAAAGTCTGTGAAAGGCTGAAAAACACAACTTTTGGGTGAAAAAAGCTATGAAATACCCTTTAGGTGGTTATGTACTGGACTCCACGTGTGCTTCTAAGAAATCAGATATATGTACTTTAGTGTTTTCTCCTAGATTGTATCTCAGACTGTAAATATAGAAATGAGTTACACAGCCACCCTCTATTAAGACTGAACCTGCACACTTGTAAGGAAGAGAACCACCGTTAACTAGTTCTATAAAGACAGCTGGGTAGGATTTAACATACGGTCTCCCAGCAGTATCTATACCCAGCTTCTGGGTTTGGGGTGCTGGCCCTGGCTCGTATGCTGCAGAAGCGTTTTCTTCACAACCAAAGCACTACCCCTCTAGGGGCAAATAGTCTGGCAGAAACCGATGGAGACCAGTTTCATGGCACAGGAAGCAGTCCCCAACATTCTGTCCTGGATTTTTTTCTTAAGCAGAGAGAATGGGGGAGGGGCAGATAAGGGAGGTGGTACTAAAGACAGTAGCAGAATGACAACCAGAATAAAATAAGTTCAAACAGCACATCCTGCCTTCTTCCTAAAGCCATTTCCTTCCACAGTGATAGGGACTGCAAGTCATTAGTGCACTGCTGTTTTCACTTTCACAAAACCCAGGAAACCATTCGAAGAGCAAAGTTTCCCTCTCTTGCCCACTGTTACCTTCCAACCCTTTTTTTTTTTTCCTATCCTCTCTTCTCTAGAGACAACCGAATAGGAACAGTCCTCAGCAATCCGCTGTTTTGCTCCCCTGAGGATGGGGACGGGGGAGGATCTGGTGAAAAGTGGAAATGGAGACAGAGGAAGATGAGAACCAACTGGGAAATGAGTATGGGGGCGGGGGAGGTCATCTGGGAAGGAGACAAGGTGAAGAGAATTGAGGGCAGAGTTGTCGGAGGACAACTTGCTAAGGAAGACAAAAAGAGGACGACAGAGGAGATTAGGGGCAGGTGGAGCAGCGGAGGAGGAAATAGGACAGGTCAGGAGTTAGGGAACCCAGGCCGCGACGCCTGACGCTCAGGGCCAGCGCCGGGAGACCGGGCAGCAGGTATCTGAGAAACCGATCGGGGGGTCGAGTGTACCAGAAGACCCAGTTCCGGGACACCGGGGGCCGAGAATCTATGCGGGTGTCCGAGCGCTGAAGACATGAAGCTCTTACCGGCAGTTTGGGGTTGACCTCGCCCTTGCAAAAGTGGCAGAAAAACCGGTGCGCGGCTACAGCTGCGCCCGCGTCCGCCCCGGCGGCCGAAGCCTCCGCCATTTTTCTCCGCCGCCGCTGCTGTCCGAGAGGGCAGCGGGCCGGTCCCTGGCCTGGCCGCTACCTCCTGGCTGCGGTCGCCGCCGCCTCCTCAGTGCGGCCCGCTCCAGAGGCCGCCTCGGTCACGTGAGTCCGCCAGACCCAGAGAGGCGGCGACGCGCACGGCCACCCCGCGGCCCGCCTCCCAGCACCAGAGAGGCGCCGGAAGGAGAGTCTGCCCGCCGCCGCCCGCCCGCTGGCTCCTCAGACAGCCCCTCGCCGGTCCTCCAATCTCCCAGCGAGAAGAAAGAAAGAGCGTCCCCGGAAACCACCGAAAGGCTGGGGTAGAGCGGCACGAGTTTTGCTCCTGTCCGCGTCCTGCTCGGTGGCCATCCTCTTCCGAGCCAGGGCCGTGAGCTCCCCCTCTGCTCCGGCGGCTAGCGGGAGCCACTGGAAGGCTACTTGGGGACTCGGCGGCTTTAGGCTGGCAACCTGGATTGCACTGACCCTGAGGTTAGTGAAAAATGCCGTCTGAGCGAGGTGGCCCTGACGGCCCCCAGAGACCAAGTACGCAACGGTAGCCTGCGTGAAGGGACGGAACATCCCGGAGCCCAGCGCCCTGAAAATCCTTGCTGGGAGGGCTAAGGGGTCTAGCGATTCCTCTTCAAAGACACGTGGATGAGTGAAATAGGTTCTCTGGTTATACTGAAACTGCCTTGCACTCGAACGAACTGGATTAAATAAATTAACAATGTTTGGTAGTAGTTTGTAATGAAGAAGTAATCATTTAATCTACCACATTTTCATGTGTCTGCTTTCTCAGGAAGTAGAAATATTGGGATTAAAATACTGCCCTGCAAACAACATAACTTCCTATTTGAAAAACTCTATGGTGAAATTCTTTACCTCTTAATTTCTTTTTTCTAAATTGTCATTTCCCTTATGCACTGGGAATAACTCCCTGTTCACTCCCTCTAGGCTGTGTACAGTGAGCTTAATTCTTCTAAGCGATGAAGTTCTGTCATGGGTTGCAAAGTCAACTTCACCTAGTCTTTTTTTTTTTTTTTCCTCGATTTCACCTAGTCTTTAAAGGGAATTAGAACCACACATAATCCCATAAAGATAAATTTAATAGTCTTCTGGTAGTTTTTATCTGTGCATACATATTTTTAATAATAATAATGAACTTGACATTATTCTTTAAGATTTGCTTATATAGCTTAGTATATTGTGAATAATTTATTGTCTATGCTAATATATATTATATTAGATCATTTTAGGTGCTGGCATCTGCTAGTTTGAGTATGTCCGCCAATGTTCATGTGTTGAGCCACTGTAACAGGATTAAGAGAGTGAAAACGTGACCCAATTGTGGTGTCCAAAGGTGGGGCTTATGGGAGGAGGTTAAGATTAAGGTCATTAGGGTGGGAACCCTGTGATCAGTTCTGGTGGATTTATTACAGGGGAAACCAAAACAAAATGAGCAGCTCTGCTCTCCTTCTAGTGATGTAATCAAAATTCAGCAGAACCTCCCACCAAATGTGGTCCTGGGATTTGGACCTCCAAGCCATGAGGTGAATAAACCTCTATTCTCTTAAATAACCCTGGCTCAGGTATTTTCTGTTGTTCATAAAACAAACTAGAACAGCATAGTGTTCCATTGTATGGGTATATGATAACTATCACAGATTAGCTTGTTTCCAGTATGTCAGTATTATAAAGTAGCATGTTTGTTACTTCCTCAGAATAGAGTATTCAAAATAAAAGATATGCAAGATTTAAAGACTTCTTATATGTGGTATCAAATTGCCCTCCAGAAAGAGTTACATTCAGCAGTTCTACTCCCGGCATGAAAGAAAAACTTTTTGTTATACATTTTTTTCTTTTCTAGGTCTAGGATTCTCTAGTACTATGACTCAAGCAGAAATTAAACTGTGTTCATTGTTGCTGCAAGAGCATTTCGGAGAGATTGTAGAGAAAATTGGAGTCCACCTAATTAGAACCGGCAGCCAGCCCCTTAGAGTAATTGCCCATGACACAGGAACATCGCTGGATCAGGTACATTTAAGTGACAATAATTTGCTCTTTTTTTATTTCTTCCACCTACCTTTGAATATTGTTGGTATTCTACGCTCCAGAAAATGTAGAAAGCCTGCCCTAGGATCAGAACAATGTCATTTGTAGGAGAAGCTAGATGAGATTTAGGCCAAAAGCTTCTGATTGTCAGAGTTTCTAGTCCCTTGGGATTTCTTGGGCAAATCTTTGCTCTTCCCATGCTGTGCCTCGTTTATTCACAATGAGTGTGCTAATCTCAGGACCATCTCTAAGGAGTGAGACTAATAGAAGGAAAGTAAATCATGCGCTGAAAGGCAAGGATCAGAGGAAATATAAGCATCATAGCAAGGAAACTTCCTGATTTCTTCTGTTGATGGGTAATTCTTATTAGCTACTCCAATGAGGAGAGGGGATATGTATATAGATTCTTATCTGGCCATCTCCTCATTCTTAGTAAGCTATTGAAAAGAAATTGCCAGCAATGATGAGCTATGTCTTCAGGTCTTCTCTTTCTTTTGGGTCCCGTCTAGGTGAAAAAAGCCCTTTGTGTCCTCATCCAACATAACCTGGTGGTATATCAAGTGCACAAACGCGGCGTGGTGGAGTACGAAGCCCAATGCGATCGGATGTTGCGGATGCTTAGGTATCCACGCTACATCTATACTACCAAAACACTGTACAGTGACACTGGAGAGCTGATTGTTGAGGAGCTCTTATTGAATGGCAAAATGACAATGTCAGCTGTCGTGAAGAAAGTAGCAGACAGGCTCACAGAGACCATGGAGGGTCAGTACTGTATTTCCACAGCCATTTGCAAAAACATAGATTGGGTAGCTGCAGGAGTGGACGCTCCACTATCTTCGGCCATCTCACTTACCTCTTTCCTGCCGTTGTACAGATAGCAAGACCATGGACTATGCTGAGGTATCAAACACATTTGTGCGACTGGCAGACACGCACTTTGTACAGCGCTGCCCCTTGGTGCCTGCCACTGAAAAGTCAGAGCCTGGGCCACCACCGCCTGCCCCCACTCTCGTCATTAATGAGAAGGACATGTACCTGGTTCCTAAGCTGAGCTTGATAGGTAAGGAATTTCACCCCTGGAACCATGGCTTGTACTAATTGTGGATTCTTCCTTATTGATTACCAAGTAAATTAATATGTTGAGCGTTACCAAGTGTTTGCTGTGTGCCAGACACTGTGCTGTATAATAATGAGGAAAGCACGGTCCCTGCCCTGTGTCCTTATGTCTAGCATTTGAGATGTGAGTAATGAAATAATCACATAGATAATAACAAACTGGGACAAATACTATGAAGGATAAATGTGAGGCATTATAGAAATATTTATCAGGGGACTAGATATATCTGGGAGTTTAGGGCACAGGTTTCTTTGAGAAAGTGGCATTTGAGCTAAGATTTCAAGCTGAAGCACCCTCCACTTTCCTTTCCCATCGGATCTAAACCTGGTCTTGGTGGTCGCATGAGGAGGGAAAGGAACACTGAAGCCGGCCTCTGGTGGTATAGCCTGGCTGCACCCTGGGGCTGGTTTCAGACACACCTTCCCTGAAGACAGGGTGGTGCAGGGTAAGGCAGCTGGACCCCACAGGGCGACTCCTTTGTCTTCTAGGCCTGTGTTCCTGGGAGCCGGCTCTGCAGAGCTGGGAGACACAGGAAGGGCAGCACAAGGAAAAGCAGAATTCCTGGTGGCAACAGCTAATGTAGCTCTGAGTGGCCAATAAAAGAGACTGGCAGTGAAAAGAAAAAAAGATTTCAAGCTGAAGTAGCAGCTAAGCAGTCAGGTAATAGGATAAACACTTTTGGCAAAGAGAATATGTAGTGAGAAAAAAAATCAGGCATTTGAGGAAGTAAAAAGGAGGTAAAAAGAAAGAAAGGAGGAAAGAGTAGCTAAAGCCAGGTGAACAGAAGAATAGAACGTCATGAAATAAAATTAGAGAAACTCACAAGGACTGCAGCAAGCACGACCTGTTCTTTATCCTGAGAGCAAAGGAAAACCATTGAAGGATTTTCAGCAGGGAAGTGACATAATGTAATGTATACCTTTAAAAGATTGTTCTGTCTATAGAAAAGATGAGAGGATTGAGCAAAGTTGGGCCAGCTGGTGGCATGGTGGTTAAGACACCTGGATAACATATTACTGACTGCACAGTTCAAGTCCCAGACCTGGCAGCCTAGAAAAAACAGGAGGCTCATGTATATGCATGTCCAAAAGTCCAAGAGGAGAAAGAGGAGAAGGGATTACAGTGTGACCATTCCCCCTGGAGGCGATTTCTTACTTTCCCTTTCTTTCTGTCTCCCTCTCTCCGGCAAGTGCATGTGCCCTATACAACACTAAAAACATAAATGGGACAAAGGTAAGTAGGCAAACTGGTGAAACACTAAATATAGGAGTGAGAAAGACAGGTATCAAGAATTGTGTCTGGGCCCAGCAGATGGCATGATGGTTACATCACTGGATTCCCACATAGTGAACCGCAGTTCAAGTCCTGGACCCAGCAGCTTAAAACTCACACTGGACGCATGTGCATGTGTCCCTAAAATTCCAAGAGGAGAATGGAGGAGAAGGGCTTATGTGGCCATCCCCCCGGGGGGTGATTTTCTCACTTTCTGTCTCTCTGGCAAGCGCACACACCCTATAGCAAAAGTCTCTGTTTAAAAAAAAATTACATCTGTGTATCTGATTCACATATATGGAGGGCTGATGGCATTCACTATGAAAGGAAACGTTGGAGGTTCAGTTAGAGGGAGAAAGATTATTAATTTCTTTTGAACGTGTTAAATTTCAGATGACCTTATTATTTGCTTAAGTTTCTTATAGCTGCTCAGCCTCCTAAGCCACTCTAACCTAGAGGCAGCTAGACTCATGTGTGGTCATTTCTTGCCATCCTGTGAGCTGTTTCCTGACTAATCAATTGTTTTACTTGGCAGGGAAAGGTAAAAGGAGGAGATCATCTGAAGAAGATGCTGCTGGAGAGCCCAAGGCCAAGAGACCAAAGCATAGCACAGATAACAAGGAGGTAATGGGGCTTCTTGATTAGGAGTCTCACCCTGAACCAGGCCAGAAAGAGCACTCAGATAACAAGCCCCATGAAGCATAAATATTCCTAAGCTAAGAAGCAGAACTATTAACTTCATTGAATGTTGGCCAAGAATAGACCAACCAAGAGTAAACTTCATTGCTGTCTCCCTTTTGAGCCTTAACTTCATTCATTAAACAGCAGGTAACATGCCAAAAGAAGGCCTAGAGAAAGTTGCAGTTCTTCAGTGTGGCCGGAACATACAGACCGATGATGAGTCTAGGAAGATAACACATCGACCTGGACTCCTGTATTTGGATGCCTTCTTGGCATCCCCATAAAGGTGGCTGATAAGGACCTCAAAATTAGTATGACCAAAACATAATAAGCAATTCCTCTTCCCAAACATCTCCTTTCTAAGCTTCCTCAGCTTAGTAAAGGATACCACCTAGGTCAGCCCCTAGCAAATCACCTTTTCCTTAGCCAGAATACTTGGAACCCACTAATCTCACAGTGAAACCTGTCAGCCCAGTTTCCAAAATTATCTCAAACCCAGCCATTTCTCACCTCTTCCACACCTGTCTCCCTGATCTAAGATAAAATCATCTCTTGTCAACACTTCACCAATACTCTCCTAATGGACTTAGCAGCTAAAACGACTTCCTAAACTATCCAAACAAACAAAATACTGAATCACTGATTAGATTCCTTTAAAAGCTTCCCATTACTCTTAGAAATTCGACATAACCTAGATCATTACATGATCTGCAGGAGATACTGCTCCCTAACCTCAACTCTTTCCACTTTCCCTCTTGCTCACTGTGTTCCAGCAACCATCTTTCTTTCTGCCCCTCTAATATGCCAAACTCTTTCCAGTCTTCAGGGTTTTTCCCTTAACTATTCTGCTTCAGATACCTTTCCCCAGGTCTTCCTGTAGTGCATCTTTTCTTTCCCTCATTCAAATGATTAAATGCATTTTTCTTAGAGCTAAGCACTGTTGCCCACTCTTACCGCAGTCTCTAGCACATTTTCCTGTTTCGTTTTCTTCCAGAACTTAGAGCTGAAATGATTTATTTTGCAATTTTTTTAAGGTTTTTGCCACAGGGCACGTGCATTCACCAAAGAGACAGAGAGAAACAAAGAGAGGGAAAGGGAGAAATCACCCCTGATGGGGGATGACCGCACCACAGTCCCTTCTCTTCCACTCACCTCCTGGGATATTGGGTACACACACACATGCGCGCATGCACACATCCACACACACACCCTGATCAGGTCTGGACTCGAACTGCAGTCGACCATGTAGGAGTCCAATGCCTTCACTACCATGCCATCTGCTGGTCCCCTGAAATTAAGTATTATTTGTGTATGTGTTTGTGTTCCTAATAGAACATAAACTCCTTGAAGGCATTATGTTGTCACTGGCATTTGAATATTTCTTGATCAACTAAAAGAGTTGAACTTTATCCTGAAGATAGGACGGGGAGATATAGATGGATTTAAAGCAGAATGTTCTAGTTTGTTCTTTTGCAAATAACATAAAGTACCTAAAACTAGGTGATTTGTAAGAATAAAGGCTTATAGCAAAAAAAAAAAAAAAAAACTAAAAAAGTAGAAAAGGACTTCTCTATGAAAAATGGGGAGAATGATATATAAAAGCAACAAGATTAGAAGCAGAAAACCAGTTATTCTTTTTATAGTAGTGTCTGCTATGTTAAAGAGAGAAAGTAAAAAGTTAGAAAGTTATTGTAGTAATCCAGTGGAGCCATGATTAGAGCCTAAAATGAGATAATGATGACAGAATTAAAAATAGAAAAAACTAGACAGCCGATAAATATAAAGAATAGTTAGAACTCGATGATGGGATGGTAGAGGTTTCCAAATTTCTAGCCTAAGGAATTGGGTTGATTATAGTGTAGCTGTATGAAAACACAGACCAGTTTAGGGAAACAGGTTGAGGTATCAAATAGGTGGTTGGGTCTACAAATCTGGAGCTTAATAGAAAACTTTGGGATTAAGTAAAAGACTTGGAAATTTGTTGGTAGGTAGAGTCTAGAAAGTGATAAAATTACCTGCATAGAATGAGTAGAGTAGGGCCAGCAAATGGCATGGGAGTTAAGGTACTGGATCTCACATGACTCACTGCACAGTTCAAGTCTCAGACCCGAAGGCTTGAAAATCATGTTAGGTACATGCGAGTGCATGCCCAAAATCTCAAGAGGAGACTAGAGAAGAAAGGATTGCAGCATAGCCATCCCCCTAGGGGTGATTTCACGCTTTCCTCTCTCTCTCTCTCTCTCTCTCTCTCTCTCTCTCTCTCTCTCTCTCTCTGGTGAGCACACACCCTATAACAAAAACAGAAAAAAAAACAGGAACCAGCAGATGATGTAATAGTTACGTCGCTGGACTACCACATGGCCAACTGCAGTTCAAGTCCTGGGCATGGCGGTTTGAGACTTATGCTGGGTGCATGTTCTTGCATGCCCAAAATCCCGAGAGGAGAATGGAAAAGGGGTTTCAGCTTGGCTAGCCCCCGAGGGGTGATTTCTCATTTTCTGTGTGTGTGTGTGTGTGTGTGTGTGTCTCTCTCTGTCTCTCTGGTGAGTGCATGCACCCTATAGCAAAAATCTTAAAAAAAAAAAAAAAAAAAAACACACATACCAAGAAAGGAATGTGTGAAGTATAAACAAAAGAGGGAGATTTGAGGAGAGGGATTTAAAATAGGGAAAGATTGGGCCAGCAGGTGGCATGGTGGTGAAGGCACTGGACTCCCACATAGCCAACTGTGGTTCAAGTCCCACACCAAGTGGCTTACTTTCTCATTTTCTCCCTCTCTCTCTAGTGACACAGCAAATTTTAAATAATAATAATAAAATTAAATAATAAAAGTAAAATAAAATAAGGAAAGGTTGGAGCTGAGCTTAGAGAACCTAGTTGAAGTTGGATATTCCTCAACTTTCACACTCAGAAATCCAGAGGCCATGTTTGGGAGAGTCTTCTTGTTGGTAGGTCATATGGCAAAAGAGGGCAGAGAAGGAGCATAAATCCTGTATCTATGTGTCTTCTCCCCTCTCTTAATAAATGTTCCAGGCTAACTTCACATGCTCAAATGATATATATTTTTTTTTTCTTTTTTTGGAGAGGTTTGTTTTTTTTTTTTTGCTATAGGGCGCCTGCGCTCGCCACACAGTCAGAGATATAGAAAGCGAGAAATCACCCCCCAGAGGGGATGGCCACGCCGCAATCTCTTCTCTTCCATTCTCCTCTTGGGATCTTGGGCACGCACGCACACGCACCCGACGTGAGTTTAAGCCACCGGGTCCGGGACTCGAACCACGGTTGACTACATGGGAGTCCAGCGACATAGCCATTATGCTAACTCTGGTCCCCAAATGATATTTTTTTAAGAGACATTTTTGCTTAGGGCATGTACACTCACCAGAGAGCCAGAGAGAGACAGAGAGAAAGCAAGAAATCACCCCCAGGTGGGGATGGCTTTGCTGCAGTCCCTTCTCCTCTAGTCCTCTCGGGATTTTGAACATGGACATACATGTGCCCAGCATGCGTTTGAAGCCACCAGGCCCAGGACTCAAACCACAGTCAGCCACGTAGGAGTCCAGCGATGTAACCATTCCACTATATGCTGGTCCCTTGAATGATTTTGCTCCAATTTAGTTTCTGTTGTATAGGAAAAGAAATGACAAATACTTATATCCAAGCTCCTCACCAGAAAACTCTTTGTGTTTCTAAATGTTTCTCCCTAATCCTTGTCCCTTCCTCAGCCCACTCCAGATGACGGGATTTATTGGCAGGCCAACCTTGACAGATTCCACCAACACTTCCGTGACCAGGCCATTGTGAGTGCAGTAGCCAACAGGATGGACCAGGTAATATCTGCCAGTGATCATTAGGGATATTCACTTATTTGCCAAATCTGACCGTTGGCAAACAACCAGAGCTGGGGGACAGCACTTGAAATCTGAATTTAAGCTTGCTTTTTAAACCTAGACAAGCAGTGAGATTGTGCGGACCATGCTCCGGATGAGTGAGATTACCACTCCCTCCAGTGCTCCCTTTACCCTGCCCTTGTCTTCCAATGAGGTGAGTCCCACGTTCTTGCGCTGGCTTCCTTCCATACTCTTGGGTGTTGTAACAGTGACTATACATTGAGTTTGGGGTTAGGTTGAGGTCTGAGTTGAAAGGAAATGTTTTTTGTTGTTTGAAGGAGGAAAATTATCTTCAAGAGGTAAGCACTGAAATGTTTCGTCTCTAGAATCCAGTTTTTCAAACTTTAAACCATTCTCTTATTCAACATATCTACCTCTTAACCCATTCCTAATTGTTTTAAGAATCTGTCTACTGGGGGGGGGGGGGGGGCGGAGGAGGCAACAGGTGACTTGGTGTTTGAGGTGCTGGACTCCCACATGTCAACTGCGGTTCAAATTCTAGACCCAGTGGCTTGCTTTCTCATTTTCCCTTTCTCTCTCTGGTCAAAATTTAAAAAAAAATTATAGATAATTTTTTAAAAGAATCTTATATACTAGGGCTGGCAGGTGGTGTGGTGGTTGAGGGTGCTAGACTCACACATGGCCAACCACAGTTCAAGTCCCAGACCTGGCGGCTTGCTTTCTCACTTTCTTTCTTTCTCTCTTGCTCTATCCCTCTCTAGTCAAATTAAAATAAATAAAGATAAATAAGATAATTCTTAAAAAAAAAAAAAAAGAAGAAGAAGAATAGAAGACTCTATCTACTATTTGCCCCAGCAACACACACTACTGAGATGCTGTGCTTCACAGGTGGGGACCTCGTGAAAGGCCTGGCTTCAGTTCCTGGTCCAACTAAAGGCCGGGTGAGGTGGCATACACCTGTCATTCCAACAATTTAGGGAGGCTGAGGCAGGAGGATCACCGGCTGAAGGTTGACCTGAGTGACATAGCGAGTCTCTGTCTTTGTATAAAAGAAAAAAAGAAGAATCCACTATTTGGACTCTGAGAGCATTGGCTTTCAAGATATAATTTGGGGGACCGGCAGTTAGCGTAATGGCTATGTCACTGGACTCCCACGCAGTCGACCACGGTTCGAGTCCCAGACCCGGTGGCTTAAACTCACGCTGGGCGTGTGTGCGTGCGTGCCCAAGATCCCAAGAGGATAATAGAGGAGAAGGGATTGCGGCATGGCCATCCCCCCTGGGGGGTGATTTCTCGCTTTCTATCTCTGTCTCTCTCTGTCTGTCTGGTGAGCGCACGCACCCTATAGCAAAAACCTCTCCAAAAAAAAAAGATATAATTTGACCCCTATATTTGCTTTTAAAAATATGTTAATTTTGTGTATAGCTTCTTTTATTTTAGAATTATTTAACTTTTATTTATTATCATCATTTTTCAGTTTGACCAGAGAGAGCAAGCAGCCAGGTCTGGGACTCAAACTGCGTTTGGCCATATGGGAGTCCAGTGCCTTAACCACCACACTACCTGCCAGCCCCAATTGTGTATATGTTTTTTTTTTTTTTTTTTTTTTTTTTTTTAGAGAGGTTTTTGCTATAGGGCACGTGCGCTCGCCAGACAGACAGAGAGAAACAGAGACAGAAAGCGAGAAATCACCCCCCAGGGGGGATGGCCACGCCGCAATCCCTTCTCCTCCATTCTCCTCTCGGGATCTTGGGCAAGCACGCACACACACGTGGTGTGAGTTTTAAGCCACCTGGTCCGGGACTCGAACCTCGATCGACTACGTGGGAGTCCAGCGACACAGCCATTACGCTAACTGCTGGTCCCCAATTCTGTATATTTTTAAATGTGTTTTCAAAAGATCTGTTTTTTCAATACTGGTATTTAATGTATCAAATACACACACACACACACACACACACACACACACATATATTTAGAATTATTTATTGTATTTTGGGGCCAGCAGGTGGCATGGTGGTTAAGGGCGCTGGACTCACATGGCCGACCGTGGTGCATGTCCCAGACCTGGTGGCTTGCTTTCTCACTTTCCCTCTCTCTCTCACTCTGTCCCTCTCTAGTCAAATAAATAAAGTTAAATAATTTTTTAAATTATTTATTTTATTATAAGTATTATTTTTTAACTTGGTATAGTCATCAGAGAGAGAGAGAAGGGAAGTGAGAAAACAAGCTAGGTCTGGGACTCCAACCGAGGTCAGCCATGTAGAAGTCCAGCATCTTAACCACTACACCACCTGCTGGCCCCTGCTTATATTTCTATTACTTTCATTATTGTATTAGGTCGTCAGGAAAGTCATGAGTATTTTTCTGTTTTACTATGCAAAAATGCATCATGACTTTCCTGACAATCCAATATTTATTTAAAATAAATATTTTTATATATTTATTGTTTATTTAAAAACTGTTTAGGGATTGTGGCATGGCCATCATCGCTAGGGAGTGATTTCTCACTTTCTCTCCCACTGTTGTCTGTCTCTCTCTTTCCAGTGAGTGCGAGGCAAATACCTTTTAAATATAAATAAGTAAAAACTATTTAACCTATTATATAATCTTTTTTTTTTTTTTAAATTTTTGCTATTGGGCATGTATGCTCACCAGAGAGAGACAAAAAAATGAGAAATCACCCCCCAGGGAGGATGGCCACACAGCTCTCCCCTTTCCTCTATTCTCCTCTCAAGATTTTGGGCGTTCACATACTCATGCTTGGTGTTTCTTCCAAGCTGCTGGGTCTGGGACTTGAACCACACAGTTGGCCTTGTGGGATCCAGCGACCTTAACCACCAAGCCACCTGACTGGCCCTATGATGATAAAAGTAATTACATGACCTATATTCAACAGCATAAAAAATGCATACTTTTTTCTTTTTAAAATTTTTTTTATCTATTTATTTACAATAATTCACTGTATATTAATACAGTATACAAAATGATATTTTCCATCCAGTATACATTGTATGTTGGCTCAATCAAGGATATTGCCATATATGTTATCATCAACAAATAATTATCTATTTCTTTGTTTCTTACATATTTTGCTTTATTTTCCCCTCCTTAATTGTCCATCTCTCACTCTCTGCCAACTCCCCCCCACTTCTCCCACACTGTCTCTGGTATGTACAGTATTTTCCATACCTTTTTTTTTTTCACATTTTGTTGTTTCACTAAAGATCTTAACTACTTTAAAGACTTTCAGTAGCTAGCACAGCTGATTTATGCATATTTATGAACACATGTCTGACTTGAGGCGTAAACCTCAGTGAGTAAAGTGAACATACTATAAAGTAGCACCTTGCTGGGGCTATACAGCTTACTGCAGTCATTAAATAGGTATTAATAGATATTTTTAATGTATTTTTTAATTTCAAAAATAAGTTTAGTTTTAATAAAATTTTAAAATATTAAGAGAAATTTGCTTAAAACTCAAAGCCAGGAAAAAGGTTAGGATTCAGTTCAAATAGTAGGTAGATGAACCTATCAACAGTTCAAGAGAAGACAAAAATCCTTAACTATGGAAATCAAAGCATTGAAGAAAATCAGTAATGTTTTAGTCTAAAGTCAAAAAATTATATCTCACTAGTTCAGACTCACGTAATTAATTTCTCTTCTATTGAATTTGCAATGTTACTGTGGTCTGATCTTTCATTTAAACTCTGGAAGTTCACATTCAACTCTGGACCTGTCCCTACCATTAAGCTGGCTATTCTCTTGCTTGTTTCTTGTACTCTTATTTCTGTGTGTCCAACGTTAGTTTTCTTGGTACAGCACTCCCTTCAGCACTTCTTGGAGAGCTGGTCTGGTGTAGGTAAATTCTTTCAGGTTTCATTTATCTGAGAATGTTTCTGTCCTTTTTTTCCCATATGAAAGATAATCTTGAGGGGCCAGCAGGTGGCATGATGGTTAAGGCGCTGGACACTCCCACATGGCTGACCACGGTTCGAGTCGTGGACCTAGTAGCTTGTTTTCTCTCTGTCTCTGTCTCTGTCTCTCTCTCTCTCTCTGATCAAATTAAAATAAGTGAATGAATAAATAAAATAAAATAATTCTCCTAAAAAAAAAAAGAAAGATAGGTCTGGATATAGTAGTCTTGGTTGAAATTGTTTTTCACTTAACACCTTGAATATATTTTACCATTCTTTCCTTGCTCATATTGTTTCCAATGAGAGGTCTGACATTATCCTTATTGGATATCCTTTGAAAGTAACTTGACATTTCTCTCTTGCCAAATTTAGTATCTTGTCTCTGTCTGTGGTTTTGGTCAATCTGGCTGTGATGTGCCTCAGGGAAAATCTTCTTAGGTCGATTCTATGTGGAGTCCTTTGTATTTCTTTGGTCTGGATAGTTGAGTGCCTCTCTACATTTAGAAAGTTTTCTTCCAGGATTTTATGGAATAGATTATCAATACCCATGGGACCAGCAGTTAGCATAATGGCTATGTCGCTGGACTCCCATGTAGTCAACCGCGGTTCGAGTCCCAGACCTGGTGACTTAAACTCACACCGGGCGCGTGTGAGTGTGTGCCCAAGATCCTGAGAGGAGAATGGAGGAGAAGGGATTGCTGCGTGGCCACCCCCCTTGGGGGGTGATTTCTCGCTTTCTGTCTCTCTGTCTGTCTCTGTCTGTCTGGCAAGTGCATGCGCCCTATAGCAAAAAAACCTCTCCAAAAAAAAAAAAAAATTACCCTTATTAGTTCTCTTCACCTACTGGGATATCGATCCAGATGTTTGGGCATTTAATGTTATCTAGTATAACTCGTATGTTATTCTCATTTTTTGGGGTTATTTCCTCATTCTTCTTGGTGAAGTTTTCTAGGTCAGATGTTCGATCTACATCTAAGATTCGATCTTCCACATGATCTAATCTGCTTTTGAAATTTTCAAAGGAAGTTTTGATTTCCTATATTACAGCCATCATCTCTGACAATTCTGTTTGATTCTTTTTTTATGATACGTATTTCCTCTTTCAGATCGTTCAAGAACTTCCTCACTTCTTGGAACTCGGTATCTGTTTTTTCCTGCGTCTTTTGGAGTTCATTTTCTCTATTTTCTTGCATCTCTGTTAGCTTTGTCACTATGAATATTTTAAATTCTTTACCTGACATTTCCATGAATTCCCTTGTATTCTTTATGGTGGAAGAGGAGTTATTTTGTCCCATTAGAGGAGAGATATTTTCTTCATTTCTCATATTTCTGTGCCTTTGTGCAGTGGTTTCTGCTCATCTGATGGATAATACTTTTTTTCCTATTTTTAGAGTTAAATCTGAGCAATCAGAGGAATGCAGAAGGAGGTGACCTGCAGTCCATAAACAGTGCCATTTTTCTCCCTTTGCACAACATATTCAGTGAAAATTGAGGATTAATCGGACCCTACAAATACTCAAATATTTTGCTACTAAGCTCCTAGACCTGTCTAAAAAATCAGTGTAGGGAGGCTGAGCATGAGCAGAAAAGTGAGAAAGGTAAAAAGAAAAGGAAAAAGAATGGGAAAAAAAACAAAGAAGAGAAAAAAAAAGACAAAAACACCAAGAAAAAGAGAAGAAAAAAATTATTTTGACAGAAATGAAAACTGTGCTGCATGCTAGCACGCTGCACCAGTGAGGCCACTCGGCACTCAAAAATAGATGGCTGCTGATTGATTTATCCTATGGGGCAGGGGGAAAGGTAAGAATTAGAAAGGCAAAAGAGCAGCAGAGAGCTAAGTTTAAAAATTGAAAAAAAAAGAAAGAAAGAAATTAAAAAGAAAGAGAGAGATGGAAAGAGAATAAGTAGGGTGCTCTAACCTGACCCCTGGCTAGACTGGGGAGCAGGAGGGTGAAGTCTGGGCAGAGGGTCTTCAGTGGTCGAAATCTCTGAATGGGGCTGTTCGGAACTCCCATACTTTTATGCTATAGGGCACATACGCTTGCTGAAGAGACAGAGAGACAGAAAGCAAGAAATCATTCCCCAGGGGGGATGGACATGCACACACAGGCTCTCAGTGTGAGTTTTAAGCCACCAGGTCCAGGACTCAAACCACAGTTAGACTACATTGGAGTCCAGTGACATAACCATTACACCATCTGCTGGTCCCAAAATGCATTTTTTAGAAAGTTATAGTTCCCCAAACTTCCAAGAGTGGTGGAAATGTTTTTTATCTTGTTGTGGCTAGTAGTTTATAGATGTATACAATTTTCAGCATTCATCAAACTCTGTTCTTAAGATCTTTGTTTCTTATTTTCTGTAATATGCCTCAATTTAAAATATAGATACATCAGGGCCAGCAGGTAGCATAGTGTTTAAAGCACTAGACTCCCTCATGGCTGACTGTGGTTCAGGAATGTATGCATATATGCCCAAAATCCCAAGAGGAGAATGGAGGAAAAGGAATGGCGGCATGGCCATCCCCCCATGGGATGATTTCCCACTTACTTTCTCTCTGTCTCTTTCTGTCTCTCTGGTGAGCATACATGCCCTATAGCAAAAATCTTTCTAAAAAAAATAAGAAAATAAATAAAAAATAAAGTATATCTACGTAAAGTTCTGCATAATCCTAGCCTCAGAAATTCTTGTTAATAATTTGGTATGGGGACCAGCAGGTAGCTTAATGTTTAGGTTGCCGGACTCCCACATAGTCAACTGCGGTCCTAGAACTGGTGGCTTAAAACTCACACCAGCATGTGTGCGTGTGTGCCCAAAATCCAGAGAGGAGAACGGAGGAGAAGGGATTGTGGTGTGGCCATCCCCTTGGGGGATGATTTCTTGCTTTCTTTCTCTCTGTCTCTCCGTCAAATGCATGCTCCATATAGCAAAAATCTCTCTAAAAAATAAAATAATGATAATAATCTGGTATGTGTCTTTATTCAGGCTTATCTTATACATTGTTTGTATGTGTCCAGGTATTTTTAGTTTTTAAAGTTTTTTTAAGAATTGTTTATTTAATTTTACTTATTAGTATCATCTAATTTGCTGGAGGGCATGTGTGCTCACCAGAGAGAGGGAAAGTAAGAAAGCAAACCACTAGGGACCAGCAGTTAGCATAATGACTATATCGCTGGACTCCCATGTAGTCGACCGTGGTTTGCGTCCCGGACCCGGTGGCTTAAACTCACACCAGGCGTGTGTGCGTGCATGCCCCGGATCCCAAAAGGAGAATGGAGAAGGGATTGTGGCTTGGCCATCCCCCCTGGGGGGTGATTTCTCGCTTTCTGTCTGTCTCTCTCTGTCTGTCTGGCAAGCGCCCGCGCCCTATAGCGAAAACCTCTTAAAAAAAGAAAAAAAAAAAGAAAGAAAGCCACTAGGTCCGGGACTCAAAACAGTAGTTTACCACCTCATAGTCTAGTGCCTTAACCACCACGCCACCTGCTGGCTCCTTTATATAGTTCGTTCTTTCTTTTTTTTCTGTCTGTCTTTAGAGGTTTTTGCCTTAGAGCGTATGCACTCGCTGGAGAGAGACTGGACAGTGAGAGAGAAAGTGAGAAATCACCTCCCAGTGGGGATGGCCACACCACAATCCTTTCTCTATTCTTCCAGGATCTTGGGCATGCTCACACACACACCCAGTGTAATTTTCAAGCCACTGGGTCCTGGACTTAAACTGCAGTCGGTTATGTGGTCGTCTAGCACATAACCGCTACACCATCTGCTGGCCCCCTCTTTATACAGTTTTTAAAATTTTTACCAATGCATATATGTATTCACCAGAGAGAAACAAAGAGACAAAGAGAGAGAAAGACAGAAAGGAAGTACTCCCAGTGGGGCATGGTCATACCACAATCCTTTCTTCTCTGTTTTCCACCCTGTTGATATTTTGAGCACACTTATACACATCCTAGCATGTTTTCAAGCCGCCAGGGCCAGGATTTGAACTGCATATTTGGCCACATTGGACCCAGTTCTCTTGTCTGCCAAGCCATGGGGTTAGTCCAGGTCTATGCATTTTTTTAAACCAAAAACATGGGGCTATACTCAATATATGTCCCATCATTTTTCTTTTCTACAACTGTATATGTAACACTAGTTTTCATGTCAGTATTTTTAGGTCTTTGTCATCCTTTATAATGACTGTATCATATTCTACTTAAATGGATACGCTGTACTTTTGTTTAATCAGTTTCTTATTTTTGAACATTTAAATTGTTTCCTGTTTTTTTACTCTTACAAAGTATGCTGCTATGAATATATTTTTGGATATTTTTATACTTTGGATTTAAAATTAAAACATCTTTATTTCAGTAGTGTTTAAGTTCCCAAATCCATTTTCAGTGTCTTTTTTTGTTCTTTAGATCTTTAGATCCCTACCTGTTGGCTATAACATCTCGAAGCAAGTTCTTGATCAGTATCTTACTCTGCTGGCAGATGATCCAGTAAGTCTGCTTTTGTTTAGTTTTTCTTTATTCTGTTCTGTTTACAATTTATTTCTGCTCCTGATACCTACTGTCATCTCCTGTGGCCTCATTCTAACCAGCTCAGACGGTTTCCCCTCCATCATCTGAGAGAAGGGCTGCCTGCTGTAAACTCTTGGCTATATTTGCTCCATTAGGAACAGAATCACTGGATTTCCCATTCAGTTAGCACTCTGTCTCACACTCTGTCTCTTTTTTTCTTTTTGTAATAGCTGGAGTTTGTTGGAAAGTCTGGCGACAGTGGTGGAGGAATGTATGTCATCAGTATCCTTACCAGTTATTTTCTTACAGTCAAGCAGAACTATGAAGCAGAGGAGCTGGCAGGTGGCATGGTAGTTAAAGGCTCTGGACTCCCACATGGCTGACCATGGTTCAAGTCCCAGGCCTGGTGGCTTGCTTTCTCACTTTCCCTCTCTCTCTGATCAAACTGGAAAGTAATAACAATAATAATAATAAATAAAGCTAAATAAAATAATTCTTTTTTTAAAAAAAAGAACTGTGAAGCAGAATAGCACCTTGTGAAAAAAAGGTTTGGTAATGTTTAGTGTACTAAATAAGTTAGCAAATTGAAGTAATCTTCTATGAAGTTTTCTGTAAATGTTCAGTGAACTATTTTGGTGATAAAGAAGTAATAAGTACTTTTAATTAACCAAATTTTAGTTAGACAGAAGCCTTACTTAAGCATCCTCATTAGAGACTTGGGAATAAAAGTTACAATCACAGTGACCAGGCCGAAACATGACTGAGTGCCCTTAATCCTCTGCATAAAGATCTCCATAAGGCATTAGCATCCCTAGCCACAGCCACACTGGAGTCTGTCGTCCAGGAGAGGTAAGGGACCCTCTGACTGGGCTTGGGTGGATTGGGTTCAGACATCTCTTCCACACACAGCACTTTGATCATCATATAAGCGACCAACATAGGCACGCCTTGGCACACTTTGCCCCATTTCCCCAGTGGGCTGCTGTGATTCCATCTATCACTGCTCTTCATCCTCAGATAAACTCCTGCTTCATTCCCAATGATGCAAACTAACCAGCTTCCCTAAAGCCTTTGCTTACGAGTGCAGGAATTATGGCACACAAATGAGTCAGCAGTTGGTGACTAATTAGTGATTAGCAGTACCATCACCAGTTTGTGGAACCATAAAGGGATTCTCTGATTGCTGGTCCTGGCTCCACACAAGGAATAGGACAACCACCATCTGTGACTAAGAGCTAATGCTGATCTTCTGTCTTGGCATGCTGTGTGCATTCTTTATTTCTTTCCAGATTTGGGTCTCGCTGTGCCAGAATATTCCGCCTAGTTTTGCAAAAGAAACACCTGGAGCAAAAGCAGGTGGAAGACTTTGCCATGATTCCTGCAAAGGAAGCAAAGGATATGCTGTATAAGATGCTTTCAGAAAATTTTATGTCACTTCAGGTAACCAGTGGTGTAATAATGCCAACTAGCTAAGTTGGCCTAGGGTGAGAGAAACTCCTGAGGCAGACATCTTCAAGCAAACTATATCCAGCTCTGAGATAGAAAATAAGTGATTAAAAAAGACATAACAGGCACTTGAAGGATAATGTAAAGCTTTAACTGGCCTAGTAAGAAAGAATCACAGCGAAGAATCCACCTAAAGGTACCCTGTCCTATTTTCCCCTATCACTTCTGTTCATTCCTCAGGCATTATCTATAATAGATAATAGATTAAATCTATCAAGAGCATGTACTGGGTACATGTAGAACCTGTGAGGAAGTAGCTAAATGGATTTTGGAGTCAGATCACAGCTCTGTCTCTCACCCAGTTAAATAGAGCAAATTACCTACCCTTATTTTTCCCATCTATAAAATGGTGATGGAGGGTGGTAATAAGAACAATACCGTTTGTTGTAGAGATCAAATATAATCTACATAGCTCATAGAGTTTCATAGTAAATTTGAGTTGCCTTCCCTGTCTCTCTCACTTGGGAAATTGATGGCCAGATGGAACAGCAGCAGCCCGGTGCTCTACGTGGCCAATAATGCCATAGCACGGTGCCGCATGACAAGGGAGAGGGACGTTTGTGTGAGGGCGAGGGCTAAGCAGAGGTAGGACAGATTGACTTCACCAGTTCAAAAAAAAACAGTATCAAGTCTCTTATATTTCTTTCTCTGGACAAATAGGAAATTCCCAAAACACCAGACCATGCCCCATCCAGGACCTTCTACTTATACACCGTGAACGTTCTGTCAGTTGCCCGAATGTTGTTGCACAGGTGCTATAAGGTAAGTCCATCTGGACCTTGTCCCCTCCCCTACAAAGATCCGTCTCCCCCCTTGACCCATTTTACTGAACTACAGTCCTTAAATACAACTGTGTACATTTCTTGTCTTCCTTCTCTTCCTCAGAGCATAGCCAACTTGATAGAAAGGAGGCAGTTTGAAACCAGAGAGAACAAGTGAGTAGTATTTTCAGTCCAGTCATTTACACATATATCTATACACATACACACGCACACATAGGGTTGTTGGATAAATCATGACACATTTTTACACAGCAAAATACGTCATGACTTTTCCAACAACCAAATACATATATACAAATATACACACAGGCCTTAAACCACGCAGTCGGCCATGTGGAATCCAGCTGCCTTAACCACCATGCCACCCGACTGGCTTGTGTTTATATTTTTCAAAATCAAATGTCCAAGGGGCATTTTCCAACAGAAATGTGAACCAATAAAGATAATAGCGAGACTAATGCTTAAATCATTGGCATAGATTGACATAATGTATGCATAACCTACACTTTTTTCCTAAGTGTTATTTATTTTATTTGTTGTTACTATTTATTTTTTAATTTGAACAGAGGAAGTGAGACAACAAACCACCAGGTCCAGGACTTGAACTGTGGTCGGCCGTGTGGGAGTTCATGACACCTGCCGGCCCCTTAGCCTGCACTTTTCTTTTTTACCCCAATTAAATAATTTGCAGATTAAATTTATTCAAAACACACAGATGCACCAGACTTTAAGTGCAAATGAGAAAGGCAGTAAGAGTTTTAGGAATGAAGTTATATTTCCAGTTAGGTTTGTGAAAAACATCCTTAGAGGGTATTTGACCACTTTGGTCAGGAACATGGTAAAAGAGGGAATTGTACCTTAGAGGTAAAAGATAAGTGAATCTTCAAGATGAAGGAACATGTTTCAGAGCTGCATTTGTCTGACAGGCGTCTACTAGAAAAGTCTCAGAGGGTAGAAGCAATCATCGCATCTATGCAGGCTACGGGTGCAGAGGAGGCCCAACTACAAGAAATAGAGGAGATGATCACAGCCCCTGAACGTCAGCAGCTAGAGACCCTGAAACGTAACGTCAACAAGTAAGCCTCCTTCACTTAAGACCTGTATTTCAAAATCCCTTTCAGGCAGCCCTTCCAACTTAACACGAGCAAACCTAACTCTTTGTCTTCCCCAACTCAATTAACAAAATTTAATCTGTTTTCCTGAACTGCCAGTTCTGAAGAAATTCCCAGTGTCTCCATCCCTATAACACTGGTTTACCAAGTGCTAGTGATTCCATTTCAGTATCATGTCTCAAATCCGGCCTTTCATGTCATTTGCATAGAGGCTGCCACCCCCTTTCCTGGACCTTCCCAGGGACCTCTCCTGCCAAAGCATCCCTCACAGTCCTCTCAAAATTGTTATCTTTAAAGTGGCCAATAGTATCACTTTTTTTTTTTTTTTTTTTTTTGAGAGGTTTTTCGCTATAGGACGCGTGCGCTCGCCAGACAGAGAGAGAGAGACATAGAGACAGAAAGCGAGAAATCACCCCCCAGTGGGGATGGTCACGCCGCAATCCTTTCTCCTCCATTCTCCTCTTGGGATCTTGGGCACGCACGCACACGCGCCCGGCGTGAGTTTTAAGCCACCGGGTCCGGGATGCGAACCGCGGCCGACTACGTGGGAGTCCAGCGACATAGCCATTACGCTAACTGCTGGTTCCCGCCAATAGTATCACTCTTAAAAAAAGTCCAAACTCCCTCCTTACAGGGCCTTTCTAAATTTTGGATTAGCCTGCCTCCTTACTTCCTTTCACTCCTCAACACTCACCTTAAGAACAGCATTGAATTTGTAGATTGCTTTGGGAGGTACTGCTATCTTAACAATATTAACTCTTCTAGCCTATGAACATAGGAGGTCATTCTATTTTTTTAGATCTTTAATTTTTTTCAACAATGTTTTGTCATTTTCATTGTACAAGTTTTGCACCTCTTGTTCAATTTATTCCTCTTTCTTTCTGACACTAGTTTGATTTCATTTTTGCATCATTCATTGCTAGTGTATAGAAAAGACAACCAATTTTGGGACCAGCAGTTAGCATAATGGCTATGTCTCTGGACTCCCACGTAGTCGACCGCGGTTTGCGTCCCAGACCTGGTGGCTTAACACTCACGCTGGACGCATGTGCGTGCATGCCCAAGATCCCAAGAGGAGAATGGAGGAGAAGGGATTGCGGCGTGGTCATCCCCCCTGGGGGGTGATTTCTCACTTTCTGTCTCTCTGTCTCTGTCTGTCTGGCGAGCGCACACACCCTATAGCAAAAACCTCTCCAAATAAATAAATAAAAGAACAGATGACCAATTTTGTGTTTTGATTTTCTGGTAATTTTGTTGAATTTGTTTATTAGTATAGTTTTTGTGGATTCTTTGAGGTTTTCTGTTTACAAGATCATGTCACTTGTGAGTAGCAATAGCATTATTTCTTCCTTTTTAATCTGGATGCCTTTCTTTTTCTTGCCTAATTTTGCAGGCCAGAGCCTCCAGTAAAAGGTTGAAAAGAAGTTCAAGAATAGATATCCTTGTCGTGTTCCTGATCTTACGGGGAAAGCTTTCAGTCTTTCATCTTTAAATATGTTACATAGCTGTTAGCTGCAGGTCTTTCATAGATGGCTTTCATCAAATTGCAGAAGTTCCTGTCTCTCCCCAATCATCACTCACTTTAAGCCTCAGCCACTCTGTTTCAATTTTAAAAGACACCAGGTCCTTTTGTACCTGCGCCTTTACAAGCGTTATTCTCTTTCTTGGTTATAGGTTAGACTGTAATTACCCCCAGGACAGAGGCGCTGTCTTTTTCATCCTCAGCCGTTTCCACAGTACAGAAGAGATGCTCAGTAAAGGGGAGAATGATCTGTTGGTTTTCCTGCATTTCCTTCTATTGCTCTCAAGGGTAACCAAGCAATTCTCCATGGCCACACCCACCCAGCCTCTAAACTTTTTTTTTTAAGGGTCTTGCTCTGTCATGATTCTCTTACCTCAGCCTCCCAGTTGGACCTCCAGACATGAACCATCATGCTGACTTTTTTTAGAAAGGATCTTACTATATTATGCAGGCCAGCCTCAAACTCATGATGCCTCTGCCTCCCTGGGTTGCTGGTGTTACAGATGCATGCCACTGTTCCCTGCCTTAGATTAGACTGGGATTTGGGCCAGGCCTCCCTTGTGATCCCAGCCTGGCAAAGATAGCATCTTAGCAGTGTGTGCCACTGCAGATTGGGCTTCTAATCTTTGTTCTTTGTGTTGTTTATAAGCCATAAAGAGACAGAGAGAGGGAGGGATAAAGAATCCTCCAATAGTGCATAGTTATACCACAACCTCTTCTTCTCCATTTTTCTATTCTTTTTAGGATTTGGGGCACACATGCACACACACTCAGCATGGTTTTTAAGCTGCCAGGTCCGAGGTTTGAACAACACAGTCAACAACACATGTGGGATCCAGCTCCCTTAACCAGCAGACCACTGGTAGCCCTGGGCCTCTGATCTTAAAAATGTTGATAAACATTCAGTCTGGGCAAATGCTTTTACTTTTTCACTCAGGTTGGATGCCAGTGAGCTCCAGGTGGATGAAACTATCTTCCTTTTGGAGTCGTACATCGAGAGCACCATGAAGAGACAATGACCTAGAAGTAACTTCCTCAAAAGACCTGGGGGATGGAGAGAAAAATAAAGGAGGTGCCTGGATACATTCTGTGTGGTGGGACAATTGCAGGTTCTTGGACTGAACTTTCTGCCCAGAATACCCCTGAAAGAGTTTGACATTCCCCCCCCCCTTTTTTTTTTTTTTTTTTTTTTTTTTTGCTACTGGGCCCATGTGCTCACAGGAGACACAGAAAGCAAAAAATCATGTTCCCAAGGGGGATGGCCACACTGCAATCCCTTCTCCATTCTCCTCTCAGGATTTTGGGCATGCACGCACACACATGCCCAGCATGAGTCAAGCAACTGGGTCTGGGACGTGAACTGTGTTCAGCCAGGTAGGAGTCCAGCAATCTAACCATTAGACTATCTGCCGTTCGCCATTTTTTTTCTCTTTTGAAGACAGAGTTGTGACATATCACCGTCCTGTCTCAGCATCCCAAGTAGCTGGGACCACAGGTACATAACACCACGCCCAGCTCTTTCATTTCAGACAAGGTCTTAGTGTGTTGCCCAGGCCAGATTCAAGCTCACAATCCTGCATCAGCCTCCCCAGTTCAGAGATCACAGGTGTACACTATTGTACCTAGCCATTCCTGGTATGAGATTGAACCAAGAATTAAACCCTGGTCTCCTCTGTGGTCCCAGCCTGCAAAGCATGGTGTCTTAGCACTGCACATCACTATAGCTAGGCCCGACAAATATTTTGAAGTTTCCCGATAGTGTTTTAGACTCATGATTGTATTCTCACCTCATCAAGTATTGACAGAGGAAAGAGCCTTAAATCAACTAGATTCCTCATCTATTAGATGAATCAGTTCCCATCAGGAAGTCAGCCAAGCCTGTGTTTGCATATCCCTGGCAGTAGGAATCTTCTTCCTAAGAAATTCATTCCATTTTCAAAAGTCTATGTCTGTTCTTTATTTTGTTGAGCTTTAATTTTTTTTTTTTTTTTTTTTTTAACACACACATACATTGTGTAAGGAATGTGAGATTACCAGAGAAAGAAGGAAAAGTTATTTTCAGGGCTAGTAGGTGGATTAATCCAAGCAGTCACACTAGACTCTGGATAGAAGCCATATTTGCTAGCTCCAGGCTTCTAGCACATCTGAAGTTATATATGTAGAGCACTTAGTGCAATGCCTGGCACAAAGTAACTATGCAATAAATTAATTGCCTTCCTTTTCTCCATGGTTCCTTAAAAGTAGCAGTACAAAATTCTCTCTTGGTATCTTGGATATGATTTGTTTTTCAGCTTCTGTTAGGTGTTATATAATCTCTTTTGTCTTACCAGTGTTTGTTCTAATTCTTTTTCTTTTTTTGGAGAGGTTTTTGCTATAGGGCACGTGCGCTCACCAGAAAGACAGAGACAGAGAGACAGAAAGTGAGAAATCATCCCCCGGGGGGATGGCCATGCCGCAATCCCTTCTTCTCCATCCTCCTCTCAGGATCTTGGGCACGCACGAACATGCACCCAGCGTGAGTTTAAGCTGCCAGGTCTGGTCCTCAAACCACGGTTGACTACATGGGAGTCCAGTGACATAGCCATTACACTAACTGCTGGTCACTCTAATTCTTTTTTAATAGCTTCATTGAGATGTAGAAAGATAGATTTTTTTTTTTTTTTTTTTTTTTTTTTTTTTTGCCAGAGAGCACATGTACTTGCTAGAGAGAGAAAGGCAGGAAGAAGAATCAGTTGTAGCTGTGTAGTGGGGTAAGTTGCAGATTCTTGTACTAAAACTGCTTCTCTATTCCTACGGCCCAGCATACCCCTGAAATAGTTTGACCTTTTTCCTTGAAGGTCTCACTGTGGGGTGATCCTCCTGCCTAAGCTTCCAAGTAGCTCTTGTACCTGTTGCCTATTACTTGCCAAGCCCTGCGCCAGGCCTTAGAGATACAAGGATGAATAAGCTTCATGTGTACAGCTTACTGTAAGGAGGCAAGAAAGTACGGGGGACCTACAGTGGAAGAGTAAATTTTTTTATGAGAGAGATATTTGCTATCGGACTCATGCGTTCATCAGAGAGACAAAGTAAGAAATCACCCCCCTGGGGAGGGAATGTCCATGCCCCAATCCCTTCTCCATTCTCCTCTTGGGACTTTGGGCATGCATGCACATGAGCCCAGCATGAGTTTTAAGCTGCCAGGTCCGGGAGTTGAACTGTGGTTGACTATGTGAGAGTCCATCAATGTAACCATTATGCCATCTGCTGGTCCTGAGTAAATATTAATACTACATATAGAGAGGCAAGAAAGGAAAAGGGCTAGGCAGGAAAGGGAGAATGGGAAGTACGATATCTACTTTGAAAGATGAGGGTTTTCTAGATGAAAGGGAAAAAGTCCCAGAGGGGAACAGCCTGGTTCTTGGTAAAACTACAAATAGGATATGACTAAAAAATAAGATGTGGGTTCTACTGGAATTAAGCTAGAAATACAGTCAGAAGCAAGGACTGGTGAGTCCTGGTCACACTGCACTGTCTTCCTGAGAGCAGTGGGGAGAAATATAATCAGATCAGGTTTTAGAAAAACCACTTGGGGCCAGAGGTGGTGTAGTGGTTAAGGCTCTGGGCTCCTAGATGGCTGACCCAAGGTTAGCGTCCTTGACCCCGAGGCCTTGAAAATCTCACTAGGTACCTATGTTCCCAAAATTGTGAGAGGAAAATGGAGGAGAAGGGAACTTCGGAGTGGCCATCGCCCCTGGGGGGTGATGTCTCACTTTCCCCCTCTCTCTTTTTTTTCTCCAGTGAGCATCTGCACACTATGGCAAAAATCTAAAAAGAAAAACCACTCTGGCACCATTGCAGAGAATGAACCAGTGAGGCAGGACTGAAGAACTGCGGTATAATTTCAGCAGAATATGAGGAAGGCTTGAATAAGCAAAAGAGGTTGGAGAGATGGAGACTAAGATATGGATCTGAAAAACTTTAAGGAAGTAGAATTTGAATAAGATGAAAAAAGTGAGGGGATGTCAAAAATGTTTCTTGGGACCAGGAGATGGCATAGTGTTTACATTGCTGGACTCCCACGTATTCAACCGCAGTTCAAGTCCTGGATCCATAAGCATAAAACACACTGGGCACCTGTGCGTGCGTGCCCAAGATCCCAAGAAGAGAATGAAGAAGGGATTGTAGCGTGGCCATCCCCACTGGGGGGTGATTTCTCGTTTTGTCTGGCGAGCGGACGCGCCCTATAGCAAAAATCTCTCTTAAAAAAAAAAAAAAAAAAAAAAAAAAAAGTCTTGGGTGCCTGCATCAGAGACGTATGTAATTAATTCCAAGTGATGCCTGCTACAATGCCGGTGCAAAGTGCTGTGGAGAGGTGGTGGGAGGTGACATGTGAGTCCAGAAGTCATGCGGTCTGGGGATCATTGTCCTAAACAAAACACGAAAAAAAAGGGGAGCCGAAGCTTTTCTGTCGTTTGTTAATATCACACGCATGGATGTTACGCCTAAATTTCTCGAGGACATTGGGGAAACCTGGCTTCCTTACCACGCGGCGGAATGCTCCGCTGGGCCGGCAGAGGGCGCCAGGCGGGCCGCCGCCACTCCGGAACCGCGTTATGGCCGCGGCGCGCGTGCAGCTGCTCGTGTCCGGGCGTCCCGAGTCGGTGAGCTTCGCACGGAGTGTGTGCGGCCTCCTGGGCGCTGGGCTCGGGCCTGGGCCATGGCCTACGTACTGCAGCTTGAAGCGAGGACAGCTAGTCCTCTCAGATCGGCCGTTTCCAGGCGCCTCGGTGACGCTTCCGCTTCAGGTCCGGGGAAGGGGGACCTAGCAGGGCGAGTGAAGGGCCGAAAGCAGGGACTGGGCCGGGTGGGAACTGGCCACGAGGGGCCTGGACCAATGACCCGGGACGAGGCTTCCTCTCCCGCCACGCGGTGTCGCCCTGGCTTTGAAAGTCGTTCCCTGCTTCTGAAGCCTTAACCGGGCGGCTCCCTCCCGCAGAGACCTCCTTTCTGCCCGTTTGCGGCCCTGGACCCGCAGCCCTGGGCCACCGGAGCCGAGCTGCCCACGAATCGAAGTGTGGATCTGGGTGTGGCTATCATTCTGCAGTCCAGCGACCAGACTGTCTTGTTGACCCGGAGGACACGAACCCTCCGAGTTTCCCCCAATCTCTGGGTACCTCCAGGTGAGCATCCTGAGGACAACACCCCAAACCCAGATAAGATTTGTGATTACCCCCACACAGCCACTGGTAGTCTCAGGATAGCGAAGCAGGCCTAGAAATGTGGCATGACAGTTACAGGGGCTGCAGCTACAGCTGTGTCCAAGGTTGGGGGAGAAGGGGGGGGATCCCCGTGGACCCCCCCCCCCATCGCCATTTACCTTCTGGTTCTACTGTTGTTGCAGGTGGGCATGTGGAACCTGATGAGGAGGTACCAGTCAGCTGACCCAGCCTGTGCCCCACCTTGAGCCAGTAGACCTGTGTCTGGGATTACCTTGGGTCTGGGCTGGAGGAGGGCAGACAGAAAGTCTTGGCAGAGCAAGGTACTGGCCACCTGACTTGCCCTCTCTGATTCACAGCTGCTGGACGGGGGACTCCGGGAGCTGTGGGAGGAGAGTGGACTACAGCTGCCCCAGGGCCAATTCTCTTGGGTCCCTCTGGGATTATGGGAGGTGAGACAGGGACCTGGGGGCAGTCCCTCCTTTAACCAAGACATCTCAACAACTACCCACCCAAGTCCATAGAAGAGCCCCAACCTTGGCCACAAGGGAAATGGGGAGCATGGGTGGTTTGGAGTCCCCAAACCTGCAGCTCTCACCATGTCCTTCATGAACCATCTCTACCATCCACTTTCTCAGCTTTTAGCCAACATTGTGTTTCACCCTAAAGTTATACTTATAGTCTCAAAAAGAGAGGAAGCTCTCACTTTTGCTGTTTTCTTCTAGTCTGCCTATCCTCCTAAGCTGACCTGGGGTCTCCCCAGGTACCATCACGTCGTTCTCTATCTACTTGTGATCTCCCAAGAATCACAACAGCAGCTGCAGGTAGGACTGGCAGTGGAGGAAGGAAGGGCAGCCCAGGGGCCCAGGCAAGCTGGTTTCAGATGGACTGAGGGCAAATAACCAAGAACATCCAACAGCTTCTCCCCTTTTCTCTCTCCGATCCACCTGTGCGTAGGCTACAATTAAGAATAGTCCTCCTGGGGCCAGCAGGTGGCATAGTGGTTAAGGTGCTAGACTCCCACTTGGCTGATGCGGTTCAAGTCCTGGACCCAGCAGCTTGAAACTGACACCGGGCATGTGTAAGTGTGTGCCCAAAATCCCAAGAGAATGGAAGACAAGGGATTGTGATGTGGCCATTCCCCTTGGAGGATTTCTCACTTTCTGTCTCTCTCTCCAGTGAGTGCATGTGTCCCATAGCAAAAACCTTTCCAAAAATAAATAAATAAAAGTTCTCCCAGGCCAACCAGGTGGATCCCACATGGCCAACTACATGATTCAAATCCCAGACCCAGTACCTTGAAAAACATGCCAGGCACATGTGCACGAGTGCCCAAAATCACGAGAGGAGAATGGAGAAGGGATTGTGGGTGTAGTCATCCCCCCAGAGCAGTGCTTTCTCACTTTCCTCTCTCTGGCAAGTGCATGTGTCTCATAGCAAGTTCAAAGCAAAACAAAACAAAAAAAAGAGCCCTCTCTAGATGCTGGACATGGGGCAGGAGTAAAGTGTAACACCCTGCAGGGCCGAACCACCTGACCAGAAACCTTGAGTACACCAGGCACGTGTGCCCATAATCTCAGGCTCGCTGAGGCTGGGGGTGGAATCATGGTCTTAAAACCCTGTAGGGGGTAGTCTCTGTCTCTCACTCATGAAATAAACAAACTGTTTTGTTTGTTTTTTAAGAAGAATAGGCTATGACTAAGGGGTCAACATGTCTCATCCTAGGCCCGGATCCAACCAAACCCAAGTGAGGTGAGCGCCTTTACGTGGTTGGGTCCAGATGTAGCAGCAGCAGTGGCTTCCACAGAAGATGGGACAGAAGCTCCCAGACACCTCCCCCAGGACCTACCACCCTCTGTCCCGTAAGTAAGAGCTTTTTCCTGAGCCTCCAACACACCCACATCCACATTGAGATGTTCAGCTTCTATCCCCTCCTTAGGATGGAATTGGGGGAACCAGCAGTTAGCGTAATGGCTGTCGCTGGACTCCCACGTAGTCAACCGCGGTTCGCATCCCGGACCTGGTGGCTTAAAACTCACGCCGGGCGCGTGTGCATGCCTGCCCAAGATCCCGAGAGGAGAATGGAGGAGAAGGGATTGCGGCGTGACCATCCCCCCTGGGGGTGATTTCTCGCTTTCTGTCTCTATGTCTGTCTGTCTGTCTGGCGAGCGCATGCGCCCTATAGCAAAAAGACCTCTCCAAAAAAAAAGGATGGAATTGGGTGGGGTGGGGAGATTTCAGGAGAAAGTTGGTCAGCTGCCAATCGAAGAGAGCATATGCGATCAAAACACGCCATCAAGCTCCAAGGGTTTCCGCCCCAACTGGCTAGCAGTGAAGACTGGGGTTTGGTCTCAGCTCTCCTGTGGGGGCAAGTAATTTAGCCCTCCTTGAGCTTGTTTCATTTCTGTAAAATGAGGTTCCTACCCACCTCCCTCAGTGTTGGGAGATTGGATGATCTAACAGAAATGGAAGTCTTTATGAGCTTCAAAGGCACAGCCCAGACAGCACTTGTCATTATGCAGTGTGGCGGAACTAGACAAGGATGGAGGAATCCGACCGCTGGCCCTGCCCGTGACCACACTGCTGCAGACAACCCCAACCATGCCAGATGACAAAGAGAGGATCAGCACAGGCACCAAGTTTGCCCTTGGGCTCTGGCTGCAACATCTGGGCAAGAAAAGGTGAGGATTCAAGAGCTCCAAAGCACTGGGCTGAAACGGTCTGTTTTTACGGGCATGTGGGAAAGGAAGAAAAACCACTATTCTTGGAAATCCTCATTGTATCATCCCCACCATGTGAGAATGGTGCTTACCTGGACCCAGAGCCACCAAAGGAAGACCAGAACGTGGGCCCCAAACCAGGGCCAGGAAAGCACAGAGCACGGTCCCCTCCCTAGCCCACCACCATGACACTCATAAGACATTCACAAACTTTATTATGGATGAGAATTTTGCTACAACTTTGGGAATAAAAAGGAATATTACAAATAGGTCTCAGGCCCTAGAGGAGCCTAATGAAAAGATTGGGAAGGAGGTCATGAGGGTCCTCCCACCTCCCAGGATAGGTGCAGAACGGCCAGGCCTAAGCACAGGGCCATGGACCTTTAGAAGCTTAGGCCCTAGGCTGGTCAGCGCTAAGAAACACTGTGAACTTAAATACATAAATAGCGACCCAGGCAATAGGCCAGGCCCTGCTCCCAGAACCGCTAGGGATCATGCTAAGGCCTTATCTTTGCCTCAGTCACACTAGGAAGAAGGAGGCAGGGGAAGTCCTCTTTGGAGTGTTTTCGTTTTTCTTGTTTATGTACAAAAAAAATCTGCAACCCAAAATAGAGTTCTCTGTCTTGGAAACTGCCTGTTTCAGTTTCTCCACCTGTCTGTGACCAGATGGAATGGAATGGACATGAAGATAATGACCGTGGGAAAGAAGAGAACCAGGGGCTTGGGGGATAAGGAGAGGGCATCCAGGGCCCTTCCCCACGAGGCTATAGACAGTCAAGGCTGAGAACTCAGCCCCTCCCCCAACTCACATCCCCTCTTAGTAGCTTCCCATTGCTTGGGTTAACATACCCAGGGGATTGTGCCCCTCCATCTAAGGAACACTGCCAAAAATAAACCCCAATGTCCTTAAAAACAGGTTAAATATTAACCCTTTGGGTGCCAGCCTTAGGCAGAGATGAGGCCACACGTAGGTATCCAGGAAGGTCTATCTGGCCTTTGGCCAAAGCCCTTGAGGGGTCTGTGGCCGGCGGCTGGGGCTCCACAGCACACTTGCTCAGCGCTGGGGCCAGCGAAGGGTCCGTGATCCAAGGAACTCAGTCCAGGGAAATGATGTCTGACCGACAGCCAGTCAAAGAAGGGCCCGAGGGCAGGGGTCCTCCATGCCCCTCCCTCAAGGCTCCCCCAGGGGCCACAATGCTGCTGACACGGCCAGGGGGCGGTGCTGGAGTGGAGCTGCGGTGAGAGCTCCCCAACGTGGGGGCCAGTGGGCCCAGAAAGTGGGAAGGGGTCCCCCGGTACTGGAAGAAGTGGCCAAGGGCATCCTGTTCATCTAGCGAGGTGATGACGGAGGGACCATAGTGCTGGGAGGGATCAAGGGCACAGTAAGACTTTATCCTGACCTGCCCGCTTCCCCGTCAGGGTCTCAGAAATCGCCTGTGGGGTGAACTAGCCCAAAAAGCAGGGGAGCCCCTCTCCGACTTCTTCCCCTACTCCCCACACCCTACCCCTTTCCCTGCCCAGCTGGCTAGGCTGTTGGCTCTGTGGGCATCTGAAATGCAGGGAATGTCCAGTCGCTGGAGCTCTAAGTGTGCACGGGTGTGTGGGGAAGTAGGCAGGGCTGGGACAGTAACGGGGACCTAGGCAGACACAGGTGGGAATTGGAAGAAGTACCAGTGGGGGCAGAGAGAAATAAGCTACCTACACCGCACCCCCCCTCACAGAAAAGCAGATTTAGGAGCCTAGGGAAAAAGAGAGAGGGAGGGGTCCCATTAGTTGCTAGAAAGGAAGCTTCAGAGATCTGAGATCTTCATGGAAGAAGGGACCACTTACCTGACTTTCAGTCTGAAGGAAAGAAAATAAATCTAAACCTGGTAGGAAAAGAAGAAAAAAAAAATCAACTTCTTATCTGACCTCTTTACCACCAAAAGACCAATTCCTTAGACTGTGATCCCTTGCAGGACCACAGAAAGCTTTGCAAAGGCACAGGAGTCCAGGGCAGAGTGGCTCTGAGGAGGGGTGATAGGGCCCAGGACCCCACGTAATGATCAGGGAGGGTCATACCTTGGATGTCAGCTCCCAGTGGAAAGGCAGGTGGGTATTCATGTAGGGGAAGGCTAGACAGGAAATCTCCGCCGAGCGTGCCCATAGCAGGGCTCCGCAGCACCGAGGACGGCTGGTGACCAGACGTTAGGACTCTGTGAGTAGACAGGAGCTGAGACAGGTAGCAAACTGCAGTGCCCTCACCAGCTCAGCTTCCCAGGTCCCTATCTGTCTACCTGTCCCTTGCACCAGAGCTTGCCCAAAGATCAGAAAGCATCCTGACTTCTTCCCCTGTCCCTTTCGTTGTAGATTCAGCCTATTTTCTCATACCCTTTGCTTCCAGGTAGGGCTGGGATGGCAGCCGAGGTGACGGGACAGTGCTTCTTGGTCGGGGGCAGATCCTCCTCATCTGATGAGCTTTCTATTGTCAAGTCAATAACTTCAACCTTTTTCTTACTCTCTGATGGATTCCCCTCTTGGACTGGGCTGTACTGGAAGCCTGTAGGTGGTTAAGAAAATTGTGTCTCAGACAAGAGGCCAACCAAGATTTAGCTCAGCTGGGGGTCAGGGGGTCACTCACCATCCAGCCCATACCCTGGCGGGGGGCAAACCTCAGATGCCTCCTTCTTGGGTTTCATTGGGCACCAGGATCCATCTTCCATGAACTGGATCTCATCACAATCCGAACAGGAATTAAGAATCTCCATGAATAAACTGGGAAAGGGGAGAAATGGGAACTCATGGCAGGGAGGTGGCTGGGACAGTAGCCAGAGAGTTCAGCAATTTACCTTCCTATACCTGAGTTCCCTCACCTGTAAAGGGATATAATCCACCCTACTGGACCTAAGTTGTTGGAATCAAATAAAGATATATGAAAGAATTTTGTGGATCCAATCCTGTGGACAGTTAAAGGGGATCCCACATAGCCAGCTGCGGTTTGAACCTTGACCCTGGTAGCTTAAAAACATTCTTACGCACATATGAGTGCATGCCCCAAATCCTGATGGGGAAAATGGGATTGCAGGGTGACCATGCTACATGTGGGGGTGCTTTCTCCCTCTCCTCTTTAGTGAACACACATACCGGCTGACTGACAGACAAATAAAGCTTTATAAACGTTAAAGTGCTAGGTTTTAAAATTCAATACATCTGGGGGCCAGCAGATGACATAATGGTTACACTGCTGGACTCCCACATAGTCGACTGTGGTTGTGTCCTTGACGGTGGCTTAAAACTCAGACCGGGTGCATGGGTGTGCGGGCGTGTGTGCCCAAAATCCCAATAGGAGAATGGAAGGGAAGGGATTGCAGTGTGGCCATCCCCTCCAGGTAGGGGGGGATTTCTTGCTTTCTATCTCTGTCTCTCCAGTGAGCACACACACCCTGTAGCAAAAATCTCTCTAAAAAAAATAAATAAATAAAAATAAAATCAATACATCTGAGCACTTGTTACACATAGCACTAGGAACAAGATAGAAAGATCAGATACAGAACTCCATAAACTATCTCGATAAAGCGCTGGGAACAAGAACCATAACACAGGCTTTTTTTGGTTTGTTTTAAGTCTTTGCTGTGGAGTGGAGTGCATGCTCACCAGAGACAGAGAAGGAAAGTGAGAAATCACCCTAAAGGGGGCTGGCCCTTCTCCAGTCTCCTTGGGATTCTGGGCACATGATTTTCAAGCCACTGGGTCCGGGACTCAAACCATGCAGTCGACCATGTAGGATCCAGTACCTTAACCTCCATGCCACCTGCTGGCTTCCCATAATACCAGCCTTGGAAGGGTGTTAAGGTTAGCTAGATCAGGGCAATGGGAGCGCACTCTCCATACAGATGACTGGGGTTCGGTTCCTGGTTGACCTGACAATGACATGACAATGTGTCTGTGATCCTGGCTGGGAAGGTGGAGGTGAGGAGGATTGGGAAGGTAGCCGTGTGAGACTCTGTCAGGAGTGCCTGTCCTCGCTCATGAAATAACTTAAAAACAAACAAACAAAAAAACCCAGAAAGTTAGATCAGCACATCCAGGCCCTCAAAAGAATCTTATTGCTATGCTCAGTGGGAGGCTAGGTAGTGTAATAGGCCATGTATGATAATAGGTCAGTACTTTGGCTGTGCCCTTACCAATGACACAACCTCAGGCAACACTCATTCTCTCTAAGCCTGTTTTCCTCTTCTGTAATGATGGTACCTCTCTGAGAGATGTTATGAGGATTCAGGGGCTAACATGTGCAAAGAACTCGGCACAGAGCCCTGTATATACAGTCAATATCCTGGGGGGGGGGGGGGGGGGACCAGCAGGTGGCGTGATGGTTAAGGCACTGGACATTCCCACATGGCCGACCAGGGTTCGAGTCCTGAACCTGGTGGCTTGCTTTCTCAATTCTCTCTCTCACTCTCACTCTCTGTCTCTCTCTGGTCAAATTAAAAAAATAAATGAATGAATAAATAAAATTAAATTTAAAAAAATCCTAAGGGGACTTGGTCCCAGGACCCCCCACAGATACCAAAATCCTCAGATGCTCAAGTTGCTTATATAAAATGGCAGTGTTTGCATATACCCTATATACCCTCTGCACATCCTCTCGTTCACTTTAAATCATTTCTATATTACTTGTACGTAATCAGCATCAGATAGAAATGGAAATACATAAGCTTCTTCAGTGTCTGTTAGGGAGCTGCCTCTTCCCCCATTTCATAACAAGTGGCGTGGCTTGGCATCTGAAGTTGTTTGAATCTGTGGATACGGAACCCAAGGATGCAGAGGACAACTGCACTGCATCTGTAACAGAGCCTTATACAGAGCTATGGGCTGGACTAGTGGACAGAGGTGAGACGGGTTCATGTGAGGGGAACATGAACATATTGAAAGGGGTCCCAGTGGATGTCCTAGGTAAGCGGAAGCAGAATGGCCCTACCCATCAATGATCAGAGATTCATACGGAGCCTTCTTGTCACACACAGGACATGTCCACGTTGGCTTCTTCTCATTCATCTGTAGATAAAGGGCAGCATCGAAGCTCTGCAGGTGGGCACAGGTGAGGGCACGGCAAGGGACAGTCAGGCGCATCTTCCCGAGCTGAGGCGAGGCAAGTTCTCTAGTTAGTCTCCACTACACTTTCATCCCAATAAAGCCCATGCAAGTATCCCAGGAACCCTCACTTTGGGCCCAGAGGTTTAACCCAGTCCTCCTCCCCCTTCCCATTTCCCCTTGTACCCACCGGGCACATGAGTGACACCCGGAGACTTGTAGTGGCCACCTCACTGTCAGGGTCAGCAGTCAACTTCTCCTTGACTGAAACAAGAGTGAGGCCAGAACCATGTGGTTAGCACAGCTAGAGGAAGCCCCGGAGTCGATGAAGCCAGCGGCAGACAGCTGTGGCTGAGAGGCAGCTGGGTGGAGTCTTTGAGGGCCAGTGGGATGCCACGTGGGGGAGGTCTGGAATCTGGACTATGAAGGTTGGGCGTGGAGGAGATTTCCCCATCTCTGAAGATGTTTAAGCATAGCTGGGAAATGCTGTAGCTAAGTTAGAGATGATCTAGAAGGAACTGAAGCATCATGAAAGGGTTAAATTAGATGATCTTTAAGGCTCTTTCCAGTCCAGAGAACCCACATTCTAACAGGGCTGGAACTGAGGTCTATGAGGTGCAAAGCAGACATATAATTATGAACACAAGGGTGTCACTCACTGCCTGGAAGGGGTTCGACTTCTCAACCATGAAGACTGGCAAGGGGTACAGAGGGACAGCTGGGTTTCACATGAGGGGAAATGAGCTGTCACTAAGTTTGGTGACGATGGCTGGAGGGCCAGGAACACTTGGATCCAGATCAGAGGGACAAGAAGGGGAAGGCTGTTACTCACTCAGTGCCCGGGAGTGGTCTGGGTTCCGGATACCCTTTGCTCTGAGTTTTTGTAGAAGGGTCCCTGCCGTCAACTGCCTCACCAGGTACACAGACAAGGAGTAATTCTACTTGGAGTTGGGGGGAGACAATTAGCCCCTGCTGCTCATACACCATCACCCTCTTTTGTCCCATGAGGGCCAGCAACAGTGGGCTAAAGGCAGAGACCCAGAAAGAGGAAGACATTTCCCCAACCCCAGATTCTGGGTGGCTCCCCTACACCCCCTGCAGGCTTTCCCAGGCGGCCCGCTTTAGCTTTGCTCACCCGTCCAAACTCAGATGACCAGTTGACCACAATAGTGTTGGGAACAGTGGCTGAGAGTCGAGCCAAGGGTGTGATGTTGATAGGGCGGCTGGGCCTCTTGGGCTCGGCCCCATTCTTGGTGGGGGGAAGATAACCCTGGGGAAGGGAGACTGATCAGTGGAGGGGACGGCTCTGGGAAGAGGCTCTGCTCTAACAACAAAAGACATCTCGTCTCAGGCTACTCACTCCCTGGAGGAAAGGCCAGCTCACTCACTGACCAAGGGGATGGGGGTCCATTCAGAGACTCACAAAACTGGGGCACTGTCTAGGGTTGTGTGTGGGGTTCACGCCTGGAGAGAAAGGAGAGCTTATTTATTGACTAAGGAAACAGAAACCCACGCACTGAGTTCTTGAGGAGGAAGAGTAGGGACACCCCTCTTCTTCCAACTCTTGATTTGGGTCATGACTTTTAAGAATTCTCCCCTGAACCTTCAGGTTGAGCTGCCTTATTCTAGGTTCTGACAATCTTTGTTCAGCCCTATCTTTTACTCTCTAGGAGCCAATCAGTGGCACAGTGGTAATGCAACTGGACCCACATGGGAAGGTAGTGGGTTCATGTCCTGAGACCTCAATATATATGTTCAGGCTGCACACTGTACCCATGGTCTGGGTTGGCCAGGCTGGGGGTAGTTGGCAGAATGAAGATCCCTACTGGGGATGCCTGTTTCTCTCTCTCATGGAAGAAATAAATAAATTGAGAAAAGAAAAAATACTCTCTCGCTATACATTAATTCACCAGGAAACAGAGCACCTGCTATGTGCCTGGCTCTGCAAGGCATGTCTCTTCCACAATAGGTTTATAGTTAATCCTTATTCACTGAAACAGGAAGGGGTTAGAGCCGCAAGAAGGGATGAAAATTTACCGGCAGGGGACACAGTTTCCCATTGACCTTGACAAAGAGGTTGGGGGGGAAATAATCCTCCTGGGGACAGCTGGTCTCACAGAGACAGAACCTGGGGAGAGATGAGAGGACAAAAGGGTGGGAGCCTGGGGAGTCATGGAACCCCTAAAAGTCAGTCACAGGTATCTGTAGCCTTCAGAGCTAAGCTGGGCAGTGGCAGGGCTGGGGTAGCTCCCGGGAGTATCTGTCATATCCCTACGTCACTCCCAACCCCAATAAGGAGCCCAGCAGGGTAGGCAGGGAGAATCAACTCACCTCAGCTGCACCTGTATGGTATAATCGCACTTGGCTCCTGGCAGAACCTCTCTGGAACATGGAAGGAAAAGGAGAGAAGTCAGCATACAGCCCCGGAGGGCAGGGGTAGATAGAAAGAGATGGGAAGTTGGATGCCCAGGGCACAGAGGAGAGACACATAAAAGAACGAGATGAAGCAGGCATAGGAGGACTGACAGGAAGGAGGGCAGGGCAGAGGAGAAGGAAAGCAGAGAACAGAGTCCGGGGGTAACCACCCAGGAGTGAGGCAGGACTCAGGTACCTGGACGTGAGGATCTGCTGCACTTGCTGGGGTGTGAGGGCAAAGGTAAAGTGCGCTTCCTCGAACCGCTGGCTAGAAGTGGATGCTGAGGACACAAAGGGGCAGTTATTCCCAGGCCCGTGCACAGGTGGCCACAGAAGTTGTTTCCACCCCAGGTCAGTGATCCCACAGGACTAAGGTCTAAGACAGGCTTGGGGGGGACCAGCAGATGGCATAAAGGTTAGGCTGCTGGACTGCCACGTAGTCGACCACAGTTCGCATCCTAGACCAATGTCTTAAACACATACCAGGCACATGTGCATGCGTGCCCAAAATCTCAAAAGGAGAATGGAAAAGAAGGAATTGCGTTATGGCCATCCCCTCTGGGGGGTGATTTCTCTCTTTCTATCTCTCTGGCAAGCACACGTGCCCTATAGTAAAAATCTCTCTTAAAAACGAAAGGCTTAGAGAAGAGGCATGGAGTCCAGGAAGACTGAGGGACCACAGAAAGCCATACCGAGGGTGGTGGGCCGGATGAGCTCTCCGTAGACTTCATAGAAGGGCAATGGTTTCATGGTGACATCAGGGTGCACAGGTTGGGGCAGAGGAGGGTGCATGTCCACCTCACGTTTCGGGCCCAGCAGGGTGCCAGGGGCCAAGAGGGTGGGGGGAATGGGAGCTAGAGGACCAGGGGAGCCCACAGGAGAGGTGCCAGGCGGGAGAGAGAGCAGAGAAAGGTCAGAGGGCCCCAGGGTCTTCCGGGGAAAGCGTCGGCGGTAAAGCTCCTTTATCTTCATCTGGACACTGGGGGCACAGCTGGACTTGAGGAGGTGCAGAGCCTTGGCCAGGAGCTCGTGCTTGCGTCCACTCTTGTTCCGGCCAGCAAAGCCAAGGAGCACCTGCAGCTCAGACACCCGGAAACTCATCACCATGTGCTGTGGAGAAAAACAAAACCTTGAGAATGCTCCCTGGGCAGACCTGTCCAGCCAAAGACACTGGGGCTGAGCTGCCAGGTGGGCAGAGCTGCCAGGTGGGCAGAGCCTCTTTCTGCCCAGCACTGCTCAGAAAGATGCTGTGTAGCTAGCAGATTACTGCCAGGCGGCCGACCTGGACGAAGGGACATCTCTGCCCATCTTAGCAACCCTCAGGTCAGGCTTACTGCCCCCCTGTCCCCACCCCTGAACAACCTTACTCCCTAGGCCTAGAAGGTGGCCAGAGGGGGCATAGAGGGTGGCAGTCAGCAGCCATCCTCGGACACACCTCTGATTCCACTGTGGCCCCTACTTCCATCCTGCCTGTAGCGTAGGCTCTCCTGTAAGCTGCTTATCTCCTCTTGCTCTTTGTCAGCCTCTCAGAACCATCCCAGCCTCCTGGGCAGGGGATGGGACACAGGGAGACAGGGAGAGAGGAGAGGATTCAGGCCAGACGGCCTCACAGGGAAGAAAGGGACCAGGTGGCTGAGGGGTTGTGCCCCTGCCTACCCTTCCCCACCACCTCAATCCACCTCACTCTTTTGTAGCCAGAGTTTTCAGGTCAAGGCTCAATGCTCATAAACCCCCAAAATCTTTTCTCGGCATCATTTTCATGACCACTCTCCCTTAGTCCTATTTTTCTGTGAGGAAATAGGACCAAAACTTGGGGAGGAGCGGTAGAAGGGGTTGACAGTGAGTCACCAAGTCCAGGTACCCTGTCTATCTACACCAGCCGCCAAGGACTAATAACCTGCTTCTCTCCTACATGAAGTAGGTGATTCCTCCCACACACACCCTCATGAGGTAGAAGAGAAGAAGGCATAACTCTAAACAGAGTCCTTGAGAGTGCGAGGAACGCCCCAAGTCAGGGCACGGAATAGCAAGCGCCTCTGCAGGGAGTCTGCCCAGGACGATAGCTCCATCAAAGGGCAAAACAAAGCCAGGAGGCAGGGGACGGACCAGTGGTTGAAGTTCCGTGTCCTCAGTAGTGGTTATGCTCAAGACTCTGTGGCAGCCGGAAGAGAGCTCACTCCTTGGAAGGACACCCTTCTGTGAATCCTGAGGTGACTGTCATGGGCAGGGCTTGCCAGCCCCCACAATTCTTCCCATCTAAGAGGCTTTGTCTTGGACGGCTTTTGAGGGACGTGATGAAAAAACTTGCTCCTCTGTCCAGTGTTTATTTCTCCACTGGCTTTGCTGTAACTTCCCTCCTTTCTATGCCATAGTTTCACATTCCTCTGCCTCTGCCCAAAGCCAGGCTCCTAGGGTAGGACCTGCCTTCCAGCCTCCAGGACGCTCCTGCCCCACCCCTCCAGGTGCCGCCCGCCCCGCCCCGCCCCTACATCTCAGCGGTCCACTGGTACTTGCAAGGCTCAGATCCCAAGAGCAACCCCAAAGCCTCCACCCTCGCGACTGCATTTCCCCCAGGAGCCTCCCTACATCTGTCCCCCAGACCTATCCCTACGTCTGCCCCCTACTGTCGCATTTCCTGGCCCTGATCGGCTCGCCCCCTACGCCTCCCCAGCAGCTTTTCTCCCCAACCCGACCCCTACTACTGCCCCAACCACTAAACCCGACTCCTGCCCCGCGTCCCCGCCCCCTGCGCCGCGGCCCCCATCAGCTGCAATTCCCCTCGGCCCCACCCCTACATCTGCCCCGCAGCCCCGCCCCCGGGCCCGCCGCAGCCCCTTCCTCGCCCATCCCAGCAGCCAGTCCCTGCCACGTCTCCTGCGCCCACCGGAGCCCTCCGCACCCAGGCTCGATGGCTCCCTCGACTCGGCGCACCGCCGGGCTCAGTCCAGGCGGGGATGGGGGAGGGGGCCGGTACCTTTAATTCGCCCAGCTCCGCCATCTTGAGACATCGCAGGCGCCCTAGCCCGAGCCCGAGCTCAGGCCCAGGGACCGGCGCACAACTCTCCACCCCAGCGCCGGCCGCAAATGCAGCCTGCTCCGCCCCGTCCGGCCCCCTACACCTCCCCTTCCCGGCCCCGCCCGCCCGGCTTCGGACAGGCCCCAGCCTCAGCCCCTCCCTCCACAGCCGGACCCAGCCCCTGCACGTCTCCAGCCCGCTGGCTAGATGGGTAGATCCAGGGGGAGGGTACGGCCCCCAAGACCACGGGTTCCCGAGGGTAACACAGAGGAGGCGGGCCCGAAGTGCCCCGGGGAGGGGGCCTCGGCCACGCCAGAACGGGGAGGGATGAGCTTTCAGGGAGCCAAAGGTACTTGAAAGATGGAGGGAAAGTGTCGAGAACTGCTCGAGCTCAGAGAAAAGGGGGAGGGGGCAGAAAGTTGAAGCGACTCCACCTCTACAAGTTTAACCAGCTAAAATCAAGAGTTCTGCCAACTCTCGGGAAATGGGTGAGCTCTGATCCATTAGAGGGAAGCTACGGAGTCGTGAACGGTTGTGTTCTCAGTCCTTCACCCCCTGCACCCCCCACACCACCGACTACAATGTGGCTCACCGTCCGTCCGGAGGACTCAAACTCGCGATAGGAAAGTTTGGTGCGGAGAGCGGGACTTACCAGCACAGTTGCGGGGAGTGGGGAGGAGGCTCGGGAGGCTCTGAGGGTGGGCTGGGGAGGTAAGGAGTGGGGGCTCGGCGCAGCTCCTGCGGTCTGCAAGGCTAGAGCTCGGTCCCGCGACCGGACGCTGCAGCGGCAGCTCCGCCCGGGCGGGAGCTCCGCCCGGCCCAGCGCTGGGGCTGGGGCCGCCCCCTCCGGGGTAAGCCAGTCGGACCGCCTGAAGGGGAGAGGGGGCGGGGCCCGAGGGGAGAGGGCGGGACTCCGAGCCCGGCGCTGGAGCCGATTACCTCGTCCTGTGAGTGATCCGGAGAGACCAGATTCTTGGATCGCGTCGTTCTCAATATGTCTATGACCCCTCGCGCTGATGTACGCGCTTAGGGTGGAGAAATGCTGCTAATTAGAGAGTGTGGACCAGAGAGCCTCTGCATGGAGGGTTCTTGGAAAGAAACTTCTCCCACCTTGGGGGAAAGCCTGGGCTGCTCAATGAAAGTGTCCTGAACCCTAGCTCTATGCGTGGGCCTCCACTTCCTACCCCACTTACCGTCACCAGAGAACCCATACCTTTGGTGTAGCTGAAGGCCAATAGAGGGAAGGTGGTTTGGGTTTGGGTTCTGTTTCTCACAAAAGGGATCTTTTTGCTACCCTCTGAACTGTCTTCTCTCCATCCTCCAAACGCTTGGACCTTCTGGAGGCCCTGTCTCAACCAAGCTGACAACGCACATGCAGGACCCAGGATAAATCTGTTCCCATGTCCATGAAAATACCACTTTTAGGGCAGGGTACTCATACTGACTACTGGAAAAAGAGCTTTGTATAGCCGGCTGGCCCTATGATATGTATCTGAGTACAGATCAGGGACTGTTAGATGCTGAGGACACAAAAGCCTCACAGGAGCTTATAGTCAAGAAGCAGAGACGGCGTTAAACCTATAATTGGCATACCCAAAAAGTGCTTTAACAAACCATAGAAATGACTCCCTCATTTGGCTTAAGCCTTTAGTATAAATCTTCCTATGGGACCCCAGCCAAGCTATAAGACTGAAGGTGCCAGCCTACCGTTAATCCCATGTACCATACCTGTTGATCTGGACCATATTCAGCTATTTCGTGGTTTTTGTCTCTAGGGAACATGCCATGCTTTCCTGGCATTCTGGATCAATTTAGGCTCTGGTATTTGGTTCCACCTCTCAACTACTTCTAACACCTGAGTCCTCATCAGGCTCTGAGCTTACTTTTTTTGTTTAGTCCTCTAGATGAAAACTTACTATGGATTAGGTTGTATTTTCTAGAATTTTCAGTAGTTGCTAGGGAAAGAGGGTAGAGAGGATAAAAGAGATGGAGGTAGGAACTTTGGGAAGTCATGGGTTTTGTTTTGTTTTTAAGAATGTTGCCAGGGATAGCAGGTGGAGTGGAAAGTGAAAGGCGCTGGACTCCCACATGGCTGACTGCAGTTCGAGTGCCAGACCTGGTGGCTTGCTCTTCTTTCTCTCTCTCTCTCTCTCTCTCTCTCTCTCTCGTTCTCTCTGGTGACTGTATGTATCCTATAGCAAATTTAAATAATAATAATAATAATACATAAAATTAGATACTTTTTTTAAAAATATAATTTTGCCATAAGGCACGTGTACTTGCCTGGAAAAAGACAGAGAGAGACAGAGAGAGGGGAAGTGAGAAATCATCCCTATTGCCACTCTGCAATTCTTCCTCCACTCTCCTGGGGATTTTCAGGCACATACGTATACCAGTCTGTTTTTCAAGCCACCGGGTCCAGGACTCAAACCACACATTTGGCCATGTTGTATCCTGTGCCTTAACCACCACGCCACCACTGTTGCTGTGTGGTAGTTTTATGGGTATATACATCTGACAATCCTTAACAAATTGTACACTCTAAATACATGCAGTTTATTGTATGCCAGTTATACTTAATAAAGCCGTGTGTTTTGCTTTGTTTTTAGACAGAGAAAATAAGTTTATTAAGGAAAGTGTACACAGCAGACTACTCCATGGGTGGAACAGCCCTGTAGGACAAGATAGGTTTCATTCCTTCCTCCAAGAGGAAGAACTGTTACTAAGAAAGAAAAATAAAAGGGTTACCCCAAAGAGAGAACAGACCAATCTGTAAAAATTTTAAAGACAGTCAACCTCATCTTGATGCCTAATGACTTCATGAAGGAAGACTCTCCTTTAAAAGCTACTTTGAGGTTATAAATTCTAGCATCTCTACAAGGGAACCAGAGCACCTGAATCTGGTCTTGCACACAAACTCCATGAAGACAAGGACCTTTTCTGTGTTGTTCCTACATGGTAGACTCCTTAAAAAGTCTGTTTAGGGACAAGCAAGTGGCATGGTAGTTAAGGCACTGGACACTCCCATGTGGCCAACCATGGTTTAAGTCCCAGACTTAAACCCGAAAGTCTCACTTTCTCTCTCTCTGTGTGTGTCTCTGTCTCTCTCTGGTCAAATTAAAATAAATGAATGAATTTTTTTAAGTCTGTTTAATTAATTACCAAGGAGAGACACAGAATCAAGACCAAGTTCCAGATTAAGGGCATCGTAGGGCCAGCAGGTGACGTGGAGATTAAGGCAGCTAGATTGCATGTAGCCAACTCCGCAATTCCAGTCCTGGACCCAGTGACTTGAAAATCATGCTGAGTGCATGTGCGTGTATGCCCAAAATCCTGAGAGAAAGATGGAGAAGAGATTGCAGTGATTTCTCACTTTTCCTCTCTGTCTCTCTCTGGTAAGTGCACACACCCTATAGGAAAAACTAGGGGGAAAAAGGGAACACTGTAAGACTTAGTCTGAACCCCATCAGGTCTCATCAAGCTTTACATTTCATCCACACATAGACATTGAGGCCTGGGGGGTGGGGGAGGTGAAACAGGAATAAATAAGTCCCTATGAAAGTCCTATTAAACAGAGACCTTGGGAACCAGCAGTTAGCGTAATGGCTATGTCGCTGGACTCCCACATAGTCGACCGCGGTTCGTATCCCGGACCCGGTGGCTTAAAACTCACGCTGGGCGCATGTGCGTGCGTGCCCAAGATCCCAAGAGGAGAATGGAGGAGAAGGGATTGCGGCGTGGCCATCCCCCCTGGGGGGTGATTTCTCGCTTTCTGTCTATGTCTCTCTCTGTCTGTCTGGCGAGCGCACGCGCCCTATAGCAAAAATCTCTCCAAAAAAAGAAAAACAAAAAACAGAGACCTCAGGAGAAATAGAGAGAACATTGGGATTAGAGTTACTTTGGGGGAAAATTTTTTCTTTTTTTGAGAGAGAGATTTTGGTATAGGGCACATGTGCTCACCAGAAAGACAGAGAGAGACAGACAGAAAGTGAGAAATCACCCCCCCAAGGGGGATGGCCATGCTGCAATCCCTTCTCCTCCATTCTTCTCTCAGGATTTTGGGCACACAAACACACATACCTGGCATGAATTTCAAGCTGCTGGGTCCAGGACTCAAACCGCAGTTGACTACATGAGAGTCTAGCACCTTAACCACTATACCTGATGGTTCTGAAAAAAAAAATTATAAAATTACAATAATTTTCATGCTTAGAGTTGCCAGGGTAACAGTTTGTGGGGTTGTATGGAGGGAGATTGGGAAAAGCAGGGGCTGGGGAAGTTTCCAAGTCAGCGTTAAAGTTAGCATCACTCACCACTCCCACAGCTCAGCCGTCCTGGGATCTGCTGCCAGGGGCCCAGAGGGAGCCAGAGGCCTGGCTTCCATTACCAAAGCTGTTTCCTGACTCACATTTGAGCTTAGCCAAATCATCTCCCCATCTCTGACTCTTCTGCAGTTTCTTTATTCTTCCCACCCCAGACCCCACATACAAGGAGGAATCTAACAATCCTTTGATATTCTTTGGCCACTCTTGAGAGCAGGAAGGGAAAGAGTAGTTCTGTTCTCCTTAATGACCGGACCCCTTTGATGCTCTTCCTCTGGCAGTCGCAGCCCTTCTCCTGTTCTCCCTCCATCCCTCCTCTCTCCATTCTCTCATCCTTAAAGCAGTCCTGTGCCCATCCACACAAATGCCAAAGCTGACCTACACCTTTTCTAGGTCCTGGTCTACACATCTCAACGGCTTTTTCCTCTTGAGCCAAATTCTGCAGCCCTTGTGTAGCCCCCTGCTTTCCGTGTCAGCACCCCAGCCCTCACACACACACTCTCTCTCTCCCCTCTCAACCCAGTCTCTCTGTCCAAACCGCTGCTGCCTGACCCAGCATAACCCAGCAGAGGGCGGGCTGAGAGAAGGAATGGGGAGGGATCAGCCTGTACCAGATCTTGGAGGAACTCACTGCCTCGTTCTCACCTAGCAGTCTGGCTGGTAGAGGGGCAGAAAGGGGAGAGACCAAGGGGAAGTGGCCGGGAGAAGAATTTTTTTCAGTCTGGAAACAGAACCAGAGGGAAGAAGCCAACTCTGGATATCTCTTCAACCTTTTCCCAGGAATCAGACCTTGCGTCCCTCTTTGCACCTGGGACAAGCAACAGTGACCACATGAGACCATGAGTGTCAAATCTAGATATACCATTTAATACATGGTAGACTGTTTTAGATTGTACATCTTGAAGGAAACCTAGATCTCTCAATCTTCCCTTCTTAAAAAAGCATGGATTCAGGAGTCCCAATGTAGAGAAAAAAGATTCGAGTTGTGTTGATAACAGATAGATTTGAGAAAGAAAATAATATCAAATTTTATTTTATGAAGGGTTGTTTTTCAAACCCATTCATGTGTGAATTATGACCAAGATTTGGTCAAGTATAAGAATAATGTAGGGGGACCAGCAGTTGGCATAGTGGCTATGTCACTGGACTCCCATGTAGCCGACTGCCATTCGAGTCCCAGACCCAGTAGCTTAAACTCATGCCGGGCGCATGTGCGTGCATGCGTGTCCAAGATACCAAGAGGAGAATGGAGGAGAAAGGATTGCGGTGTGGCCATCCTCCCTAGGGGGTGATTTCTCGCTTTCTGTCTCTCTGTCTGTCTTTCTGGTGAGCACACGCACCCTATAGCAAAAACCTCTCAAAAAAAAAAAAAAAAAAAAAAAGAAAGAAAAGAAAAGAAGAAAAAGAAAGAAAAAGAACAATGTAGTCTCATTAGTTATAACTAATGTACCATTTTGGTAAGGGGTATTGATAATGGGGAGGCTGTGCATATGTGGGAGCAGGGAATATGTGGAAAATATCTGTACTTTTCTGCTCAATTTTGCTGGGAACCTAAAACTGCTCTAAAAAATAGTCTAGAGGTCAGTCACTGGCACAGTGGTCAACTGCACAGTTCAAGTCCCAGACCAAGCAGCTTGAAAAACATGCCAGGCACATGTGCATGCATGCTCAGAATCCCAAAAGGAGAAAGACATGGGAAAGAAGGAATGTGAAGAAAGTATCCCCTTGGGGGCTGCTTTCACACTTTCTGTCTCTCTCCAGCAAGCACACACATCTGGAAGATCTAATAAATAAATGAAGCCTATTTTGAAAGAAAAAAATTTTACAATTATTTAATTTTATTTATTATTATTTTCCAGTTTGATCAGAGAGAGACAGAGAGAAGGTAAGTGAGAAAGCAAGCCATTAGGTCTGGACTCCCATTGGCTATGGTCAGCCATATGGGAGTCCAGCATCTTTAACCACCACAGCACCTGCTAGCCCCTGAAAAAAAAAACTTTTTAAGAAAACACATGAAGAGGGGCCAGCAGGTAGTATGGTGGTTAAGGTGCTAGACTCCCACAGGGCAGATTTCAGTTCAAGTCCTGGACCTGGTGGCTTACTTTCTCACTTTCCCTCTCTCTCTGTCTGTCTCTCTTTGGTGAGCCAGTATGCCTTATAGCAAATTAAATAATAATAATGATAAATAAAATTAAACAATAAACCTTTTAAGAAAATGAAGATTTTTCCCCTACTCCTTTAGATAGAAAAAAAGAAACAACAATGATATTCAGCACCACCCTGCCTCCTGCTTTATTTTCCGTATAGCTGGCTTCTACCACACATCCTCTGATCTCATCCATGCTGATTCCAGGGTCCAGGTGCTCTGGTCTTTGGTCCATAATGTCAGGTGAAGCTCCCCACACTACCCCTAGTGGCCACCTCCCTACACCCCCCTAAGGCCTGATGGAGCTTCTGCCAACCAAGGATGCTCTTATTCCCTGAAAGAAGAAATTCAAGGATAAATACACACACTTTTATATCCTCAGTCTCCTCCCACCCATTGTCAATATGCTAAAGGGACCCTCACCTAACTGGCCTGGAGAAGAGGCACCTGCATGGGGTGGAGAGAAGACTGGGGGATGACTGCCCTTTGAATGAATGGTATGGAAGTGAAGGAAGAGCTTCACTCTAGGGGACAACTTTGCACCACTATCTAACTCATCTTTCGCCGGCTCCCCACACTTGTCTTTTGGACTGTCACTCGGCCTTTTTCCAATCTCTGCCCCACAGGTCACCTCCTTAGTCTACCCACTCACTGATTCCAGACTCCACCCAGTGGTTTCTTATATGAGGGGATCTTCAAAAAGTTCACTGAAAATGCATATTACAGAAGAATATGCATGAATTTCTATTTTTTGCACCAAAATAAAGTTGTCATTTAATTTCATTTTCCCATAAACTTTATGAAGTCCCTTCATATTGTATTTCTCAGTCAACCTCATCCCAAATGCTCTTTTTCCCCACAGGAGTCCTCAGTGTCAGCTACTGCAGTTAAAAGAAGAGTCTGGTTTTCTTCTGAAAGCCTCCTTTCCCAAATTCCTCTCTCCCAAGCTTCTTCCCTCATCACCCACTACTCACAACCGAGAAACCCCATGTCCCTGAGGACACACAGCAAGGCTACCTCACTCCTCCTGTATTCTGAGGATTCGCTGTAGGATATCGTACACGTCCTGTTCCAAGTAGCCCTATCAATGGCAGGAAAGAAACAAAAGGAGATGAAAAAGACGTGGTACAGCAGGCTGCTGTTTACACTCTACCCTCACCTATAATAGCTAACTTCTCTACGGTTGTTTCCCTGTCTTCATAGAAACATGATGATGTCTGCTTCTCAGGACTGCTGGAGGGTTCTGACTAGGAATATGAAGCAAAGTGCCTGATACACAATGTGTTCTGTTTGCCGCTGTCATTCCTGATAAAGGAACAAGCTACCCACACCTCTTCTTCCAGGGTTAGGGTTAAGTTGTTTCAGGGGGAAACTGGAAAAGGGTCGTGAGAACAGAAGAAGGCCTTACAGTTGTTCAGGGAATTGAAAAGGAAGGCAAGGAGCCAGCAGGTGGCATAAGGCGCTAGACGACTACCACATGGCCAACCACAGTTGGAGTTACGGACCTGGCACTTTCTCACTTCCTCTCTCTCTCTCTCATCAAATTTAAAAAATAACAATAATGATGATGAATAAAATACAATAAGATAAAATACATTTTAAAAAGGAAATGAGGGGCAAACACCTCTTCCCCTTCTTGTTCATGCACAACGTCTCTTGATCTACCTAACGAGAATCGAGATCAGAAACCTGACACTGGGTCCTGCGTTCTGGAAAATGTACTAGGAAAAGAAGGGACTCCAAATGCAATGCCCCCTACCCATATCTACACCTCCATCTCCCCCAAGATCCACCATGCTTACCCGAGCAGCATTTAGCAGATGATTCCTATAAGTGGAGATGATCTCTTCATGGTTCTTCTGGGAATCCTAGAGTGAGAATCAACAGGAAGTCATGTGCCACCATCCCCACACTCACCCAGCAGGAGGAGCAACGAAGTGAAGTGGTCAGCTTTACCACATATGCTCTCTCAGCCCACCCCTGGCCCACTCTGAACCCTGCCCAGCCAGGCCTCTGTAATTCCCAGAATGTCTCCCATGTATGCATCACTCCCACTGTCCACCCTCTTCTCTCATAGCAGCCATTTCCCTGAGAGCCAAAACATACCTGCAGCTGCAGGGCAAGGCGAGCATTTTCTCCCCGAACTGCTAGCACTTCCTCTGAAAGCTGTTCCATCTTCTTCAACAACTCTTTGATCTGAGGGCAGAAGGATAAGGGAGAGAACCAGTGAGGCCCAAGTCATCGCTCTGCCTCAGACAGCACCCAGGGTCAAGGTCAGCTTCCTTATATTCAGTATTAAATATGTTCCAGATACTTTTACACACATTGTCTCATTTAATACTGAAGTATTATTCACACTTGGTAGATAAGAAGCCTGAGGTAAATAGCTTGTCAAAATTACAAAGAGATGAAATCATGGTTAGAACCAAGATTTCTTTGACTCCCTTGCCCCTGCTGTTTACTCAGTTCTGGATCCTAATGTACTTCTGGCTGTCCACCACAAAGGGACATGGAGGTGAGTCTTTGAGGCTTGTGAGGTAGAAGCACAGATATGGTTCATGGGAGCCAACAGTACTAAGAACAGTGGAAGAAGAAATACTAAAAGCTATCTTTAATTACCATGTGCCAAAAATTGTTCTGAGTATTTTTTAAATTTAATGATTTATTTCTTCCATAAGAGAGAGAAAAAAAGAAAGAGGCACCCTCAACTGGGTCTTCAGGCAATTAGCCAGGATCACAAGCATGAATATGTTCAGGGAAGTCCCAGGACATGAACCCAGGACCATTCCCATGTGGATCCCAATTGTGTTACTACTGTGCCACTTCCTATTCCCTGCTCTGATTGCTTTAAGTGAAATATCTTATTTAGGGCCAGCAGGTGGTGCAGAGTTTAAAGTGGCTGTATCACACAGGGCTAGATGACCATTTTGAGTCCTGGAGCCTTGAAAAATATACCTAGTTTATGTGTATGCATACCCAAAATTCTTTTTTTTTCTTTTTTTTTCAATAATTATCTTATTCTTATTTATTCACTCATTTATTTTTTAATTTGACCAGAGAGAGACAGAGGTTGAGAGTGAGAGAGAGGAAGTGAGAAAGCAAGCCACCAGATTCAGGACTTGAACCCTGGTCGGCCATGTGGGAGTGTCCAGCGCCTTAATCACCATGCCACCTGCTGGTCCCCCATACCCAAAATTCTGAGAGGAAAATGGAGAAGAGACTGCAGTGTGGCCATGCTCCTTTGGAGGTTGATTATTCACTTTCTCTCTCATTTCTTTGATCTCCATCTCTTTCGAGTAAGTGCATATGCCCTATAGCAAAAACTAAAAAAAAAAAAAAAAAAAAAAAAAAAAAAACTTAATAGGGCCAGCAGGTAGCATGATATTTAAGGTGCTGGATCCCACACGGATGACTCGGCAATTCAATTCTCAGACTTGAAGGCTTGAGGATCACACCAGGTGCATGAGCGTGTGTGTGTCCAAAGTCTTGAGAGGAGGATGGAGGAGAAGGGATTGCAGCATGGCCATCTTCCCTGTGGGGTTGGTTTCTCACTTTCTCTCTCTCTCTGTCTCTTTCTCTCTCTGCCAAATGCATTCTATGGCAAAAATCTTAGGAAAAAGAACTTATTTAATGTAATCCTCAAATTCACCTTATTACTATCTTCTTTTTTTTTTCTTTAAATTTATTTATTTACATTCATTCACTATACATCATCACAGCAAACAAAATGAGATTTCCCGTCCAGGATACACTGTATATTGGCTTAATCAAGCACATCAACATACGTCAACAAACAATTTTACATTTCCTATTTCCTGTATATTTTGTTATTTATTATCTTCTTTTTATAGATAAAAAAAATGAGGGAACCAGCAGTTAGCGTAACGGCTATGTCACTGGACTCCCATGTAGTCTACGTGTCCCGGACCCAGTGGCTTAAAACTCACGCCGGGCGTGTGTGCGTGCGTGCCCAAGATCCTGAGAGGAGAACGGAGGAGAAGGGATTGCGGCGTGACCATCCCCCCTGGGGGGCGATTTCTCGCTTTCTGTCTCTATGTCTCTGTCTGTCTGGCGAGTGCACGTGCCCTATAGTGAAAACCTCTCCGGAAAAAAAAAAAAAAAAAATGAGGCTTAGTGATGTTAAATAGCTTGCCCAAGATCAAACCAGTATGTTTTTGTTTTTAATTAATTACTTATTTTATTTATTCATTCATTTATTTTTTAGTTTGAGCAGAGAGAGACAGAGGGTGAGAATGAGAGAGAGAGAGGAAGTGAGAAAGCAAGCCATCAGATTCAGGACTTGAACCCTGGTCGGCCATGTGGGAGTGTCCAGCGCCTTAACCACCACGCCACCTGCTGGTCCCAAACCAGTATGTTTTGAACATTCAGAATACCTCAGTCCTCTCTGTCTCTTTCTCTCTCTCTCTCATATATATATATATATATATATATACACATATATTTTTTTTCTTTTTTTTTTTTTTTAAGAAAAGTGTTTGCTATAGGGCACGTGTGCTCACCAGAGAGAGTTGGAGAGATACAAAGCAAGAAATCATCCCCTGGGGGGATGGTCATGCTACAATCCCTCTTCCTCCATTCTCCTCTTGGGATTTTGGGCATGCATACACATGAACCCAGCATGAGTTTTAAGTTGCCGGTTCCAGGACTCAAACCATGGTCGACTGTGTGGGAGTCCAGTGATGTAGCCATTATGTCATCTGCTGTCCCAGAGACTTTTTTTTTTTTTTTTTTTTGGAGAGGTTTCTGCTATAGGGCATGTGCACTCACCAGACAGACAGAGAGAGACAGAGAGACAGAAAGCGAGAAATCACCCCCCAGGGGGGATGGCCACGCCGCAATCCCTTCTCCTTCATTCTCCTCTCAGGATCTTAGGCATGCACACACACGCCCAACGTGAGTTTAAGCCACCAGGTCCAGGATTCGAAACGTGGTCAATTATAGGGGAGTCCAGCAACGTAGCCATTACGCCATCTGCTGGTCCCAGGAACCTCTGGTATTTAAAAGCGATTTTCAAGGTTTTTTTCTTTGCACTGGTGCCCTCTTTGCTAACGGAAATCTTTCACAGAAGCCGCTCTGAAGTTGGAGGAGAGAAAAGAGGCCTAGTCCCTGAGTTAGTGCCTCAAAACTTCAGGAAAACCACAGCCACTCATACTATTAGGTCTCTTCCCAGGTCTACACTAAGTAAAAATGCTAGGAAACGGCGGTGTGCCCCTGGTGGTAGCCTTGAGCACACTGCTTCTGAACCCTGAGGGCCAAATGCTAGTACACACCTTACCTACACACCCTACCTCACCAGCTTCAACCCTAAACCCCCTCAGACCCAGGAAACATGGTGTTGGGCCTGCAAATGATTATAGGTGCTCTGTTTGGGATATCATCTGATCAACGGAGGGTTGCTAGATTCAGATTAACAAACCCCCAAACTCACGGAGCGTTCTCTACAGCGGCCTCTGTGGCTCACCTTGGCCTCCTTGTCCCGGCAAGCCCCGATGAGATGCTCCATCCTGTCCTTCAGCAGCTCTGCGGTCTTCTCAAACTGCTCAGAGCGCCCGCGCATCTCCCTGGCCTGGCGCTCCTGCTCAGCTGCACGGGTTGCCAGGTCCCCGCTCCTGCGGCGCTCCTCCGCCACCGCCTCCTGCAGTCGACCCATTTCCCGGCAGGCTGTGTTATACTTTTCAAGCAGAACCTTGAGCTCCTGGCCCCAAGCTTGGGCTTGGGCCACCAGAGAACCCCGAGTTTTCTCATGCTGCCGCAGGCTGGCTGCCTCCCGCGCCCTCAGCTCAGCCACCTCCTCTGTGGCTTGGTAGAGCAGCTGCTTCAGCTTCCCTATTTCCTGGCTCTTACCACTCATTGTGGCCTGCACGACCCGCAGCTCCTCCTCCAGCTTGCCCAGGTCTTGCTGCAGAGCAGCCACTTGAGGGGATGCTTGGGCCTTAAAGGAGGCGCCCAGCTGCCCACCTGAGGGTAGGCACTCCCGCAGCTGCTGGTTTTCCTCCTCCAGCTGAGTCAGCACCTGCTGAGCCTCCCGGTGCCTGTCGACCAGGGAGCGGATGCAGACCTGCAGCTCCTCCAGCGGTTCTGAGGCCGAGCTCCGGGCACTTCCCCTGCCCACTAGGTCTGGGGGCAGGCAGTCCCACAGCCCTCGGAGGCCGCTGCTCTGGGAGGCCAGGCGCTCTCGCAGCTTCTCTGCGGCCTCCTTCTCTGTGGCTAGTTCATCGGTCAGCAGCCCCAAGCTTCTCCGCAACTGCTGTAGCTGGACCTGCGCCTCTGGCTCAAATTCCCGCTGCAGCCGCTGGCTCAGGGACTTCAGCTCCCCCTGCAACCGCTGCCGTTCTCGCCCCAGCTCCTCCAGCTCCTCCAGCAAGTTACTGTTGCTCAGTCTCAATGCAGACACCTCCTTCTCCAGATGTCCCCTTGCTAAACCTCCTCTTGGGACCTGTTCTCCTCCAGGGGCCCCTAGGGGCTCTCCCCGGGCCCCGGGAACCCTTTTCTCCTTCACTTCGTCCTCTCTGATGCTCGCTGGGGCTGCCCTTGTGGTTCCCTCTCTGGACCCCTGGGCAGGAGCCTCAGGTGCCACCTGTAGTCCTGCCTTTGCTCGGTCAAGCCTCACCAGCACCTGCTCCAGCCGGGCCTCCATCTTCTCCCAGGCAGCTGCTGCAGCCTCAGCTCGGGGAGTCCCCAGGGCTCCCTCTAGGATGGGTCTTGACAAAGCCCCCCGGGCAGCATCCTTTTCTCTCCACACTGCCGCCAGCTCCTCCCTTAGTTGTAACAGGAGTTGCTTCACCGCTGCTGTACCCACTGGGTCAGTCACTGTACCTGCTGGTTCAACCTCTGAAGCCTGAAGCTGCTCCTTTTGGCCAGCATGCAGCTGGTCAGTACAATTAGGGCTAAGTGTCTGTTCCCTGCTGATGGTCGGTGGCTGTCCTGTGATCTCACACCTTGGGCTCTGGAGCTGCGCCAGTTCTTCTGGTTGGGGCATCCCGTGTACTTCATATTGGGTCTTTCCTGGGGCCAAATCCTCAGCCTTCTTGGGATCTGATGTTGGCTTTACTGTGGCCACTGCCTGTCGCTGTTTTAGCTCTTGTATGTGCTCAGCCAGCAGGTACAAGGGACAGCCTTGCTCCATGCCATCCCCTCCAGGCCGGAGACTAGAGCCCTCCTCCTCAGGAGCGCCAGACTGTTGGGACAAAAGGAGCCCTAGCTCCTGCACCTGCTCTCGAATCTGGTTCTCCAGGCCCAGGTAGGCTGCAGCTTGAGCCTTAAACTCCTCTGTCTTTCGTTCCAGCTCCTGCTCCAACTGAGAAACTTTCCTCTGCTCCTCTTCATACTTCCACCTCCACTCCTCTGAGCACGGGTCCTCACCCTCCTCTTCCTCCTTCTCCTCCTCAGGCTCTGCTCTCCATGGGCTTTTAGGTGGAGAACCTACCTGGGACCCAGATGGAGAGGCCTGTATTAAAACAGAACAGTGGAGTGAGGCCATGCAGTTAACTTAGTGCCAGGAGGGCCTTTCTTGTCATAGAGTGTCTTGATACCCCAAGGACCACTGGAAGATGGTCCCAATGGGAAGCAAAAGGTGGAGGTATTTAGGGTCTTACCTGGGATACAAGATCTGGGTGTTGAACTAGCCTCTGACCTGTAAGAAAAGATATAGAGAAAATGAGAGACAAGACAGGTCTGATGTGCTTCTAGGTTGAACTCTGTCTTCAGATTTTCTCTGAGGCAAGGCACCTCAGTGTGATAACCCTCATCACACATCTTCCTGGTCCCAGGGGCAACTTCTGTTCAATGGGTCCCTGAGTATCCAGGAACTTTGGTTTCCTACCCCAGAGATGGGCCAGCTCATTCATTTTGTTCACTTGTTTATTGGTCACTATGCCAGACACTGTAATAGCCACTGGGACCTCAGTAAACAGAGTAGAAGTGGGCTGTCTCCTGAGGGGCTGACAGTCTAGTAAGGGAGACAGAGATTAGCAAACAAATCACACAAATATTGGTATAAGTCATAGACTTGAGCAACAACACTAGCTAGAGTTGCCCTCCTAGAAAGACAAAGCTACATGAAGGAATTTTGTGAGCGTGCTTTTGAGAATTTAGTATCACTCCATAGAGGCTGCAATAAATAAGTAGACTCTTGAATAAAGTGACAATTATTTGTCAAATGAGTTACTTCCATGGGAACAAATGGAATTCTAAGAAACTTTGATCCTATGGCAATCAAGGAGAATCTTGTTTTTGTTTTTGATTTTCTTTATTTGTGATAGAGCATGTGAGAGTGAGAGAGATACCAGGGTCTGGTCATGCCATGATCCCCTTCCCATAGACCTCCAGCCCTTCAGATCTTGGACATGCATGCCCAGCACGTTTCAGGGTGGCCAGGCTGGGGATTCGAGCTACATTCACCATGTGGAATCCAGTGTCTCTTGAGCAGTGAATTACCACTGCACCACAGAGCTGGCCCTCGAGGTGAATCTTGAAGTTACAAAAGGGCTTTACCTCCCCGCCGCCGCCGGTTCAGGGCCTGTCGTAGCAGCCTCCACAGTGCCTTGTCCTTTGTGTGCAGGGCGTAATGCAGAGCATCGTGCCCCGTGCTGTCCACTGTGCCCACATCTGCTCCGTGGCTCAGAAGCAATTCAGCGACCTCAGCACTGCCTTTTTCACAGGCCAGGATCAGAGCCGATCTGTGGGTTGAGATGAATCTGAGCATAGCTTTTCCTCTGAGAATTAAGAGTTCTAGGTCTACAAATTTACTTCTCAGAGTAAATTCGCATTCAGTGGAGTCAGGAGAATAACAGATCAACCTGACAATGACAAAACTTTAGGCCAGAATAGCAAGACAGCACTTTTCTTTCTTTAAGAATTATTTATTTGGGACCAAAAAGTGGTGTGGTGGTTAAGTGCACTGGATTTCCACATGGCCAACTGCAGTTCGAGCACCGGACCTGGCGGCTTGCCTTCTCACTTTCTCTCTCTCTCTCTCTCTGTCTCTCTCTCTCTCACTCTGTCCCTCTCTGGTCAAATTTAAATAAAAATAAATAAAGCTAAATAAAAAGAATTCTTTAAAGAAAAAAGAACGATTTAGTTGGGGTCAGTAGGTGGCATGGTGGTTAAGGGCACAGGACTCCCACATGACTGACTGCAGTTCAAGTCCCAGAACTGGAGACTTGCTTTCTCACTTTCTCTCCCTCCCTCCCTCCCTCTCCCTCTCTGGTCAAGTTAAAAAATAAGTAAATAAAAATAAATAAAGTTAAATAAAATAATTATTTAAAAAGTAATTATTATTTATTTTTATTTATTTTTTTGAGAGGTTTTTGCTACAGGGCGTGTGTGCTCACAGAAAGACAGAGAGAGACAGAAAGTGAGAGATCACCCCCCAGGGGGGATGGCCACGCCACAATCCCTTCTCCTCTATTCTCCTCTCGGGATCTTGGGCACACACGCACACATGCCCAGTGTGAGTTTAAGCCACCATATCTGGGACTAGAACTGCGGTCAGCTACATGGGAGTCTAGCAACATAGCCATTATGCCAACTGCTGATCCCAATTAATTATTATTTTTTAACTTGACCAGAGAAAGAAAGTGAGAAAGCAAGTTGCCAGGTTCAGAACTCAGACTGTAGTCAGCCACGTGAGAGTCCAGCCCTTTCAACCACCATGGCACCTGCCAGCTCCTTTTCTTTTTTCACCCCTCTCTCTTTTATTTTTTTTTCTTTTTACTTTCTATAGTGTGTGTGCACTCACTGGAGTGAAACAGAAAGAGAAAGAAAGCGAGAAATCACTCCCCAGAGGGGATAGCCATGCCACAATTCCTTCTCCTCCATTCTCCTGAGATTTTGGGCATACATGCACGTGTGCCTGGTGTGACTGTCAAGCCACCAGGTCTGGCACTCAAACGGTGCAGTTGGCCATGTAGGATCTAATTGCCTTAACTTCCGCACCAACTGCTGGCCCATAGACCAGAACTTTTCAAATGTTGTTTTTGTTTTTGTTTTTCAAAGAGAGACTTTTGCTACAGGGCACATGTACTTGCTATAGAGACAGAGAGAAACCTAAAGATGAAAAGTGAGAAATCACCTCCCCAGGGAGTATGGCCCTGCTACACTCCCTTCTCTACCAGTCTCCTCTCAGGATTTTGGGCACTCACACACATGTGCCCAGCGTGAGTCTTAAGCCTCCTGGTCTGGGACTCAAACCATGATCCACCACATGAGAGTTCAGCAACATAACTATTATACCATCTGCTGGTCTCATTTTTTTAATGTTTTATATATTGAGGTTCTACATAAAATTTTATGGGAAAAAAAAAAAAAAAGAATCCCATTGCTTAGGAAAGAGTTTGAAAACCAGTAAATTGAGCCAATGTGTCCAGAAGGATTGATTCTACTTCTGAGGTTACCTACTGGGAAAAAGATGGTGGTAGCAGGCAAGCTCTTCTGAACCTCCTCTGGGAGGGAAGGAGGATTCCCAAAACTCCCCAGCACACACACACACACACACACACACACACACACTTTGCCTACTGTCTCCTTCTAGATTGGTCAGTCTGAATATGGGTGTGGAAACACAGGGAGGGCTTACTTGTCATCCTTGTCAGTGACATTAACTCGGGCGCCTCTTTGCAGCAGCTGTGAGCAGATAGCTGCATGACCACCCAGAGATGCGATCATCAGGGGTGTTCGTCCATCCTGCATGGATTGTGAGAAAGGGGTTCATGTGGAGCCAGAGAGAGCCAGGAGCTGGACACTACCTTACCAACTCCCCTTTCCCAACACCACTCCAGAGAAACAAGTCATCCTGGGGCTAAATACTCCCATTTGGAGAGTTAAAAGCTCTCCAGAAGAGAAGGTTTAACTTCTCTGTGAGGACAAGGAGGAATGGAAGGAGAAAGAGGAGGATGGTGCTGTACAACCCAGCTCATAGAATTTGACTGTCAAGCTCAGAGAGAACAGTAGCCTCCCTGTGCAGGGCGCCTCCCAGCTGCCCAACTGATACTCACGTTATCCAACACATCCAGGAAGGCTTCATGGTCACACAGTAGGAGCACACTTGAGGCACAGCCAGAGGACGCTGGGTAGGGTTGAGAGATGTCTGGGTTAAAGGCCTACTCAGACTAAGACCCAGCCTCCCCTCTGACCATTTCAGTGCTTGGCCCTGGCTGCCCTTCCCTTCCTATGTAATCTTCCCTCCCATTTCCCACTCTATTGTTCCTGTAGCTGTGTTCCCACCAGTCCCCTGGCACACACCTGCCCAGTGCAATGGACTGCGGTTCTCTGCATCCACAGCATCTTCATTAGCACCATGCTGCAAATAGCCACAAAAGGAAGCAGCATGGAGCTTGGCATTAACATCCTCCTCCCACACCCCCATTTGCTCACCACCTTCCATGGTAATATAGGGAGGAGCAGGAGGACTGGCGCTCTGGGGGAGACCAACTAACAGCCAAGCCAAGTCCATTCCCTGCAGATGATAGGCAGACTTGAATTTTAGCCCTGGTTCCTGAACCTAGGGCCTCAGGAAATCAGATAAAGTAAATATGGTAGTGAAAATTACACCTGAGTCTATGGATGGTACTTTAGAATCATAATTGCAAAACTTGGGAAGAGTCAGGAAAAACAAAAGCAGAATAGCCATTTGCCTAGTGGCCTGTTGAGGTCATTGCGTTTTGAACTTTTAGAAACTCATTTATAAGTTTTCCACATGTACGTTTCTCTTTATGCTACTGGACTATAAATGCCTCAAAAACAGGCACTTTTAATTTGAACACCTCTGCCCTCCTTCCACCTGCCCATCATCATACCAGACAGTCTCTGCAGTGGCTCGACTGACATCAGTGCCCAATAGTCCCCAGCAACTCTATTTTGTGACCTGCCCTAAAGGGCAGTATTGAGCATGGTGTCCACGCATAGTAGCTGTTTAAGCAATGTCTGTGAATAAATGATTATGAGCCCTCTTACTAGGGGTGGGAGGAGTACATTTGTCCAACTATTGCTTGTAACTACAAAACAAAGTTAAGAGACTGGTTCCATTTCATCCATTCGCAGGAGTAGGATCAAGAGCCTGCTTTTACCTGAAGCAGAACCTTGACACACTGTGGCTGGCAGGAGATGGTGGCCAAGTGCAGGGCGGTGCTTCCTGGAAATAGAAAGAGGGAGAGAGGGAGGTGGGGTAGCCCCATGCATGCTGATGACTCACAGGGAGGGAAGGCAAGAGACGCACAGATAATCAGAGGGAGATTAGAGAGAGAAGCTTTCGGTCACACAGGGCCAGAAATTCCAGTTCCCCAAGTGGAGGTAGAAGTAGAGGCAAGGTGTGCCCAGCTTGCACAGAGGGGACCCCTGGAGAGATACTGACCAGATCTTACTGAGGAGACAAGCCAGGGACCACAGTTGGAATCTCTAGCAGGGCCCAGCACTGGCCCCTTCCACTGCCATCAAGGGCCCAGCAAGCAGCATGGCCCAGCCCTTCATCTAACTCACCGTCCTCATTCTTGCTGTTGATGTCGGCCCCATTTGTGAGCAGTATAGTCAGACACTCCGTCAGGCCTTTAGAGGCTGCCAGATGAAACCTGCCAACATGAAGGCCGAGAGGCAGAAAGATGAAGGGACGAGGGATGAAGGGATGGAGGACCTTCATAAGCACTCCTTGCTATGCTCCCTATCCCATGGCCAGTTCCAAAAGCAGGGGTGAAAGCTTCCCCAGCCTGACTTCTTTTTTTTTTCAGGAGGGTGGGGTGGGGCGGGAAGAGGGGGAGAGATTTTTGCTATAAGGCTGTGTGCTTGCCAGAGAGACAGAGACAGAAAGCGAGAAATTACCCTCCAGGAGGAATGACCACCCTGCAATTCCTTCTCCTCCTCCATTCTCCTCTCAGGACTTTGGGCACACATGCACACACACCTGGCATGAGTTTTAAGCCACTGAGTTCAGCACTCAAGCCATGGTTGACCAGTGGCAGTCCAGTGACAGAACCATTACGCCATCTCCCAGTCTGACTTTTTTTTTTTTTTTTTTTTTTGGAGAGGTTTTTGCTATAAGGTGCATGTGCTCGCCAGAAAGACAGAGAGAGACAGAGAGACAGAAAGCGAGAAATCACCCCCCAGGGGGGATGGCCACGCTGCAATCCCTTCTCCTCCATTCTCCTCTCATCCTGAGAGGAGATGAATGCATACACACGTGCCCGGCGTGAGTTTAAGTCACCGGGTGGAGGACTTGAACCGCAGTCGACTATGTGGGAGTCTAGCGACATTGCCATTACGCCAACTACTGTTCCCCACAGCCTGGCTTCTTAAGAAAGACAGACAAGCTACATGGCCTGCAGTCATAAAGTCAGAGGAGGTAGAGACAAAGACAGAAGAGCTACAGCTCTCAGGGAATCTCAGACAATTGCAGGATGTCCAGGGAATACATAATTACCTGCCTCTCTGGGCATAGAACCTCAGTGGAATGGGGGCCATCACAGAAAGAGTCAACCAGAGCAGAGCAGAAAGCTGGACATTGGCAGACTGATTTGGGCAGAGACAGGGATATCGTGTCCCTTGTCCTGGTCCCTCCCTCTAGCAATGTGACTTCCATAGCTACCACTTCATTCCTGGTTTCCCAAGCCTACATACCCTCCTACTTATGCAATAGAGAAATGCTCTATTTATTGTATGTATTTGTTCGCTGTTTATTTAATGGGCTTTATGTCCTTTTTGAGTCAGTGATCTCAATCTGGGTTTTGAGGTGGATGAAGTTTAGGAATAATATATCTTCTCTCACTTTCTGCAGTACTTCCTATATACTATATAGAAAAGGATTATCGATATGCTTGCTAATTAAGACAACAAAAAGTGGGACTAGCAGTTGGCGTGATGGCTATGTTGCTGGACTCCCATGTAGTCGACCATGGTTTGAGTCCTGGACCCAGTGGTTTAAACTCATGCCGGGTGCATGTGCATGTGTGCCCAAGATCCCGAGAGGAGAATGGAGGAGAAGGGATTGCAGCATGGCCATCCCCCCTGGGGGGTGATTTCTCGTTTTCTGTCTCTCTGTCTCTCTGTCTTTCTGGAGAGCGTACACACCCTATAGCAAAAACCTCTGAAAAAAAAAAAAAAGACAACAAAAAGAGCTCTGAAGTTATAGGTATTCCATAGTCTACATCATATTGGAGTTTGGTCCTTTCAGGGGGACCCACATACAGGGAAGTTTAGGAGGACTTACTTACGGGGACTGGCCGTTGGAGTCTAGCTTGGTGGGTCGGGCAGACTTTCGGGAGGCCAGGGCAGCCACGCGTCCCACATCCCCCCGCTGCACTGCCTCCAGCAGCTTCTGATCACGACGGTTCCATCTCTCCACCTGGTCCAGAGCCACAAAGTGAATATAAGGGGGGGAGTGGTGCAGACAAAGAAAAGAGGAAGATGGGGGCCAGCAGGTGGTGTGGTGGTTAAGGGTGCTGGACTTCCACATGGCCGGTTCTAGTTCTGGACCTGGCAGCTTGCTTTCTCACTTTCTCTCTCTCTCTCTCTCTCACTTTGGTAAAATTAAAATAAATAAATAAATAAATAAATAAATAAATAAATAAAGTTAAATAAAATAATTCTTGAAAAGAAAGGAGCGAGAGATTTAGGATGACAAGTAAGGAAAAAGAGCCATCCCTGAAGTCCTTTCACTGTTCTATCAGTTACTTGGCCTAGCTCACTGTGTCCTTCTTAGGTGGGCCAGCTAGATACTAGCCACCTCATGTGCCACCAAGAATGATTGCTGGTTATCATCAGCCCTGAGCCGAAAGTGCTCAGACCACTGAATTAAAAATCATTTATGAGTGCTGAATACATAGTATTTCAAATTTAAATGTCTTTTTATCAGTCTTACAACAATTATTGTTAGGTGTTCAACCTCCAAACAATCCAAGCCACAACTCCCTTCCTTTTTTTTTTTTTTTTGAGAGAGAGGCTTTTGTCATAGGGTGTGTACACTCACCAGAGAGACAGAAAGTAAAAAATCATTCCCCCAGGGATACCCAGAATTCCTTCTCTTTCATTCTTCTCCTGGGATTTTGGGCATGCACATTGTTGCAAGTCGCCAGGTCCAGGACTTGAACTGTGGTTGACCACATGGGAGTCCAGTGCCTTAGCCATTAAGCCACCTGTTGGCCCCATGCCATGCTTATTTTTGTTCTAAGTTATGTGAAAAGTAAATCAAGGCACTTAGCTTCAGGTCACAGTCAGGAGTTCAAATACCTTACCAAACTGTATCTACCCATTAGCTTTAGGCTCCCAAATCTGGAAGGGAAACACATTCTGTTTCTCATATTATATCTGCGTCCTTTAGATAACTTCTCTCTCCCTTCCACAGGAACAACCACCAACAGGCAAAGATAGGTCTCTAGCTACGCTGGAGGAGGCAGCAAGAGGCAGCTCCCCTCCTATTCCTCCTCCACTCCTCTGCCCTCCCTTCCCTCCTATTATAATTTCCCTGGCAGGGAGCAGCTGTCCCAGACAACAGCCACACCTGGGCATACATTGTTCTGCCATTCCAGCTTGAGTTTTTGCGGGTGGCGGAGTAATTACAGTAATTGAAGTATTACAGGGCGTGAAAGAGAGAGCTGTGTAAAAACACCAGGGCTGAAAGCACAGAAAATCCTGGTTTGGTTCAGAGAGGAGGAAGGAGAAGCAAAAGGGATGGATGTAGAGATCTATGGTCTGGTGAACAGGGTTCCAGACGGGTATTTTGTTGCTGCCTGAGTTTGGGACCCGGTTCAGCTACATTCTAGCTATATGACCTAGAGTAAACCATTAAATACCTCTAACCTGTTTCCTCATCTATAACATGTGTGTAATAACTACCTCATCATGTTGTGAGCAGTCAATGAGCGAATGTATATAAAATCTCTTTGTACACTGTAAAGAGTCACACACATGTGAAGCAGCCTTATAACAAACAGGAAGTAGGGGGACTGGTGGTGGCATGTTGCATTTTATGAGGTATAATCTCAACAAGACAGAGGTGAAGAAAAAATAGAGTCTGTGGAAACCCAATAATTTTCAAATACTGTTTACACAGCCAGGGCAAATTATTACTCAGCAACAGTAAAGGTTTAAATGCCCAGGCCATAAACTTATCTGGGTTAGATACATTCTGAGGTCATTCTGAACAGTGCTTGTAACTTTTCACAACCCTTTCCGGTGCTATTTCAATTAGTCTCTCAACATCCCTGGAAAGTAATTAGGGCTGATAGTAATTTTATCTCTCTGACAGAAGAAACACACGAAGGTTAGGTAACTGTCCAGAACCACACCAGAGAGTGGTAAAATTGGGATTAGAAACCAGGGCAGGTGGTGACTGATTCTAGTTCTGATCACCAGACCACACTAGTACAGAGCTATGGAAAAAAGGTCACTTATTTCCAGATAAATAATCTAAGACTGCCTCTGGGGCAAAGCCGCCCACCTTCAGATGCTGCTCCTCGCAAGGAGAACGTCTAAACAGGTTAATTCTCAGTGAACAAAATAAGCAAAATGACTCCTCCACATACTGACAGACTCTGACATGTGAGAACATATTTTCTAGTGCCCCTTGAGGCCCAGGGCCTCCCCAGGAAAAGTGGAGAGTGCTATGCCTCCACCGCACAGCACCGCCATAAGTTGAACTGTTTTCAGTTTTTTCTTTTAAATTTATAAAAAATGGGCCAGCCAATGGCATGGTGGTTAAGGCTGCTGGGTGCCACATCGCTGACTTTGCAGTTTAAGTACCGGACCCGGTGACTTAAAAAACATGCTGGGTGTGCATACATGATTGCCCAAAATCTCAAGAGGAGAATGCAGGGACCAGCAGTTAGCATAATGGCTATGTTGCTGGACTCCCATGTAGTCGACCGTGGTTCAAGTCCCGGATCCGGTGGCTTAAACTCATGCCGGGCGTGTGTGTGTGCGTGCCCAAGATCCCGAGAGGAGAATGGAGGAGAAGGGATTGTGGCATGGCCATCTCCCCGGGAGGTATTTCTTGCTTTCTGTCTCTCTGTCACTCTCTGTCTTTTTGGTGAGCGCACTTGCCCTATAGCAAAAAAATCTCTCAAAGGAAAAAAAAAAAAAGTGAATGCAGAAGGGATGGCGTATGGTCATTCCCCTCTGTCTCTCTCTGGAGAGTGAATGTGCCCTATAGCAAAAAGGAAAAATAAATATAAATAAAATTTAAGACAAGGGGCCCAACCTGTGGTGTGGTAGTTAAGGCGACTAGATCCCATATGGCCAACTGCATGGTTCAAGTCCCTGACCTGCTGGCTTAAAAAAATATGCCAGGGGACCAGCAGTTAGCGTAATGGCTATGTCGCTGAACTCCCATGTAGTCGACCACGGTTCAAGTCCCGGACCTGGCAGCTTAAACTCACGCCAGGCATGCGTGTGTGCATGCCCAAGATCCCAAGAGGAGAATGGAGGAGAAGGGATTGTGGCGTGGCCATCCCCACTGGGGGGTGATTTCTCACTTTCTGTCTCTCTGTCTCTCTCTGTCTTTCTGGCAAATGCATGTGCCCTATAGCATAAACCTCTCCAAAAAAAGAAAAAAAAAAAAAATGCCAGCTGCATGTGCGCCCAGAGTCCCGAGAGGAGAATGGAGGAAAAGGTATAGTGGCATGGCCATCCCCCACGTGGGGTGCTTTCTCACTTTCTCATTCTGTCTCTCTCTCTGGTGAGTGCATGTGCTTTCTGGCAAATTTTTTTTTAAAAAACAATCATTAAGTAGAGGTCCCACCATGCTGCAATTCTGTCACAGCCTCCCAGCTAGGACTACAGGCATGCACCACCTGGCCCAGCTCTTCATTCTTGCTATGTTGCCTAGGCTAGTCTCAAGCTCATAATCCTCCTGTCTCTGCCTTCTAAATTGCTGGGATTATAGGCACATGCCACCATGCCACACCTATAGGCTAGACCAGGATTCACACTCATGCTTCCCATGTGTTCCAGCCTGCAGAGCAGTGCTTTTGTTGTTGCTGTTTTTTGAGAGGTTTTTGCTATAGGGTGCATGCGCTTGCCAGAAAGACGGAGAGACAGAAAGAGAGAAATCACCCCCCGGAGGCATGGCCACTCTGTAATCCCTTCTTCTCCATTCTCCTCTCGGGATCCTGGGCACGCACACACACGTGCCCGGTGTGAGTTTTTTGTTTTTGTTTTTGAGAGGTTTTTGCTATAGGGTACTTGCGCTTACCAGAAAGACAGAGAGAGACAGAGAGACAGAAAGCGAGAAATCACCCCCCAGGGGGATGGCCATGCCGCAATCCCTTCTCCTACATTCTCCTCTCAGGATCCTGGGCACGCATACACACGCGCCCAGCATGAGTTTAAGCCACAGGGTCCAGGACTCGAATCGCAGTCAACTACATGGGAGTCTAGCGACAGAGCCATTACACCAACTGCTGGTCCTGAGAGCACAGTGTTTTAACAACATGTGCCACCACAGCTGGTCCTTAAAAATCTTGATTCTAACATCTTCTGTCTCTGTGAATTTAGGCCTATAGCAACTTCTCTGGACTTCAATTTCCTAATGACATAACAACATATAAAACATCTAGCTCTGTGTCTGTCACACAGTGGGTGCACAATAAATGTTAATTCTAATCCTCACCCTTTTTAGCCTCGCTGGACACATTTTGGGTGTTTGTAGGCTCCGAATTTTTCAGTCATGGGAGTGACAGAAGGTATCTTGCTCTTATTAGCCAATTAATAAAGCCAGACTGGATAGAAGGTAAAGATGCTATCTTTCCAGCTAGATAGTTATGAATACACCCAACCTACTTTCTATAATATTATTATGCTAAGAGCCATTTAGAATGGGTGAGATTCTTCATACCAAATCTCTGTACGGCTGGAATAAAGAACAGAGGCATCCAAATTCTAAGATCCAATTCTATTGCTTCTCCCAGCACCTTGAAAAGAAGGCACTAGATTACCATCATAGCCGTAAGGGAGCAAGCACCAAATTAATCACCGACTCAGTAACAAGGATAAGCTTCACGCTTCTATAGCTTAGGAGGCCTCTGTAGAAGTAATTGTACTTTTTCCTTATCTCATAAAAAAAAGAAAGGTGGAGGCCAGCAGTCAATGTGAAGATTAAGGTGTTGGATCCCACATGGCCAGCCTTGCAGTCCAAATCCTGGATCTGGCAAATCCAGAGAGAAGAATGGTGGAGAAAGGATTGTGGCTTGACCATCCCCTGGGGGTTGTAGTCTCACTCCTCACCCCCACAAGTACACATGACCTAGAGAAGCAGGTAGAGAGAAAAAGTGGCTACTGATGAAGAATAGGTGAATGGAAATGGAAAGCTGCTCTGGAGGAACTGGGACCTGACTTTGGATGCTTTAAATGTAATAGCCATTCCTCTAAACTGATGCTGTGTCAGCTTTTCTGGTGTACTCCTTACGTAGGCAGAGTAAGCTCAAATGTAAGATACCCTCAAACATGTCTTCTACTTGACCAAAATGAGATGACAAGTTAGGTTTTTGTTTGTTTGCTGATCTTCCTATGTACTTAGATTAATTTTTACTGGATAACTTAGATTAAATGATCAGTGATCTTACAGTCCTTACCTCAGAGTGACAGTGCAGGGCTTTGGCCCTGGACCCGAGTGTGTGAGTGGAGACAGGGAGGGGCAATCTTCCGGCATAACTGGGAAGTCAGGTTTGGAGTGGCCAGGAAGGCTGTCACGCTATTTCTGTGACAAATGGTCCAGAGTGGTTAGCCACCCAAGGGAGTGGAGGAATGTATTATGAGAAGTATGGGGTGGTTTCATGAGGAAATAATTTACAACTGACACAAGCCTATTTTCAAGCTTTCTGTGACCCCAGTCTGACTGAGGAAACAGCTAAAGTGTTCTAAATTTGTCCAGTTTACATCCTATAATCTCATTAGACTAAGATCTTGTTATACTAAGAAGAGTTTAGAGTGGGTGGACGTTCTTCATGGTCACTCTGCAGAGCTAGAGTGAAGTAGGACCAAGAGGGCCAGACGATGGTGCGGTGGTGAAATGCGCCACTCTGAGCGGCAATCCCACACACCCAGAGGCTTCCCTGAGTATACTGGGCACTGCTTGCCCATAATCCAGGACTGACGAAGGCTGGGGGTGAATCGCAGGGTTGAGTCCTTGTTGGAAGTGCTATCTCTCTCTCTCTCTAATTCTCTCTTTATCTCTCTATCTCTCTTGCGTATTAAAGAAATAAATAACCAATTTTTAATAATTTGGCTACAGAGCATGTGCACTCACCAGACAGAGGGAAAGTGAGAAATCACCCCCAGAGTCCCTTCTCTGGTCTCCTCTCAGGATATTGGGCATGAGCACATACACACCCAGAGTGATTTTCAAGCTGCTGGATCTGGGACTCAAACCACGCAGCTGGCCATATGGAATCCAGTGCCTTAACCTCCACACTACCTGCTGGCCCAATAATCAAACTTTTTTTAAAAAGAAAAGAGAGACGGGAACAGCAGATAGCGTAATGGCTATGTCGCTGGACTCCCATGTAGTCAACGGCGGTTTGAATCCCAGACCCGGTGGCTTAAACTCACGCCAGGCACATGTACATGCATGCCCAAGATCCCAAGAGGAGAATGGAGGAGAAGGGATTGCGGCAGGGCCATCCCCCCGGGGGGTTGATTTCTCGCTTTCTGTCTCTTTGCCTCTGTCTTTCTGGCAAACGCACATGCCCTATAGTAAAAAACTCTTCCCCCAAAAAAGAAAAGAGAGACAGAGGGATGGTTTCACATCCCAAGATCCAGCTCATTGCTCACTCTAGAACCTTGGAAAGGAAGCACTGCCCAAGGATAGGAGAAACAGGAAGAACAGAACATAGAATTCTCATTCCTAAGGGGTAGGCAGACTCCCCAAACCTGAAAGTAAAGGGCAATGTTAAGGACTTTTGGTAAGTGGGGAAGAGACTACAAGAATCAGAAATTATTTTAAATTAAGACAGTCTGAGTAGCCTCAGTTTCTGGTACCTGTAATAGTAAATGCCTTTTGACTGGTTGATCAATGTGTGGAAACTAAGTGGAGAAGTAAATGTAAGTGGGACAAGGACAGGCCTCAACAGAGTTCCTACTCTTGCCTCATAGCTTGCTCTAGGTTCTGTGGCCAGCCCATGCAGAGCAAGTTAAGGGCAGATGCATTTCTCATATTTGCTTATGAATTTTACCACTGAGTCAAGTTAGCTAAGCAACAGTACTACAAGTAGCTGGCGAATTCACTTCCAAATGAGCCATCATCCTGCCTGCCATAGAAAATTCCATCTCTGGGATGGCGGTTCTCTCTGTAAGAGATATCTAGAGAAGTTATATCCTCCTTCATCCACGACTTTCTTGGTCTTCTCCCTTGTATTTTGCTCTGGGAGAACATGTGGAGTAGAGCGACTTCTGCTGGGAACTTTCAGACAGAGGCTACTCTCTCTCTTCTCCTCTCACATCACTTTTCCCTGACTCATTCAAAAGAAACAGAACATACAAGCCCTAAACAACTGGGTAAGGGTTCAGGGCAGAGGAAGCCTTGAGAGAAGCAGGCAGAGGCCTTGACTGGCCCAAGAGCCAGTCTGATGACCAGACACTGCAGTGAACTGGCCAGGGTGGATTCTTCGGGCAATGTACCCAGTCCTTTGGGGAGAAGCCAGGCAACTGTACATCTTCTGGCAGAGCGTGCCAGGCTGGCCAGACTGCAGGACTAACCCCTAGTGAGCAGGTATAGGGGGTCCAACCAAAAGGGGCGAAAGTGGGGTTGAGTAACTATTGTGTAGCATGGGGCAGAGGTCGAAAGGGAGAACAGAGGCTGCTGCCGTGGGAGCACCAATTGGAAAAAGGTCTGGAAGAATGTCTGAAGGCCAGTGGTGCTGGCCAAAGAATGAGAGTGGAAGTGGCATGGGGCTGGATGGAGGCAAGGACAGGGGAGACTAGGAAGAAGGCTGGGGGAAGGCACAGGGCCAGGAGGACTTAGGTCGACAGGAACAGCAAGGGCAGGGCCCTGTGGGAGGGCAGGGGTGTGGGGACAGGGCAAGGCTGGAAAACAGGACTGTGAGAACTTGGAGGAGGTAAATTGGAGCTTGATGCTGAGCAAAGACCATGGCTAGGGCAGATGCTTTGGGGTAGTTCAGTACTGGGAGACAGAGAAGTAGAGGAGACAGGGATTTGGAGAGGGGATGGGGCTGCAAAAAAACACACCAGAAGTTGGGGGCTGTGGAGGACAAGAAATGGACCAAGGCAAAGGACCTTGGAGAGGGCACAGGTTAGAAAGGCAAGTCAGAAGCTGGGGGCCAGAGTCACAAGGAAGGAAGGGCTGAGGCTGCCTTGTGGGAGCTGAAGAGCTGGAAAGACTGATACAGAGAAAAGGCGATGGTGCATGGAGATGGGACTCTGGACTTCTGTCACCACAGGACTTGGAACCCAACCTCATCCCGATTCTCGCACACATTTTGGGACCTACCGCCACTTGTGAACTGGAGCAGGAGAAGATGCGCTTCATGGCCGGGGCCAGGGCCACGGGGGGACGGGGACGCGCGGAGAGCCGGGCCACAGGTTTCCAAACCCACCGAGCTCGATTAGAGCTGGGCAAGAGACAGCTGTCAAAAAGCCGAGCTCCAGGCACCGCCCCAGAACCCGCCCTCTAGTCCTCCCCACTCAATCAGAGACGAAACCCCAAGCAAGGGCTGGGTTTAGAACTCCGCCCCTGACCCTGTTCCACCCCGCCCCTGCAGAGGCAAAAAGCCCGCAGTCTTCGGCTGCGACACCGGCTCGGTCTCAAACATCACCCTCCCAATCTGAACCCGCCTCCAGCTCCAATTTATTCAATGAGAAAAGAAAACACGCGGCCCAGGACGAAACTCCTCCCCCCGGCCCCGTCCCACCGCCGGCCCAGGTTACGGCTCCGCCCCAAACCCCGCCTCAGTCCCGCCCCTCCAAGCGCCGCCGCTGGAGGCAGGAGGGTCCCAGCTCGTTGGGGTAGACTTACCGGTTGTCGCATACAACCACTAGTGACGACGGACGTTTTTTATGCCGAGAACCATTTGGTCAACTTAGTTATATCTGGTTCTTCCACCAATACCTCCTCCATTTCCCAGCCCCTCATTTCCCAGCCCAAAACTCAAGCACAAAAGAGGATTTAAAGAGAGCGGTTTGGAAAGGAGAGAAGATTGTACTGCTAAAAGCAGAGGGCCGGACACGGATAATGCGTGGTCCGCAGCAACCTGGGGCACGAAACCTGAGGCTCAAGTTCATAATGCATGTCTGAGATGTCTGAGTTAGAAAAAAGCAGAGGGGCAGGAGGAGAGAATTTTTGTTTAAAGCCTCCCCCTTCTGCAAAACAAAAATTAAAAACTGCCTTTCCTATTTTCCTCTACCTTTTGTGTTCAGATTCTCAGTAATTCTTGCTTCAATGGTCCGTGGAAGACTGGTCCGTCTTTCCTTCCTCCTTGCAGCCCAAGAAGCCCGCTAAAATGCATGTGAAAACCTAGAGGGTAAAAGTCAAAGTTTTTAACATGGTTGACGAGGTTCTCTGGCGCAGAACTCTTCCTTTTCTCCCAATCTCATTTATCATTACTTTCACAAAAGAGCCCAACGCTTGAACTCTTCTAATCTACTGCAATTCCCTTTGCAGCTGGTAATTAATCTTCTCTGGAATGCTTCTTTTCACATTTGGTGGGCCCCCAGGCCAAGTGTTTTGTTCCCGTAAAGTTTTCTCTTATGGCTCTGCCACTCCAGCCCAACAAAATGTGCCTCTTGTATGTGACATACCCTTAGTATGTAACAATACCGTTACTTAGCAACCACTGCTTTGTAGTTGCCATTATTTACCTGCTTGTTTCTCCTACTAAATTGGGCTCTTTGATGGTAGGAGTTGTGTATTACATTATTCCCATTGTGAGCACATATAAGGCACTTAAATAACTGATCAATGAATGCCAATGAATGAAGAAGCAAAGGAGCAACTGGGAGAAAAAAACACTTGAATGAGTGGGAAGAGCCTGTTTTGTTCTCCAGTTGCTTCTTAAATTGGTACCGCTCCAAAGAAAGGAGTATCTTTTTTTTCTTTTTTTTTAGATCTGATCTATTTCTTTCTCTTATAAAAATCTTATTTTTGACTGGATTCAGACTTAGTAGAAGCTCTCAGAGAGGACAGCCTGCGTCTCTTCGCAGTCTGTTCTTGGCATTTTTCTTTAGCCTCCTTCATTCTCTTGGCCAAAAGTTTAGCATATTCTGCTGCCTCTTCCTTACTTTTCTTAGGTTGTCTCTTGAGAGGAATACGCCGACATTTGTGTTGCAGGACACGTGGAGTCACAGATGCTGAATCTTAGGTGCCTTGGTCCTAGGTTTCTCCCCTTCTTTATTTAAGGGCTTTCTTATAGTATATTAGCGGACATCGTCTTCTTACTGAGAGGTTTTCAGATTCTGCTAGCTCTCTTAGGACCTGGGTGACAAGGCATTGTAGTCTCAGTCAGTCCTGGAATATTCTCTCTTTTTTTAACAATAACCAAGTTAAGAACACTCAAACTGGCATCCACAACGCAACTCTGAACAGATTTGTGCTTTATTTCTCCAGTTCTCCTTGGTCTATACCGGGAACGTCCCTTACTCAGTAGCAGGCGGACACGGCCGTGGGTCAAGACACCTGCTTCATGGGGAAACCTCGTTCGTTGTTTCCACCACTGATTCCGACTACATAACCTTCCAATCTTCACCCAAAGCGTCAGCAGCAACTTCTATGGCCATAAGCTTCTCATAAAAAGTACGAAGTTTGGGGAGCCAGCAGTTAGCGTAATGGCTATGTCGCTGGACTCCCACGTAGTCGACCGCGGTTCGCGTCTCGGACCCGGTGGCTTACAACTCACGCCGGGCGCGTGTGCGTGCGTGCCCAAGATCCCGACAGGAGAATGGAGGAGAAGGGATTGCGGCGTGACCATCCCCCCTGGGGGGTGATTTCTCGCTTTCTGTCTCTATGTCTCTCTCTGTCTGTCTGGCGAGCGCACGCGCCCTATAGCGAAAAACCTCTCCAAAAAAAAAAAAAAAAAGTACGAAGTTTGCGTTCATCGTCCACTTCAATGAGTTTCTGGCAGCCTATGGCTGGGAAGGAGATACTCAGTTTCATCTTGAAGTAGCTGACCTCCTCCGAGTTGCCACGAAAAAGAGGCCCAACTTCTGCTTAGCTCAGGTCACTCCTTCTTCAGGCCAGGAAGATCAAGTTTATTGAAGAATAGGTTGTTACTGAGGATGGCTAGGATAGGGATCTCTAGGTGGAGAAAAATATTTACAGTTCTCTTTTGAGGCCAGCAGGTGCCATGTTGGTTAAGGTACTGGACTCCCACATGACTGACCTTGATTCGAGTCCTGTGTTGAAAATCACACCAAGTGCTTGAAAATCACTCTGGGTGTGCACGCACGTGTGTGTGTGTGTGTGTGTGTGTGTGTATGCGCGCGCGCCCAAAATCCCAAGAGAAGATTAGAGGAGAAAGGATTGTGGTGTAACCATCCCCACTGGGAGGGTGGGGGATGACTTCTCATTTTCCTTCTCTCTGTCTCTTCCAAAAAGGGTATGTGCCCAATGGCAAAAACCTTACGAAAATTTAAAATTAAAAAAGTGCTCTTTTTTTCTCTTTATTTCAATTTCTTTTATACATAAAAAGTGCTCTTTTAATCATAGACAGGACCAGCCCCTGGCATGGTAGTTAAGGCAGCTGGATCCCGTGACCATGGTTTGAGTCCTGACCCAGCAGTTTTAAAAACATGCAGGATATGTCATGTGCTTGCTCAAAATCCCAAAAGGAAGGGGAACTAGAGGAGAAAAGATTATGGCTTGACCATGCCCCATGGGGTGTGCCTTCTTGGGCTCCCTCTCACTTTCTCTCTCCCTCTTCTCCCCACCCCCCTCTTCTGCAAGCTCATGTGCCCTCTGGCAAATTAAAAAAAAAAATTAGATAAACTAGTCCTTAAGGAAATCCACTTCCATTTGGGGACTGACTGGAAGTTAGAGGTGTGAGAAGTCAATATAATTATGACTTCAGTATCAGCCCCCAAAAGAGTATGTGACATAAAGGTTAATCAAATTACACCCTATATGAAGTACACTGAGGGCCACCGTGAACCTTTTTGTCACAAAACAACTCACCAACTTGGGACCAGCAGTTGGCGTAATGGCTATGTCGCTGGACTCGCAGGTAGTTGACCACAGTTCGAGTCCCGGACCCGGTGGCTTAAACTCATGCCAGGTGTGTGCGTGAGTGCCCAAGATCCTGAGAGGAGAATGAAGGAGAAGGGATTGCGGCATGGCCATCAGCGTGGCCATCCCCCCTGAGGGATGATTTCTTGCTTTCTGTCTCTCTCTGTGTTTCTGGTGAGCACACGCGCCCTATAACAAAAAACCTCTCCAAAAAAAAAAAAAACCCTCACCAACTTGACACAGGCCTAATGGCCAGACAGGCTACCATTCTCACAGTTATGCAATAGAGGCAGACGCACAGTCTCTAGAAGGCCATTGCTTAGTGATGTGTTCTTTAGGGATACTAGAAGAACCCTCAAGAGGAGCTAAAAGACACCTGGGTATTTAAAGACATCAAATAGATTTGATTTCTATCATTAGAACCTTAAGTTTATCAGCTGATCATCATCTTAAAGGGTTGGAGAGCTTACTTCAAAGGGGATAAGGCACAGGATAAGATTTAGTGGAAGGACACAATAGCACATAGAAGAAACAGATCTTCAGGGTCTAAGAGATGGATCACCAGAACAGAAACAATCCCTGGTACTTCAATATACCTTCCCACTTAATTATCTTAACACATGGTAGGGTAGCTTATTTTAAAACAAAATTTATATTTTTTATTTAATTTTATTATTTTTCAATTTGCTATAGAGAATGTATAATCAGAGAGAGAGAGGGGGAGAAAGTGAGAAAGCAAGCCACCAGGTTCAGGACTTGAACCTCAGTTGGCCATGTGGGAGTCCAGTGCCTTAATCACCATGCCACCTGCTGGCTCCCTATAACAAAAAAAAATTTTTAATAATTATTTTATTGAACTTTATTTATTTACTTACTTACTTACTTACTTTAATTTGACCAGAGAGGAACAGAGTGAGAGAGAGAAAGTGAGAAAGCAAGCCACCAGGTCTGGGACTTGAACCACAGTTGGCCATGTGGCTATGTGGGAGTCCAGCACCCTTAACCACCATGCCACCTGCCAGCCCACAAAATATTTTTATAAAAATAGTTACTGACAAGCTCCATAGCAATGCATAGCAAACTGGGTCCCACATGGCTGACCACAGATAGAATTCCAGCCACTGTGGCTTGAAAAATAGGCCAGGCCTGTGTGCACATGTTCCCAGGATCCTACTGGGATGGCAAAATGGAGGAAAAAGGATCGTGGGTTGATCATATCCCATGGGGCGGGGGGGGGGGGGGGGTGCTTTCTCTCTCTTTCTAGTGAGTACACACACTTTCTGGCAAAAGAAGAAAAGTTATAGGTCAGCAGATGGCATGGTGGTAAAGGCAGCTGGATCTCACATGGCCGACTGCGTGGTTCAAATCCCAGACCCAACAGCTTGGAAAGTACACCAGGCACACAGCATACTTTTTTCCAAAAGGAAGAAGCAGCAGGAGAGAAGGGATTATGCTGTGACTATCTCCTCTGGTGGGTGTTTGCCTATGCTCCTTCTCTCTCTTTCTATCTTTCTCTGGCAAACACACCTGCCCTCTGACACATTTTTTTTTAAAGTTACCATTGGGTCAACAGGTGGCATGGTAGTTTAGGAGTTAGACCATTCTCTGTTTAAGACCCAGAACTGGTGGCTTGCTTTCTCATTTTCCCTCTCTCTCTCTCTCTTTGGTGAGCACATGTGCCCTACAGCAAATTTTTAAAAAATATAATAAATAAAATTAAACTAATTATTTTTTAAATAAAAAGTTACCATTTACTGAGCATGTACTTTATGCTCACTGTAGTTGAATTATCTCATTTAGTCCTCACAACCCTTATACCCTAATAGGTATAAAGATGAGAAAACCAAGACTTAGAGAAATTAAATTTATTCAAGGTCAGTTTTTAAGTGATATAGCCTAGATTTAAATGCAAATCTGTCTTTATTCTTTTCTTTTTGTGTTATGTGTGTGTGCTTGTCTGAGACAGAGACAGACAGAGAGAAAGAAAGCACCCCTCCCAAAGAGGAATGTGGTCATGTCACAATTCTCTTTCCTCCATTTCTCCAGTTCATCAGAGTTTGGTGCATACATTCATGCACTCATGCACAGCATGTTTTTCAAACCTATGGGGCCAGGATTCAAACCAGAGTAGGCCACGTATGTTCAGGCTTCCTTAACCACTAGCTACAGAGCCAACTCCCTGTCTTCACTTTTTTTTTTAATTTTTAAAAAATTATTGGGAACCAGCAGTTAGTGTAATGGCTATGTCGCTGGACTCCCACGTAGTCGACCGCGGTTCGCGTCTCGGACCCGGTGGCTTACAACTCACGCCGGGCGCGTGTGCGTGCGTGCCCAAGATCCCAAGAGAAGAATGGAGGAGAAGGGATTGCGGCGTGACCATCCCCCCTGGGGGGTGATTTCTCGCTTTCTGTCTCTATGTCTCTCTCTGTCTGTCTGGCGAGCGCACGCGCCCTATAGCGAAAAACCTCTCAAAAAAAAAAAAAAATTATTAAAAGAATTATTTTTAAAAGAATTATTTATTTAATTCCATTTGTTATTTTTATTTTTTAATTTGACCAGAGAGAGTCAGAGAGAGAAAAAGGGAAAGCAAGAAAGCAAACTACCAGGTCTGGGACTCAAATGGTGGTTGACCATGTGGGAATCCAGCACCTTTAACCACCATGCCACCCGCTGGCTCCATTTTTTTTTTTAAGAATTATTTTATTTAACTTTATTTTAATTTGATCAGAGAGGGACAGAGCAAGAGGAAGGGGGAGTGAGAAAATAAGCCACCAGGTCCAGGATTCGAACCACAGTTGGTCATGTGGGAGTCCAGAGCCCTTAACCATCATGCTACCTGCTGGCCCCTATTCATTTAGTGTCTCGACCCGGGACAGTCGAACACGTTTCCTGGGGGAGGGAGTGAGAGATGGGACAAACACACGCACACACACTACGAGATGCTGATCAAGTTGTCTTCTTCAGTCTACTTCCGTTTATTGAGGAAAAATGGAGAGTTATATACAGCTGGTGGGCACCAATTGGTCGCCCGAAATGCAAATGAGATAGAACAGCATGAACCAGTCATTGCTGTGGGCGGATCTCTCCTGTTGCCTAGAAACCCAACCACTTCCAGAGAGAATGGTTGGTCACATGATTTCTGAGAAACGGTTTGGTCAGTGAGGAAGTGAAGCCTAATGGTTTCCAAGATGGTGGATAGCTCAAGATGGCGGATAGCTCAAGATGGCTTCCATATGCAGTGCCCTCCACAATTTAGAATTTTTTTAACTTAAAAAAAAAATTGAACTGCGTGGTCTGCTATGTGGGATCCAGTTCTCTTAACCTCCAGGCCACAAGGCTGGCCTGTCTTCACTGTTAAGCACACAGTCTCCTCTTGCTATCTGAACCTCAGGGAAAGTATGACTTGCTAAAGGCCACATAGCTAATAAAAGGCAGACCTGGGATTTCAACCTAGGCCTATGTCCTTTCCTAAAGCTACACATGCAATGCTCTCTAGTCACTTAAGTAGGTGAGAACTGTAGGAGGCTAGAGCACATCTCCAGTGGGAGAGTCATAGAAAACACTTAAAATACATCTTTTTTTTAAATAAATAAGAATTATTTTACTTAATATTTAAAAAATTTATTTATTTACTATTTTTTAACCTGACCAGAGAGAGATAAAGAGAGAGGGAATGTGAAAAAGTAAGCCACCAGGGACCAGCAGTTAGCGTAATGGCTATGTCACTGGACTCCCATGTAGTTGACTGCAGTTCGAGTCCCGGACTCGGTGGCTTAAACTCATGCCAGGCAAGTGTGCGTGTGTGCCCAAGATTCCGAGAGGAGAATGGAGGAGAAGGGATTGCGGCGTAGCCATCCCCCCTGGGGGGTGACTTCTCGCTTTCTATCTCTCTCTCTTTCTGGTGCACGCGCCCTATAGCAAAAATCTCTCCAAAAAAAAAAGTAAGCCACCAGGCCTGGGACTCAAAACACGGTTGGCCATGTAGGAGTCCAGTCCCTTAAATATCATGCCACCTGCTGGCCCTGATTTTATTTCATTTTATTCGTAATTATTTTTTTTTAAAGAATTATTTTTAAAACTTTATTTATTTATTTTAATTTGACCAGAGAGAGACAGAGTGAGAAAGAAAGAGAAAGTGAGAAAGTAAGCCACTAGGTCCAGGACTCTAACTGCAGTCAGCCATGTGGGAGTCCAGCACCCTTAATCACGCCAGCTGCTGATCCCAATTATTATTATTATTTTCTAATTTGACTAGAGAGAGATGCATAGAGAGACAAAGAGAAAAGTGGGAAAGCAAGCCACCAGGTTCGGAACTCAAATCATGGTTGGCCATGTGGGGAGTCCAGCGTCTTAACCACCATGTCACCTGCCGGCCCCAAAGTACTTACATCTTTGTATCCTGGGGACTCCACTGTACAACATCTCAGGCAAACCACAACTCTACCTCTTACCATTCCTGAGAAGTCTGTATCCTAGGGAACTCAAACAGAGCCAGAAACAGTGTTCACTTGACACTGAACTTTATTTGTTCTAACCATCTAATATACTGTCCACCCTGCTGGGAGACAGAGACAATGCCCATGAGGGTGGCCCCCTGCAGTAGGCCAAAACATGCCAAAATAAGCATTGTGGCCAAGTTGCAAGAACAGCCTGGGAGGACGGGTTTTGTGGCTGCTAGTCAACTGCCCAATTAGGTATCTCTTTTTCTCAGCTCTAAATGGGCACTGTGCCGTTCTTCAGATGGCTGTCAGAGCTGCCCCCTGGAGACCAGTAACTGACTTGGTATACAAAGTCTTGATTACAAGGAAATATAAGTTACACAGTGGCTCTGAGAATCCAATTGCCTTTACTGGACATGACCAAAATATAGGAGTGTGGGATGTGGCTCAAAGATAGAAATTAACTTGGGAATTTCCAGTAAGCATCAAGCAAGAACCGGAAAACTGATTCCACTAGAGAAATCCTACAAAATATGACTAGGGTGGCCCCAGAAACATTTTCCTAGGAGTTATTTGTGCTATACAACCAGTGCTGAGCAAGTAAGGTCTTGTTCCCCAGAGACAACACACCACCACTTTGGCTTCTTAATGCAGACCCCACTCATTCAGATCCCATGGGGCTGCTGTTTCCTCAGGCTGGAAGGGGGAAGGGTATCCCACCGTCAAGCAGTAGTCTTCTCTGTTTTCTATAAAGAGTCCCTAAGGAGGGCTCAAGAGTGAGTGAGGCTTCAGAGAAATGGAGAAAACATTGTCTAAGGTAACCAGTCTTCTCTGCTGTTCCAGCTCTGGCCACCTGGGGGCCTCTGGCTCTAGAAAATCAGGCACCAGGCCCTGGCTTTGCTCCCAGAGAAGCCTGTGGGTTGAGAAGCCCATACCCAAGAAGCCTGGGGGCAGCTCTCTCACCAGCACCTGAGGGCGGGTTAGGGCACCACCAAGGCTCAGATTTCAGGGGGGATGGCAGTTGCCTGTCTAAAGGCTTCTCTGTTCCTTGGAATTGTACAGAATGTCTCTTGTGGCTTTTCCTCCTCCCTCCTTTTTTCCTGTTGACTCTCTCAGTCCGGCTCCGTGAATCACAAGACTCCACAGGAAAGTAGCAGATGTTGACTTTACTTCTTTCAAGCCAACGTCAGCTCCCTCCTGTGGAGTAGGGAGCAGGCAGGAAGGGAGAGGGCAGGGGAACAGAGGAGGATAACCCTCCTCCCTTCCAAATTGTGAGGAAGGGCAAGGAGGGAATCTGAAAAGAGTCAGGGACCTAGGCAAATAATTCTTGATTCCTGGGAGTGGGGGGAAAATACGGCCCCAAATAAAGTCACCAATGTTGGCTATGGAACCAAGATCACGAAAAGGAGGGAAACACAGAGCGGGGAGTGTTGCTGGTTTTGGTGTCAGCCCTTGTTATCTGAGGTACAGCGTCATCTCTCACCAGCAGCATCCCTAGGACTCGAAAGTCAAGTTAGTCTAGGGAGACAGTCCAAAGGCTTCTTCTTGTCCTATGTGAGTCCCCAAACCTCCACTTGTATGTGAGTCTCTTGAAGAAGCTGCCAGGGAGGACATTCTAGAACCTTATTCTACATTCATTGCTCCAACGTCTCTTTTTTCTTCTTCGGGGACTTTCTTACGAGCAAAGAAGCCAAGCTGTAGAGGAATAGATAAGTGTCATCACCAAATGCCCTCACTGGGGAACTTGCCAACACTGAGATTTTCACTTTTGTTCTGCTTCCAAAAATGGGATTCAAATTTATTTTATTTGGCTTAGTTTAACTCAATATCTGGGGTACAGTGAAAGAGATGTGGGCATGACACTCACAGACTGCTCAGCTGCCCAGCACAAATCCTCTTCTGCCTGCTATAATCCATGATCCTTCAACTTGTGGGCACCATGGTCCTACCCCCCACTAACCGGGTGCTTACCTTCCACAGGCAGAAGACAAGGAGAGCAAGCAGAAGCAGCCCACCCAGGACACTGCCAATAAGGATCCACAGGGAGATGAGAATAGGACGGGCCTGAATCACCTCCAGGAGGCTCTATAGGGGGAGAAGAGTTGTTTTCCACATGTTCCCTTTAACCAACCTAGCCTCACTCCATACTATAGCAAAGTTGGCAAAAAAAAAAAAAAAAAAAAAAAAAAAAAAAAAAAAAAAAAACGGGAGAAACAGCCTCTTTTTTTCTTTTTCTTTTCTTTTTTTTTTTTTTTTTTTCCCGAGAGGTTTTTGCTATAGGGCACGTGCGCTTGCCAGAAAGACAGAGAGACAGAAAAGTGAGAAATCACCCCCCAGGAGGGATGGCCATCCCACAATCTCTTCTCCTCTCAGGATCTTGAGCATGCACACACATGCGCCCAGCATGAGTTTAAGCCACCAGGTTCGGGACTCAAACTGCGGTTGACTACATGGGAGTGCAGCAACATAGCCATCATACTAACCGCTGGTCTTGAAATAGCCACTTTCTAATCAAAGGAAAGAAATCAAGGCAGGAATAGAGGCAGTGGAACCCAAGCACCCTGATTTATCACTTCTGACTCACTGACAGTTGCCTAATGGAGATGCCTTTGTTCTGACAAAGCTCATAGGTACCCTATGCCCTCCCCATCATCAATATTTTTGTAACTCTCATACTCAGCCTCCCACCCTACCTCACTCCAGCGGGAGGCTTCTGTCAGCTGTAGGACGCTGCCCTCCTCAGTTCCTAGCTCGAAGGTGCTGACTACCGTCAGGGACTTGAACTTGGCCTGTGGAATAAGTGGATGGGAAAACAGTTCAAGTAAGTCTTTATCAGGTGGTGTGGTCCTTTGGAGCTCTGACAGCAAAGTTGAGGCCAAGAGGCACAACTTCCAGACCCTCAAGACCAGAAGAAAAGTTTGAAGACCAGTGAGGAAAGAGAGGAAGGGTAATGAATGGAGAGCCTCTGGTCCTTCATATATGCTACTTACTCTTATCTAAAATACATTCCACTCTCCTTCACCTTCACCTCTCCTTGGCTGAAATTTAGATGTCATCCCCTCTGGGAATTAGGGAAACATTTCCTTGTAACCAACCCTCCAACCCTACCACATCCCGCCAACCCTGGTAGTTTGTCACCAAAACTTAAGATCCTTGAGGTTAAGGGCTGTCTTTTTTTTTTTTTTTTTAATTTTTTAAATCTTTTATGTTGTAAGATCAATCTGTAGAACAAATGTTTCTATACAGAGTGGTACTTATAGCCTTGATTAAAATTGGTTAGAATGAGATTCCACAAGTTTCAACTAATGATAAATTTTTTTTGGAGTGGTTTTTGCTATAGGGCACGTGCACTCGCCAGAAAGACAGAGAGAGACAGAGAGACAGAAAGCGAGAAATCACCCCCCAGGGGGGATGGCCACGCCATAATCCCTTCTCCATTCTCCTCTCGGGATCTTGGGCACGCACGCACATGCACCCGGCGTGAGTTTAAGCTACCAGGTCTGGGACTCGAACCACAGTCAGCTAAATGGGAGTTCAGGAACATAGCCATTATGCTAACTGCTGGTCCCAAGGGCTGTCTTCTAACCTTTGTGTCCCCAGTACCAAGTGCCTAGCATAGTGCCAAGTATGTAGTGGTTTCTCAGTAAGTAAAAAGCTGTTGAAGGAATGGATGAATGTATGAAAAAATGATACCAAAGAAGAATAGAGAATCAAACTTAGAGAAGGGTAGTTTGTCCGACTTAATGTTCCTGAAAGCTATGCTTACATCTCAAGGATCTTGTGCTATTCAAATTAGATGATATATGGGAAAGCACACTATTAACTCTCCATTGCTAAATAATCGCTCTAATTAAGATGTTACTTCCCTCCCTGCTCAGGAACTCACACCAACTCCTGACTATCATATTAAGTTTAATTTCACCTCCTTAACTTCAGAGACCTTTCAGAATCTATTGAGTAGTTGGGAAAGTCATGATGCATATTTGTAAAAAACATATTAGGTTGTCGGGAAAGTCATGATGTATTTTTATGGTTTTCTATGCAAAAATATGTCATGACTTTCCCAACAACTCAATAGAAAACTATGTCACGACGGGGTTGGCAGGTGGCTTGGTGGTTAAGTGTGCTGGACTCCCACATGGCCAATTGTGATTCGAGTCCCAGACCTGGCAGCTTGTTTTCCCTCTCTCACACACACTCTATCCTTCTCTGGTCAAATTGAAATAAATAAGTGAATAAATAAAGTTAAATAAAATAATTTTTTAAAAAAGAAAAATACGTCATGACTTTCCTGACAACCTAAAAGATCTCTCAGCCATACAATCTTACTTCCGACAACCTTTCAGCACAAATCCTGCATGTACAATATTTATTCATTTAACACAAATGTATCAAACACCTATGGTGAGTTAGGCATGGTGCTTACTGTTGGGGACATTCTCAGTGTCAGCCTAATACAGGGTCTTTTATATAATAGGTACTTGATAGATTATTAACTGATTAAATTTAGGTATCCTGTAAATGTTGATTGATTAGCATTAGCATGTTGTTGATTGATCAAGATTAAGGAAGGGTAAATGGAGGAAAACACAGGGTAACCAGTTTTTATGGAGTGGTCATTGTACATCAGGTCATTTTTTTTTTTTTTTTTGAGAGGTTTTTGATATAGGGCACGTGCATTCGCCAGAAAGACAGAGAGAGAGAGAAAGAAAGCAAGAAATTATCCCCCAAGGGCGGGATGGCCATGCCGCAATCCTTTCTCCTCCATTCTCCTCTCAGGATCTTGGGCATGCATGCATACGTGCCCGGCGTGAGTCTAAGCCACCAGGTCCAGGACTCGAACCACAGTCGACTACATGGGAGTTCAGCAACATAGCTATTACGCCAACTGCTGGTGCCCATCCAGGTCATTATTGATTTGTTCTTTACAACAACTCCTTTAAGTATTATCTTCCCTATTTTAAAGACCAGGAAAAAGAGACTTCTAAAGAAGTTGCTCATGGGCAAATAGCTAATAAGAGGTAAAACTGAAACTTGAACTTGGGTCTGCTTAACTCCAAAACCTAGGTTAAAGTTTCAGATAGGAGCAGAACAGGAGAGTAATAAAAAAGGAAATGTTTACCCGCCGGAAGAATTCATTATGAACCAGCCTCAAAAGTCCAACAGAGATCTCAGTCCCCTTTGCCAACTGCCCAAGGTGGCATCTCACGACCTGACACCGAGTATTGCTCCCATTCTGAAAGAAGAAAGGGAAATCAGGACTCTGGAGTAGAAAGATGCCCTCTTCCCCACTCCAAGGTCTACCTTTCTGTCCCAAGGCTCCCAACCGTACTGGGACCCTGTGTTGTGACTCATACCAGTCTGTTTGTATGCTGAAGCTCCTCTGGATGCACAGGGGACCCTGGGGGGTCAGTCAGGTTCTGCACTGCACAGCTGGCCTGGAAGAAGGTCCAACTTGAAAGGCCTCCTGATGGGTAAGGCCAGCAACTCCAGGCTGAGCAGGGTCACATCACCCACACTCCTGTAGTTCATCCCTGTATAACCCCCTTCTTTCCTCCCAAAGAAGCCACATATATAAAAGAAAAGTCCCAGAGGTGAGGGTATCCTGAGAGCAGTGGCCCAACAGCTAGGCAGCTGGTGTGGTGTCCAGCTCCACTGACCACCAGCCCAAGGGGACAGGTTCCACATACTCCTAGCCCAGACTCACATTGTCAGTGATGACTTGAGACAGTGACAGGAAGTAATTGCCCCCGTAGGCCACAGCTGGAAGGAAGGCTGAGATGATGAGGCCACTGACTGCATAGCAGCCAAGGTTCTGAACCTGAGAGGATTGAAAGTGAGAAGAGATGAAGACACTCCTTCCCCATCAGTCCCCCTTCACCATAAATATCACTGAAATCCAAGAGAGACTTCCCATTCTTTTGCTGCACGGTTGTTGCTCTCCCTCTATCCCCACTCATGCCAAGACCCCTCCAGCTTCTCACCCTAAGAGTGATTTTGAACTCAGGACCAGGACCCATAGGGAGGGTCCCATATGGGTGAACCTCATAGCGGTGCAGAGTGGACTCACTGCGTGGACACCAAGTCAGGAAGTGCATGTCACAGCCATGACACAGACAGCAGCACATGATCAGCACACAGACACGGATTCAGAGAAGGCAGGGCCAGCACATGGGTAAAGGGCAGAGGTACATGAGAAGACAGAAATGGAACATGACACTGACTTGATACAAATGGCCAAATCCCACATCCCCTCAGCAAAGCCCTATGCCCAGGAAAGCAAAATGTTTTAAAAAGAAGGTTCAGGGGGCCAGCAGATGGCATAGTGGTTACATCACTAGGCTCCCAAATGGCCGACTATGGTTCTAGTCCTGGACCCAGTGGCTTGAAACTCACATGGGGCATGTGTGCGTGTGTGCCCAAGATCCTGGAAGGGGAATGGATGAGAAGGGATTGCAGTGTGGCCATCCATCCTGGGGGGTGATTTCTCACTTTTTCTCTCACTATCTCTATCTCTTTCTCTCTAGTGAACACACTTGCCCTATGGCAAAAACCTCTAAAATATATTAAAAAGCCTCTAAAATATATTTAAAAAAAAAAAATGGTTCAGAGCTAGGCCTGTGGCTTAGAAGTTAAGGGAGCTGGATCCTACGTAGCTGATAATAGTTGGAATACCAGCCCTGGTGCCCTGAAGACCATGCCAGGCACACATACATGTATCCCTAAAAATGTCAACAGGATGAAGAAATAGAAAAGAAGAGATTGTAATGTGACCACACCCAACCTGGAGGTGCTTTCTCCCTCCCCCCCCTCCTTGGTGAACACATGTGCTTTCGGGCAAATAATATATATATATATATATATATATATATATATATATATATTTTTTTTTTTTTTTTTTTTTTTTTTTTTTAGAGAGGTTTTCGCTATAGGGCGCGTGCGCTCGCCAGACAGAGAGAAACATAGAGACAGAAAGCGAGAAATCACCCCCCAGGGGGGATGGTCATGCCGCAATCCCTTCTCTTCCATTCTCCTCTCGGGATCTTGGGCACGCACGCACACACGCCCGGCATGAGATTTAAGCCACCGGGTCCGGGACGTGAACCGCGGTCGACTACGTGGGAGTCCAGCGACATAGCCATTACGCTAACTGCTAGTTCCCAATATATTTTTTTAATTGGGGCAGCAAGTGACGTGGTGGCTAAGGCATTGGATCCTACATGGCCAACTGCACAGTTCAAGTCCAGGACCCCACAGCTTGAGAGACATGTTGGGTGCATATGTGGGCATGCCCAAAATCCCAATAGGAGAATGGAGAAGGGATTGAAGAGTGGCCATTGCCCCTGGAGGATGATTTCTTGTTTTCCCTCTCTCTCTGTCTCTCTACAGCATGCCCTATAACAACAACAAAAAAAAAAAAACACACAAAAAACACAAAAACAACAACAACAACAAAATAAAAAAAAAAAAAAAAAAAAAAAAAAACAACTTCCAGACTGGCAGGTGGTGTGGCAATTAAGGATGCTGGACTTCCACACGGCAGACCAAGGTTTAAGTCCTGGACCAGGAGACTTGCTTTCTCACTCCACCTCCCCCCCTTTCTCTCGCTCTCTCACTCTGTCCCTCTCTGGTCAAATTTAAAATAAAAATAAATAAAGGTAAATAAAATAATTATTAAAAAAGAAGATTCAGTATAAGTGGGATAGATGGTAAAAAGACTGAGTAGCCCCAGCCCCAGGGTTTGAGTTTTTGGGAATGCTAAAGCACATGGAAGGAGAGGCAAGAAACATAAAGGGTGTGTGTGTGGGGTGGTCAGAATCGGGTCCCAGCTAGGAAATGGACCATACCTAGAAAACAGGAGGTGAGGCTCATACTGGATGTAAGCTGAGGTCTGAGCTGTGTTATCGTGAAGGGTCTCATTTCTCTCCAGGCTATTGCTGTAGGGTCAGGGGGAAAAGGGAAGAGAGACTCACATCCCAACCCCTCCAAGACACCCCTTCCTGCTAACAGAGGAGTCAGTGCTATCCCCGCCACTACCCTTGCCAAGTCAAGATCCAACAGGAGAGAGTCGGGAAGAGGCACCCTTTGTTCTCACCTGGTGGCAGTCAACCTCATGAAGACCTGACTGAGGAGGGAGGAGCAGCTAAACTCAAACTCGAGCAGAAAGGTCACCTGGGAGCAGGGAACATGGGATTACGGTAGATTCTTCATCATGGAACAACTACAGAAGAGGAGCCTTTCTGCCCTTTCATCCCTGAACCCACAGGCCTCGCAGACCCCAGCTCCTGTTTTCCTGGAGCCTCTTTCTCATCCTAGGTGCCAACTCACCTTGGCTCCAGCCTGGAAGACAGGATGCCCCACGCTGCAGAGCCGGGCATGAGGGGAAGGGGCTGCGCATTCCACCTTCACTGTGCTTTCCCTCTGAGGGCAAGGGACATGGGTGGAGGCTAAGCTGGGCTGCAACTGCTTTCCTCTCCACAGCCTCTGAACACCGAGCATTCTCCAGAATACCTCCCAGCCGAGGCCAATAAACACCCCCGATTTCCTTCTCCCTTTTTCTTCTCTTCCCCTAATTCCCTCCCCACCCCACCCCCAAGTGCACCTGAGGAGTGAGACTGGCCAGGTGGAGGTTTCTAGAGAAGCTGAGACTCAGGCTAGTGTTGTAGGCATTTTCCTTCCTGTTCCCCAGAGTTGCTGATACCAGCACTTTTCTCCGGCCACCTCGAACCATGAATGGGGCCTTCCTAGGAGTGGTGGATAAAGGAGAGACCAGGAGTTGAAGGGGTGCCAGTAGACTCACTTCTTTTCTCCAGCCTAGGAAACAGCACCCCAGTTCCCTTCAAGTCTCTTCTAGTCTTCCTTAGGTCACCCAGGCTTGCCCAGTTCATGTCCATCCAACCTGGAGCCTCTGATGTCCATATTAGCTTGAAGTACGAGGTCAGTTACACATTCATTGTCAGAGCCACAATCTTTGGAGAATGGGACCTGGAAGAGAGAGAAAGGACTGAGCACTGAGAGGAAGGTAAGGAGAAAGAAATGGGGGGGGGGAGGGAATAAAAAGAGAAGAAAGGGTATTCTTTGATTAGAGGGGCCCAGGCCAGGTTTCACCATGGTTTCATGTCTCTTTCCCCATCCCTTTCTCTTGAATTCACTGAGAGGGTTGTGTTGAGACCCAGAGCCAAGGCAGGGCTTGGTACTGCTGACCAGCTTTCGTAGGGAAGTGGCTGAGCCCTCATCCAGCACAGGTCCTGGCTTTGTGGTGTTGTCCAGGGCAAAGGTCACTGTAAAGGCCACTGGCCGGAGGTAATCTGATGTATCCTGAGGGAAACCAGAGTCAAGAGTCATGGACAGCCAGGGTTAGGGGTACAACCCAGGGCCCTGGCAGAATATGATCATTGTAGTAATCACTATTTTTAGGTGGGGGGGAGAGGTTTTTGCTATAGGACAAGCGTGCTTCCCACAAAAAGAGAGACAGGAAGCAAGAAATCACCCCCCCGGGGGGATGGCCATGCTGCAATCCCTTCTCCTCCATCCTCCTCTCGGGATCTTGGGCACGCACGCACATGTGCCTGGCGTGAGTGTAAGCCACTGGGTCCAGAACTCGAACTGCAGTTGACTACATGGGAGTCCAGCGACATAGTCATTACACCAACTGCTGGTCTTATAGTAATCATTTATAAAGCACTTTTGGTATACTAGGCACTACTCTAAGATTTTATCAATACTATTAAATGTAATTCTCGGGGGCCAGAAAGTGGCATGGTGATTAAGGGGCTGGACTCCCACAGGGTCGGTCTTGGTTCAAGTCCCAGACCTGGTGGCTTGCTTTCTCACTCTCTCTCTCTCTCTCTCTCTCTCTCTCTCTCTCTCTCTCTCTCTGGTTAACTCATGTGAAAAATAATAATGATAATAAATAAAAACAAGTAAATAATTCATTTAGGAAAAAAATGTAATTCTCATACAATTTCTAAGATAAAGCTATTAGTATCACCTCCTTGCAGATAAGAAAACTTATTTATAGTTTGCTATAAGGCATGTGTACTTGCTGGAGAGAGACAGAGAAAGTGAGAAAGCACCTCCCAGCAGGGATGGCCATGCTACAATCCTTTCTCCTCTATTCTCCTCTCAGGATTTTGGGCACGCACACACATGTGCCCGATGTGTTGTTCTTTTTTTTTGTTTTTTTTGTTTTGTTTTGTTTTGTTTTGTTTTGAGAGGTTTTTGCTATAGGGCGCGTGCGCTCGCCAGACAGAGAGAGACAGAGAGATAGAAAGCAGGAAATCACCCCCCCAGGGGGGATGGCCACGCCGCAATCCCTTCTCCTCCATTCTCCTCTCGGGATCTTGGGCACGCACGCACATGCGCCCGGCGTGAGTTTAAGTCGCCGGGTCCGGGACTCGAACCGCGGTCGACTACGTGGGAGTCCAGCGACATAGCCATTACGCTAACTGCTGGTCCCTGCCCAATGTGTTTTTCAGGCTACTAGTTCTAGGACCTGAGCTGCACAGTTGTCCCTTTAGGATCTGGCTGCCTTAACCACCATGCCACTGGCTAGCCCAAAAACACTTAGATTTGAAGGTTAAGTGATCTACTAGAGTTCACAGTGAGTAAATGCAGAGCTAGGATTCAAACCCAGCTCTGCCAGACTCCAAACTGCCTCACTTTCCAGCTTTGGCTTTCCTCTGACCCAGCCTTTTCCTCACTCTTAGGCCCTGATGCCGAGCAGTTCTTGTCCCCTCCTCACCAGCACATGGAAGTGCAGCTGTTCACAAGTGACATTTCCCACACTGAGCCGGAGCCGCCGAGGGGACAGCCTCTGACCAGAGCCATCAAATGCTGCCCGTGCCCCAGCTGTCCACTCGTCCAGTGAGGCCATGAACTGCACATCTGAATGGGGAAGGCAAGAGTAAGGGTGGCTGGGTCCAGAAACCAAGGCAGGCAAAGGGTGGAGGGTACCTACGACGCACTCTGGTCACTCACAGAATCGGCGATCCCAGCGGCCAGGTGTGCGGGAGGTCACTTGGAAGCAAAGGTTTGCAGTCAGGCAGACTGCCTCCTGGCCCCGCCGTCTGCAGTCCCTCTGAACCACACTGATGGCTGGTGGGGTCACATCCAGTGATGGGGTCAGGCGGACAATGGGCTGGGAGCTGGGAATGACGTGGGAAAGAACTGTTAGCAGTAGGAGGTAAGTCCTTCAAGAAATGTGATGCCAGTGTTTGCCTTCCATGGTCAAAAGAAAGAATGAGGGGTTGGGAGCATGTGTGTTACCTGCCCCCGAGCCCTCTGACAGAAGTAAGATAATAGATTCAATCTATAAGCACTTACCATGTACTAGGCACTGGGTTAAACCCTACATGATTACCTCATCTAAGCCTTGCAACAAACCTATGAGGAAGGTACTGTTATTATTCCCATTCTGTAAACTAGGAATGGAGACACAGAGTAAGTTGACCCAGATCCAAGTCTGTGATTCCCAGGTTCTTGCTCCTAACAGCTATGCTATGCTGTCTACTGCTACTGGGCTGGGACTCCTCACCTGAGCAAGATGGCTGCCCCCTGGGATCCCACAGCCACGTCTACCAGATCATCTCCATCCAGATCTAGGCGGCCATCTACACTTCGGCCGAAGTAGCTGAGGGTCTGCGGCATGGAGATAGCAGCGATTCGCTAAGAGGAAGAGAAGGGAGACTAAGGCGGGGACTCACACCTAGTTTCTCAAGACTTCCTCCTGGCTCTTGCTAATTCCCACATCAGGCATGAGAATAAGTAAAATCTGGCCATGTTTTGGAGTCCCTAGTTCAGTCACCTGTGTCCTACCCCACCACCTCACTCTTTTTTTCTTTTTAAGGAATTATTTAACTTTATTCATTTCAATTTGACCAGAGAGGGACACACACACACACACACACACACACACACACACACAGAAAGCAAGCCACCAGGTCTGGGACTTGAATCATGGTCGGCCATGTGGGAGCCTAGTGCCCCTAACCACTACACCACCTGCCGGCCTCCCCCCTCACTCTTTTTGTCTACCGATAAAAGCTCTTGCTCGGTTGGGTCTCAAACCAAAGGAACTCTTGATAAGCAAAGAGCACACCTTCCTTGCCAGTCCCACCACCAAGCCCCTCCTTTATCTAGACACTTCTGACCTGGGCAGGATGGGGCCTGACTCCACTCTGGGTTCCATGATACAGGTACAGTGCTCCCCGGTGCCCATCCTCCAGGGGTGCCCCCACGGCTACATCAGCAAAACCATCTTGGTTCAGATCAGGAAGAGCACCCATGGCAAAGCCAAACCGAGCATCCTGGGGCGGTTCTGGCTGAAGAATTCCTTGGAGCGTCAGCAAGGACTGCTGGTAGAGGCAAGGAGGAGATCAAAGATGCTAATTTGGCAACCCCCATCTTTCAGCAAGTCTTTAAACATATATGCCTTCCCTTTTTCCTTCCTTTTATCCTCTACACACAAGTCCTGGGGAGGTCCCAGCAAGTCTTACCTGGGCCACTAGATACACGTAAACACGTCCTGTCTCCTTGTTCTGGGGTCCCAGGAACATGGGGGCAGCCACAAGTAAGACATCAGTTGTTCCATCCCTATCCGTATCCAATGGGCAGAGCTCACTGCCAAAGTATGAGCCAATCTGGGGGGTGGTGGGTGATGATGACCCCAGAGAAAAGGGAAGATGACTGTGGACAAGTGGACTAAGTGGGAAGCACTCACCCGCCTGCCAATCTGCTCCTTACATCCCTGACAGACTCTGCCAACCAGAATTCAGCACAGACTTCTCAGGCCTCTCTCTTGCCCCTTCATACTCCTTCCCCATAGCCTGGAGATCCCTGGGGATTCAAGAGTCCCACCCTGCCCTTGAATGCCCTACCTGCTCCCCCTGGAGGCTCTGGGCGACCCTCACAGCCCCATCTTTCTTAAGCTGGAAAGCGATGACTTTTCCTCGGTGTCTAAACCTAGGAGCCCCTGAGAGGAAGAGGCGGTGTCCACCCCGCAAAAGCATGGAGGAAACAGAATAACCTGGAAGTGGGCAAGGCATCAAGGGTAAAAGGGAAAGAAGTCAGGGTCAGAGTTGGGTAGGGGGAGGGTGTCTAAAAGCACAGAGTAGGTCATAAAGAAAGTGGCAAAGAGATCAGTGAAAAATTCCCCAAGTTAGAGGCAGTAAGTACTTCATATCCCCTACTAGGGGAGCGTTTCCTCTCCCTTCAACTTCTCCCCCCACCCCTGCCCCAAGTTCTCTGTAGTTTTTTGATACTCACCTAGGTAGGCTGCATGGTTCTGCAATGCAGGAGGAAATTCATCTTCCAGGGCGGTCCGTGGTGGGAAAAGACGGTGACCTTCTCCAAGCCACAGTACTGAGCCCCCCCAATCATAAGCTCCCACCATCCCAAAGAGAATCCCATCCTGTGGGGCAGAACCAGATGGAGTCACTGAGAAGACAGTGGGAAATGAGGAGAAAACATTCTGGGACTAGCAAGTGGTATAGTGGTTAAGATAATGGACTCCCACATGACTGACCACAGTTCAAGTCCTAGACCCACTGTCTTGAAAATCACACCAGGCATGTGTGTGAACATGTGTGCCCCAAATTCCAAGAGGATAATGGAACAGAATGGACTGCAGCATGGCCATCCCCGGGGGGCGGGGGGTGATTTCTTACTTTCCTTCTCTGTCTCTCTCTTTGGCAAGCACATCACCCTATGGCAAAATCCTGGAAAATAAAAGAATTCTCCAGAAGTGAGAGAATCACTGAGGGCTTGCAGGGATCAGGGTTCAGTTGGAAAGGCAAGGGAAGGTTGGCATGGAGGTTAGTTAAAGGAGGAGTCCGGTGGGAACCAGCAGTTAGCGTAATGGCTATGTCGCTGGACTCCCACATAGTTGACCGCAGTTCGCGTCCCAGACCCGGTGGCTTAAAACTCACGCCGGGCGCATGTGCATGCGTGCCCAAGATCCCGAGAGGAGAATGGAGGAGAAGGGATTGCGGCGTGACCATCCCCCCTGGGGGTGATTTCTCGCTTTCTGTCTCTATGTCTCTGTCTGGCGAGTGCACGCGCCCTATAGTGAAAACCTCTCAAAAAAAAAAAAAAAAAAAAAAAAAAAAAAAAAAAAGGAGTCATGAAGGGGTTAGAGATCAAAGAGTTGTCAGAGTCTGTCCAACCTTTAGCCGATGAGTGGAGAAACCAATCTGAGACATTTCCAATCCAAAAGAGCTTTCATTTTCTCCATGGGACCCTTGGGCATGAGAAAATATTGGTAGTGTTGAGAAAACAGTTGTCCTTTGACCCACTGAACTAAATCCAGAACCCCACCTACACTCCTGAAAACCCCCACTCTGCTCTCCATTTCTCCAAGGTGATCATTACCTTCAAGACCAAAAATTCGGTCTCCTAATGCATCTACAATGTCAGTCAGCGCAGCCTCATCTGTGACGTTGAAGAAGAATCGTTCATCTGGATCACTGGCAATATCTCTAATTTCCCGGAGGAAAGAGCTGGGATCTCGCTGCCTCCGGAGATAGTGACCAAGGACCTATGGTCAGGAGATCGAGGTGGGGTCTATCAGCTGTGTGAAGTGAGGTGTTAGGGCTGATACAGGCATAGCCAAAAGAAGAGGAGGGGAATACACAGCCGAAGCCTGGGAAGTAGTAAGTAATGCCTGTTTTCCTCAAGTTCCCAGTTCTCGAAATTACCACCCAAATCCCAGTCCTTCCAGATTCAGAGATAATTCTCACTGCAATCCCATAGCGTGTCACTCTTCCAGACTCGCAGGCCTTTAGTGCTGTGGGAAGATCCTCTCCATCATGTGATTCTCCATCAGTGACAACCACCAGGAGCCTGGCAGCCTCCGGTCGGCCCCCACGGGACTGGCTGAATCCTTCTGTGCTGAGAAGAAAGAGAAAGGAGTGAGGTAAGATGACACACACACTCACATGCACACACACACCCACACAATTTACACTGTCAGCAGTTCGCTGAGGTTAAGTATCTTGCCTTTTAGGCCATTCCTAATAATCTAATGTGTAGACTGGCACAGAGTTAGGTTCTCAAATGTTTGAATATCATCATACACACAATACAGTAGCATATCATCAATGCAAAGAAGTACAAAATTTGTCCATTCATAGATTCATTCAACAAATTTGAGCAAACTTTAAAAAGTTCCTGGGAGAGACCAGCAGTTAGCGTTATGGCTATGTCACTGAACTCCCACATAGTCGACTGCAGTTCAAGTCCTGGACCCGGTGGCTTAAACTCACATCAGGCACATGTGCGTGCGTGCCCAAGATCCGGAGAGTAGAATGGAAGAGAAGGCATTGCGGCGTGGCCATCCCCCCCGGGGGGTGATTTCTCGCTTTCTGTCTCTCTGGCGATCACACACGCCCTGTAGCAAAAACTTCTCAAAAAAAAAAAAAAAAAAGTTCATGAGAGGTGGGACCAGCAGATGGTGTAACGGTTACGTCGCTGGACTCTCACAGTCAACTGTGGTCTGAATGCCAGACCCACTGGCTTAAAACTCACACAGAGCTCATGTGCACACATGTCCAATATCCCGAGATGGGAATGGAGGAGAAGGGACTGCGGCATGACCATCCTCCCAGGGAATGATTTCTTGCTTTCTGTCCCTCCAAAGAGTGCATACACCCTATAGCAAAAATCTCTCTAAAAAAAGTTTATTGAAGGGGCCAGCAGGTGGCATTGTGGTTAAGGTACTGGACTTCCACATGGCCAAGTGTGGTTCAAACCCTGGACCCAGAGGCTTGAAAATCACGCCAGGCACACGTGCATGCATGCCCAAAATCCCAAGAGGAAAATGGAGAAGGGATTGTGGTGTGGCCATCCTCTTCGTGGGATGACTTCTCACTTTCTCTCTCTCTGTCTCTCCAGTGAGTACATGTGCCCTATAGCAAAAATCTCTTTAAAAAATTCATGGAATTAAAGTACAAGTTTAAGGCCAGTCAGTGGCATGATGGTTAAGGGACTAGATCCCACATGGCTGACTATGTGATTCAAGTCCCAGACCCAATGGCTTGAAAAACACTCCGCACATGTGCATGTATGCCCCAACTCCTAAGAGGACAATGGAAGAGAAAGGACTGTGGCCTGACTATCCCCCAGAGAGTGCTTTCTCACTTTCACTCTCTCTGTCTCTATCTGCCCTATAGCAAACAAAGAAAAAAGTACAAGCTTATTTTGCATCCACTCCTTCAAAAAAGAAATCCATGTAAAACATTTTTTTAAGAATTATTTAATTCCGGGAACCAGCAGTTAGTGTAATGGCTATGTCGCTGGACTCCCACGTGGTCAACCGCGGTTCACGTCTCGGACCCGGTGGCTTACAACTCACGCCGGGCGCGTGTGCGTGCGTGCCCAGGATCCCAAGAGGAGAATGGAGGAGAAGGGATTGCGGCGTGACCATCCCCCCTGGGGGGTGATTTCTCGCTTTCTGTCTCTCTGTCTCTCTCTGTCTGTCTGGCGAGCGCACGCGCCCTATAGCGAAAAAACCTCTCCAAAAAAAAAAAAAAAAGAATTATTTAATTCCATTTAATGTTACTATTATTATTTTAGAGAGAGATTTTTTCTATAGGGTGCATGCACTTGCCAGAGAGATTGAGAGACAAAGTGAGAAATCACTCCCCCCAGGAGTGATCACTTTCCCATGCTCCAATCCCTTCTCCTCCATTCTCCTCTCAGGATCTTGAGCACACACACACATGTCCAGCACAAGTTTTAAGCCATTGGGTTCAGGACTTGAACCGCAGTCAACTATGTGAGAGTCCATTGACATAACCATTACATTCTCTGCTGGTCCCTGTTATTATTATTATTATTTTAATTTGACCAGAGAGAGAGAGGGAAAATGAGAAAGCAAGCTGCCAGGTTTGGGACTTGAACTGTGATCAGCCATGTGGGAGTCCAATGCCTCACCCATGCCACCTGTTGGCGCCCATGCAAAATTTTTTATAATACATATTTTTTATGAACTCTTTGAAGACCCCATTGTATTACATTTGGGAGGACAAATGTTAAGGAAATGTAGAATACAGGAGAATGGTCAGGTCAGGGCATGAGTTTGGAATCATGTTTGGAGAGTGGGCTAGGACATAAATGATGGGGTAGTTGAGGGCCAGGATCAAGGCTGGAGTGGAGAGATAGATAGAGAGAAAATTCTCTCTGAAGTAATAAACAAAACAGAGACTTTAAGAAACATAAATGTAGGTACTTTTTTTTAAAAAAGATTTTTGCCATAGAACACGTGTACTTACCAGAGAGACACAGAGAGAAGTGAGAGGGAAAGTGAGAAATCACCCCCCTGCCCCCCTCTCTCCCCATCTCCATGGGGATGGCCATGCTGCAATCCCTTCTCCTCCATTGTCGTCTTTGGAATTTGGGCATGCGCACACATGTGCCCAGCATGATTTTTTTTAAAGAATTATTTTATTTTATTTTATTTGTTTATTTATTTTAATTTGACCAGAGTGGGACAGAATGAGAAAGAGAGAGAGAAAGAAAGAAAGCAAGTCGCCAGGTCCGGGACTCAAACAGCAATTGGCCATTTGGGAGTTCAGTGGCCCTAACCTCAGTATGATTTTCAAGCCACTGGGTCTAGGACTCAAACTGTGGTTGGGCATGTGGGAGTCCAGCACTTTATCCATTATGCTACCTGCTGTCCCCGACATAGACACTTTGTAGAAGTGCAATGAGGAGTGCAAGGAGAGCCAAGTTAGCCTTCTTCCATGCACCACTAGTATGAATACAAAGATAAGCAAGCAAAAAAATCTTGGAATTATATACTGTATGTGTGCTCGCCAGAGACACAGAGAGAGAGGGAAAGTGAGCAGCACCCCCTGTAGGGAATAGTCAAGCTGCAATCTGTTTTCCTTCATTTCTTCCTCCTTTTGAGATACGGGGCATGCACACGCATGTGGCCAGTGGGTTCTCCAAGCTGCATGGTCCAGGGCTTAAATAGCACAGTTGGCTATATGGGATCCAGTTGTTTTGACCACTATGCCACAGACTGGCCCCTAACTCTGTTTTGTTTTTGTTTTTTTTTTTCAATTTTATTTATTAGTATTTTTTATTTCTCTCTTCCATGAACAAGATAGAAAGAGCTATAGATTGTCTTCAGGCTATAATCCATTCCCCAGCCCCAGCTACTTCTGGATTATGGGTGTACGTGTGCCCAGTTTGTTCAGGGAATCTCTGGACTTGAACCTGGGACCTCCCTTTGTAAAGTCAGCCTCGTGGAGCATTACTGCTGTGGCACTGTGTAGCCCTCCCCCCGTCCCCTCCCACCCTTTTAAGCCCTCATCACTCTGGCCTCCCATACTCCCCTTCACAGAGCCTCACCAGGCCACCATTATTGCTTGGGCAGTCTTTGTTTCTCGGCCCTCCCGCCGACTGAGGTTCCTTGCCGCTCTCACCACTTCCTCCTTGGTTCGGAAATCTCCTAGGGACCACTCATGTACAGGGCTCTCCCCGTACTGCACCAATCCCACCTGAGAATAGAGGATACACTCAAGTGGAATGTGTTTTTAGGGGTGAGTAGAGGAGGGAGAAGAAAGTAGGTGAGAGAGAGGAGATTAGTGCCTGGATATTACTGAAGACACCACACACATTTATCTCCTTTCTCTGACTTTCCCCACTCAAATCCATCCATACTGCCTTTTCCTTACCTGTATCTGTTCTGGATCAATAAACAGTCTCCCTACCAGTCTTCGCAGGAAAGTCTGAACTTCAGACCAGGGGTAGATGCTGTTGGAGCCATCCAAGACGATGACAACATCCATGTATGTGGGGCAGCCTAGAAGAGGGGTATGGTGATAAGGAGCAAAGAGGTAGAAGTATATTGGGCAGGGGACAACAAGGGAAAGTGGTCACAGGAGGGCACATTCAATTCCAACACTTATTACGCACTTGTCACATGTGAGGAAGGCACTGTGTCAGACCTGGGTGCATGTAGGTAGGAATAAAAGAGGAGTGAGGTGTGATCAGATACAATTTATGACTGAAAAGCAAAGGAGTTAAGTGCTAGGTAGAAACGGCACCATTCTGTGCTATGGAAGGATGAAAGAGTTCTGATGTGAGACTCACAGGAGGCAGCAACTAAGAAGATAGTGAAGAAAAGATATTTGAAGAGAGGAGGATATTTTTAAAAAGACATCGGATAGAAACATTTTAAAAAGGGAGATGGAGGTATGAACACAGATGACACATAGAACAGTAAGGTGATTGTTATGGCCAAAGCTCAGGGTATGTGGAGAGAGAACTCGAGTTTCTGGAGTTGGTTAGATCAGATCCTGGAGTCCTGATGCCTTGGTAAGGAGTCTGAGTTCTAGTCTATTTGAAAACATGGAGCTTTTGCAAGCATATGAGGTAGCAATCAGGGGAGCCATGCAGGAGTTATGCCCTTTGCCTCTTCTTTTTCCAACCCAGAACCCCCTTCTGGGAACTGTCCTCAGCCCTTCTTCTGGCTCACGTTGGGCAGTGGGTGCCAGGCTTCCCTGCGGCTGGAATGAAGCATCCACATGTGCACATATCCCAGAACTGAAGACAGAGCTGCCACAAGCACGAGACCAGAGAGGGGCACAGGCCTGGGGAGTGGGAGAAAGGAATGGTTATTCCCAGGCATGGAAGGGCACCCTCAGAAGCTCTGAGTCAAAGGAGGCACTGAGACCACTCCCTAAAATCTCCTACCTTGCTTTCTAAGTTTTATTATTTTTTTTAACTCCTTGACAATTCCACATCAACCAACACCCCTTATCATACTGCTCTTTCCTCTGCCGTGAACCTTCATGAACCTGCCATCGCCCTTCCCCTAGCTCACCATGAATCCATCACCATCTGTCTCTAGCAGAGACATCCCCAGGTGCATATTCACAGCAGGACGAGATGAATTTCCCAGTTGATAGTCTCCTGGTTTGAGAGAGATGGAAGAGAATGAGATCACAGGGTCACAGTGGGGTACTTGAGTTCAGGGTATTTTGAAAGGAAATGAGGATCAACTTGATCAGGATCAAGTTGGGGGCAGGAAGCATATGGATCACAGGGGTGAAGAAGCTGAGGTGTAAGGGGCCACAGCTACTAGGTATCAAGGTCAGGAGTCAGGAAGGGAAGGGTCAGGCATCTTCTTACCTAAGTGGCCCTTGGCACATGGGGCATTGTTGGGCCCCCCTACAGGGCAGCGGTAAACGTCCCCCCTCCGGTCACCTGAAGGCCCATCCCATGGGGCGCCCACCAGCATCCTGGAGGAGGACGTGAATATAAGCGTAAGGGTGAACATGACCCTTGACAAAGGCCAGAGGGCAAGTGCATGGAAGTGGCAAGTTTAGAGCTCTAGACATTTTCAAAAGACGAGATTAGATCAGAGTCCCATCTATCTTGCCTCCCTTTTATCAAGATCAAACCCATGGTCCCCTGGTCTCCTCACCATCGCTGTCCACCCCCAACATGTTGTAAGACGCTGTATCCAAATTCAGCCTCTGGTGGCCCTGGGAATAGGCGTGGACGATGCACATCCAGGTTGAAGGGGGAGCAGAGTTCTGGGGGCCAGGATCATAAGGTTAGTCAGAAGTGATCAGAGTCAGAATGACCATAGGTGCACAGCCAGAGAGAAGTCATGAGGGAATGTCTTAGTCTCATTCTATCTGTCTGCTTCTTACTCATAAACTCTTCTGGTTCTTGTCAATGTCATGTACTCAGAGCCCCAAGCAAGGATGATCCCCTTCCTATGTTTGTATCCAGATGTTGAATCTGTAGCCCTTGGCCACAAAGATGCACAGCTGGATTTCCATCCCTATCCATGAAATCACATTCACAGATATGTCTGGAAAGGCCAAGTTACTGTTTTCTACATCATTCCTCCTACACATCCTCTTCCCCAAATTGCAATGGTCAAAAGAAGGAAGGGGGCCTTTCTGCAGCCCCAGAACAACCATTCTGTCCAAATCCTCCCCAAACCCAAAACCACAGAGAACGAGAAGAGGCTAAGGAGCACTGTGTCTGAGTCTCTCCTTCTCTCTTCTTGACTTCCAGTATCATTGTCACGCTCTCACTCTCTCCAATGTCTAGGTCCCTTGCTGATTCTAGTCTTGGAAACCTCAGTGGTAATTAGCTGGGTGGGGACACTCGCCTGCCCACACACACAGTTTGCCATCCATCTTCGCCAAGGATCTCATCACCCCAAAGTTTCCCACAACCCATTTCCTTTTAACTCATCCACCCTCCCAACTGCCCCCCCTTACATCCATGGTCTCCTCAAACTTCAGCCTACTCTACAGACCCCCAATCATGGCCTAGATGATTCTTCCTTTCTCACCCCAATCCCTTTAAAATCAGAGCTGATATTTTAGGAAACAAAGATTACAGGGCACTGGCATGGAAGAATTCCAGGCCTCTTGTCCCTCCCATGGCTTTTTCCCCAGCTGCATCTTGCTCCTTACTTCCATGCAATCCCCTCCAGGCTACCCCACCACCACCACTCCCAAGGGCTACAGCTCTATTGCAAACCATGCTCATTTTCAGAAAGGTGTTATATATGTGAGCCTTTTTGCATCCTGTATAAGTAGGAACTGTAGTTTGTTGGCTAGATAAACCCAGAGTTCTGACCACAGAGTCAGTCAGTTAAGTCTCAGGTCTCAGGGACCACTAAGGGTAGGGAGGGGGATAATAAGAATCAGACGTGGAAGGTCACGTCCTGTTTCTTTTCTTCCAGCAATTGTAGGAGTTAGTCTCCTCACTCCTACAAGGATTAGGATAAAGGTTTGGGATAACTAGATATAAATTTTACACAAGGACCTATGCGGCCTCAGCCTCTGCCAGTCTTGATATTGAAATTTTATGTGGAGGTATAAGAACACACATGTCCACACACGCACGAGCACACACACACACATATATACATACATATACACACACACAATGTAGAACCAGTGTTAACCTCCTGCCCTAACTCCCTAAGGGCCCCAATTCCAAACAATTCGTATGCCTTCCACTCCCACCAGAAACCAAGAAGTTAACCTCCCTCACCTGTCAGGAACATCAGGAGCAAGAACAAGTGAGGCATGAATGGGAGCTCCATGCCTGATCGTTCTCTGTCCTGTAAGAGAGGTCCTCTGTGCCTCTGTCCCTCTCTTTTTCTGTTTTCTTTACTTTCCCTCCTATCCTGCCCCCTCCCACTGGCAGCTAAAAATAAAATTGGAAGGAATGGGAGGAGTGATGGTGGGGAGCTGTGGGGAGCGCCACAGCAAGGAAAAGAGGACTGACCAATCTCGGTCTAGTTCTCTGCCTTGCTGCTGCCCCCTGGAGGCCTCATCGCAATATCCAAAGAGAACACAACTTTTGACAATAACCGGCAGTTTCTGTTTCTTCTATGCCCTTTATTGTTGCCAGATCTACAATACCTTCCCTCAGGTTTGGAATAAAAGGTAGGAGTGGGAGATACATCCTTTTTACTCCCTAGTCTTATTTATCTCAACGTGTATATGGAACATCGAGAAACTGACAAAAATGTTATGATTTCCTTACCCCCGCCTCCAGGAGTATCCCAACGTATGAAAACACAGCCCCCAAACTAAGTTTTATTAGCCCCACTACACTGAGTTCTGTTCATGGCTTTTAGTCTATTCTGCCTTGTGGCATTATTGTTTTTGGAGGAACTATAGCTATAAACTAGGATACTGTGCTTTTTATGGAGCCAGAATAATTACTTTAGCATTAACCACCCTCCCACCGCTCACTTTAATTTGGCTATAAACTGCTTGAAGTTAGGGCTAGGGAGCTTCTTAGCTTCTGTATGTCCATTACCTAGTATTTTGCCCTGCACACTGGAGACATTCAATAATAATCCGTGGGTGATGATGCTAGTGGCCAATCCCATGGAAAATCCAAATTACGGTGATAAAAATCAGGGCCTCAGGGCCAGCAGGTGGTGTAGTGGTTGAGGTTCTGGACTCTCACATGGCTGACTGCAGTTTGAATCCCAGACCTGGAGGCTTGCTTCCTCTCTTTCTCTCTCTCTCTCTCGTGAGCACACATGCCCTATAGCAAATTAAAAAATAAGTAAAATTAAATGAATATTTAATAAAAAAGGAAAAATGAAACAGGAGCCTCAAATGACAAGAACATGAGGGACCAGACCAAATATCGATGAACAAACTGATCTTTAATTTGCTGACCTGGAAGGCTTGCTCTCCATTTGGGCATGGATCCCAGCTATTTACACAAAATCATTGTACAATATTTACAGCAAGATGCTGAACACAGCATCATTCTGGATAGGCAAAGAAGGGGTAAGAAAAGGCTAGGGAACAAAGCTCTGAAATCAAAGTGTAAACAGAAATCTGAAGATATGGGTACAGATAAGGGCCAAATCATGAGGCAGGCTGGTGAGGTAGATGTGAGGGAAGAAGAGGAAGCATCAAACAACCTATGGTGCAGAAATATGAGGGGAGCGGCCCTTGGGATAGAAAGGCTTACAAATTATGATTTAGAATTTGAAGAAGGAAAAATATGCCACAAGCCACTTCTGTGAGAAAAAGGATGAAGGCAGTTCGAACATTATAGACCAAACCTTATACCTCCCCTATCAAAAAAAATAATTCTGTTAAGTTTCTGTAAAGGGAGAACGTAAAAAAAAAGAGATGCACACAGACAGAATCTTAAATAGCTGTAAGAAAGAGAAAGTAAAGAATCAAGAGAGACACAGACAATTAAAGAGGAAAAAAAAAAGCTCAGGCATATCTGGTTATTAGAATCATCCTATCAACTTCACAAGTTATCTTTCCTCACCTCATCTTCCCCAAAGCTCTTTCACTCCTAAATCTCTGGATTTTAACTTTAACCAAGAAGTAGAATTAAAATGTGGCTGGTACATGGGGGACAATCTAAGGTTCCAAATCACCAATTCAGGTCCCCTCCTTATCTGTACCAGACTGTCAGGGTTTGAGTCGTAGCCAGGGACAGATTAGGGTGAGAATAGATAAGATGGAGGACACAAGGCCACAAAGCCCCACAATCCCTGGGCCACAGCGCCAGAGGCCTAATTTGTCCAATGGAATGAAGAGATCACAGGCATTTCTGACCACATCCAGCAGAAGTGGGGGATGACCTCGAAGGACCCGAGCCAGGAGCAGGACTCGGAGCCGAAGCTTCAGAACCAGTTGGGGCAGGCTTCCTCCTGGAGTCCCTGGACCCCCAGGTCCCCCAGTTTCAGTTCCTCCTGGGACTCCTCCTCCAGAACCCTTCAGCCGCCGGCTAAAAGCTGAAGATTCTTGTTCCATCAGTAGGCGAATCTCATAAGCATCACGGCTCAAATTCATGATGAGGGAAAATAGATAGTACCTGAGATACACAGGGCAAAAGAGTCAGAGAGGGCATGTAAACCCACTTACCATAACCAACATAATATTTTTTTTCTTTTTGGAGAGGTTTTTGCTATAGGGCACATGCGCTCACCAGACAGACAGAGACAGACAGAGAGACAGAAAGCAAGAAATCACCCCCCAGGGGGGATGGCCACACCACAATCCCTTCTCCTCCATTCTCCTCTTGGGATCTTGGGCACGCACGCACACGCGCCTGGTGTGAGTTTAAGCCACCATGTCCAGGACTCGAACCACGGTCGACTATGTGGGAGTCCAGTGACATAGCCATTCACTAACTGCTGGTCCCTCCAACATAATATTTTAATATCTTCTTTTCCCATAGCACAAAGGGATTGATTCGGTTAGAACACCAGAAGTGAATGATACTAGGAATGTTCTCCCTTGAGGACATTCTGCTAAGGAAATAAGTCGGACACAGAAAGACAACACTGTATGATCTCACTTTATAGACTTTAAAGTAGTCTACATCATAGAAGCACAGAATAGATATGAGAATGTACCGTTCTTTATTGAAAATTATGTATATGGTAATACCTTAATTTGATTATCACTGTATGCAGCATGCTTTGAAAAGCCATATTGTATGCCATAAAGATGTACAATTAAATGTAAACATGAAACTACAAAATTAAATTTTTTTTTCTTTCTTTTTTTTTTTTTTTTTTGGAGAGGTTTTTGCTATAGGGCGTATGTGCTCGCCAGACAGACAGAGAGACAGAAAGCGAGAAATCACCCCCCAGGAGGGATGGCCACGCTGCAATCCCTTCTCCTCCATTCTCCTCTTGGGATCTTGGGCACGCACGCACATGCGCCCGGCGTGAGTTTAAGCCGCCGGGTCCGGGATGCGAAATGCGGTCGACAACGTGGGAGTCCAGCGACATAGCTATTACGCTAACTGCTGGCCCCAAAATTAAATTTTTAAAAGAAACTTTTTTTTTAGTTTTGCTATAGTTTCCTATAGTTTTACTATAGGGCGTGTGAACTCACTGGAGAGGGAGAGGGGAAGAAAGAGAGAAAAAAGTGAGAAAACACCTCCTCCCACCTCAGGGGCATGGCCATGCTGTAATCTCCTCTCCTCCACTCTCCTCTGTGGATTTTGGGCATGCATGCACACATGCCTAGTGTGATTTTATTTTTTTAAAGAATTATCTATTTATTTTTATTTAATTCTATTTTTTTTTTTTTTTTTTTTAATTTGATCAGAGAGAGACAGAGAAAGAAAGGGAAAGCAAGTCGCCAAGTCCAGGACTCAAACCAGAGTTGGCCATGTGGGGCTCCAGTACCCCAAACCACCACGCCACCTGCCAGCCCCACCTAGCGTGATTTTCAAGCCGCTGAGTATGGGACTCAAACCATGCAGCCAGCTACATGGGATCCAGTCGCCCCAGCCACCACACCAACTGGCCCAAGAAACAATAAAAGAGAAGAAGAAGAAAAAAAGAATAAGTGTTTCCAGGAGTGGGGAGGTGGGGGAAATGGGAAGAAGTTGTCAAAGGCCAGTTTGGGAGATGTAATGTACAGTACGGCAACTATAATCAACAATACTGCTGTATTGTTGTATCATATACTTGAAATTTGCTAAGAGGATAGACCTTAAATGTTCTCATCTTTGAAAAAATGGTAATTGTGTGAGGTGAAGGATGTGTTAACTAGCTGTGGTGATCATTTTACAATGTGCACATATAAAATATTAAGCTGCACAGCTTAGCTCAAGTAGTCTAAAATGACTGCTAAAACACCATACTCTAGGCCAGAAGGTGGCACGGAGGTTAAGGTGTTGGATCTCACATTGCCAACTCTGCAGTTTTAAGTCCCAGAATTGGTGGCTTGAAAAATCAATGCCCAGCATTTGTGTATCCCAAATCCTGAGAGAATGGAAGAGAAGGGACTCTCTGTAGTGAGTACATGTACAATATAGCAAAAAATAAGACAATGTCCTACACAGGCTTGACCACATGGGAGGCCCAGGTTTGATTTCCAGTTCAACCTAAAGAGTGGGTGTGGTGGCATGCACCTGTAATTCCAACAATTTGGGAGACTGAGATAGGAGAATTGCTAGCTCTAGGCTGGCCTGGGCAACACAGCAAGATCTTATCTGAAAAAGCTGGGTGTGGTAGAGTGTGCCTATGATCACAGCCGCCTGGGAGCCTGAGGTAGGAAGATTATAATACTATGAGACTCTACCTTAAAAATAAACAAATAGGGGCCAGCAGGTGGCATGGTGGTTGAGGCACTGGACTCCTATATGGCCAACTGTGGTTTGAGTTTTAGACCTGGTAGCTTTCTTTCTTTCTCTCTCTGGTCAAATTAAATAAAGAATTCTTTAAAATAAACAAACAGGAGCCAGTAGATGGGGTTATATCACTGGACTCCTACATGGTCCACTACAATTCAAGTTCTGGACCTGGTGGCTTAAAACTCAAGCCGGGCATGTGTGTGTGAGTGCCCAAGATCCCGGGAGGAGAATGGAGGAGAAGGGATTGTGATGTGGCTATCCCCCCGGGGGGTGATTTCTCACTTTCCTTCTGTCTCTCTCAGGTGAGTGTACACACCCTATGGCAAACAAGGGCCAGCCTGTGACCTTGGTTATGTGAGCTGGATCTCACATGGCCAGCAGCATGTTTTAAATCCTGGATCTGAGAAATACACTGAGTGAACGTATGTGCATGTCCAAAATCCCAAAAGAAGAGAGAAATGGAGGAGAAGGGATTGAGACATGATCATTCCCCATAGAGGATGCTTCCTTGCTTTCCCTCTCTTGCTCTGTCTCTCTCTGATAAGTGCATGCAAAATTAAAACAAACAAAATTCAAACTATATACCATAAATATATACAACTTCTATTTGTTCATTATATTGCAATAGAAAAATTTTACAGACCAGTCTGCGGCATAGTGGTTATGGCCAACTGTGCAGTTCCACTCTCAGACTGAGGGTTGAAAAATATGCCAGGCACATGTGCATGTGTGCCCAAAACCCTGAGAGGAGAACGGATGAGAAGAGAGTTTACTGTAGCCATACTACCTGGATAGTGATTTCTCTATTTCCCTTTCTCTTTCTCTGGTGAGTGCATCCTGTAACAATTCTTTTTTAAAAAAATAGTTGACAGAAAAATGGATTTAAAGACATTTGTGATAATTATGCTCACTTTTCAAAAATAAAATTCCTTTTTTTTTTTCTGGAGAGGTTTTTGCTATAGGGTGCGTACGCTCGACAGAAAGACAGAGAGAGACAGAGAGAGAGAAAGCGAGAAATCACCCCCCGGGGAGGATGGCCACGCCATAATCCCTTCTCCTCTCTTCTCCTCTCGGGATCTTGGGCACGCACGCACATGCGCCCAGCATGAGTTTAAGCCACCGGGTCCGGATTTGAACCGCAGTCGACTACGTGGAAGTCCAGCGACATAGCCATTATGCTAACTGCTGGTCCCCAAATATAAAATTCTTAAAAGTAATCAAAACCTGGGGCCAGCAGTTAGCGTAATGGCTATGTCGCTGGATTCCCATGTAGTCGACCGCAGTTCGAGTCCCAGATCCGGTGGCTTAAACTCATGCCGGGCGCGTGGCATGCATGCCCAAGATCCTGAGAGGAAAATGGAGGAGAAGGGATTGTAGCGTGGCCATCCCTCCTGGGGGGGTGATTTCTCGCTTTCTGTCTCTCTGTCTCTCTCTGTCTGGCAAGTGCACGCGCCCTATAGTCAAAAAAAAAAAAAAAACCTCTCCAAAAAGAGAAAAAATAATAATCAAAACCTGACAGACATTATAAGAAAACTATAGAAGATTTCAAAAAGTTTATGAAAATTAAAGCACTACTTTAATTAGGTGCAATTTTTGAAATTCATGCACAGCTTTTTCAAACCACTGGGCCTGGACTTTAGTTACATGGAATCCATCCACTTTAACCACACCACCAGCTTGCCCTAAAGCCTTTTCTTTTTGTTAAAGGATACATGTGCTTTCAAGGGGGAGAGAGAGAGAGAAGAAAAGTAAAAAAGTACTCCCTACAGGGAAAAACCATGCCACACTCCCTTTTCCGCTATTAGGTTGTTGAGAAAGCCATGGTGCATTTTTGCATAGAAAAACATAGCAAAATATATGACTTTCGAGACAACCTAATATTTCTCTCCCTGGGATTTTGAGCATACAGGCACACACACCAAGTGTGTTTTTGATGTCACTGAGTCTGGGACTCAAAATGTGCAGCTGGCCACATGGGATCCAGCCACTTTAACCATCACCCCATTGGCAGGCCCAATATTTTATTTTTACTTTTTTAGGGATTTTTTTTTCAAAGTTTATTTATTCATTCATTCATTTTTAATTTGACAGAGAGAGACAGAGAGAGAGAGAGAGAGGAAGTGAGAAAGCAAGCCACCAGGTCTGGAAATTGAACCACGGTCAGCCATGTGGGAATGTCTAGCGCCCCAACCACCATGCCACATGCTGGTCCCCCAGGGATTTGTTCTTTATTCCAAAAAGACAATTGTCGGGACCAGCAGTTAGCGTAATGGCTATGTCGCTGGACTCCTATGTAGTCGACCACGGTTCGAGTCCTGGACCCAGCGGCTTAAACTCACACCAGTGCGCGTGTGCGTACATGCCCAAGATCCCAAGAGAAGAATGGAGGATAAGGGACTGTGGCGTGGCCATCTCCCCTGGGGGGTAATTTCTCTCTTTCTGTCTCTCCATCTGTCTGTCTGGCAAGCGCACGCGCCCTATAGCAAAAACCTCTCCAAATAAATAAATAAATAAATAAATAAATAAATAAATAAATCAGGACCAGCAGTTAGGTAATGGCTATGTCGCTGGACTCCCTTGTAGTCGACTGCGGTTCGCATCCCGGACCCGGTGGCTTGAAACTCACGCCGGGTGCATGTGCGTGCGTGCCTAAGATCCCTAGAGGAGAATGGAGAAGGGATTGTGGCATGGCCATCCCCCCTGGAGGGTGATTTTGCTTTCAGTCTCTCTGTCTCTCTATGTCTGTCTGGCAAGCGCATGTGCCCTATAGCAAAAACCTCTCCAAAAAAAAAAATTAAAAAACATAAAATAATAATTATTTAATTTTATTTATTCATTCATTTACTTTAAATTGACCAGAGAGAGACAGAGAGAGAAAGAGAGAGGGAAAGTGAGAAAGCAAGCCACCGGGTCCGGGACTCAAACTGTAGTCGGCTATATGGGAGTGTCCAGCACCTTAACCACCACACCACTTGCTGGGGTCCCACTTTGCTCAATTTTAATCATTCATTATGGAAGAGCATCTGTCTTCCATCTGCCCCCACTCATTATTCTCTGGTAATTTAAGAGCTAAATGAAGACTGGAAGCTAAGTGATTAAGACACAGATACACTGAGAAAAGATCTTAGAGAACATCATCTCATAAAGGGCAAGCTATTCAGTATGCAGGCTATAAAAGGTCTTTTAGAATAAAAGGATAGCAAACCTGAATGAACGCTGGGCCCATTTCTCCTGATCCACACGGGGAGCTAGTCCAGACTTTCCAGCCCACAGGACATTGTCACAGGCGAAGTACAAGGCTCGATTGAGGTGACTGACAGTGATGCAGAATCTCAGGACAACATCTGATAGGTGCACAGCTCTTTTGGCTGACTCAAGAGCATCTGCTGAGTTACCCAGACGTAGAACTTGTGGCGATTAATAAGGGCAAACAAAGATTTGGAAGTAGAGAAGCAGAGAGGAAGAAAGAAAAAGAGAGAAAGTAAGAGAATGAAAGTTGAGCAAGTAATAGTAACAATTAAAAAAAAAAAAAAAACAGAAACAGGTCATTCTTTTTTACTTCAAATTTTAATTAATTTTAATCCTAGTATAGTTTTCTCAAACTTGCCACATTCTCTCCAATCCTTCAGTACTTCCTTAGCCCTGCTCTTTTTTCCCAATTGGAGTACACAGAGGATAAAGGCAGAGCCAAAGTATGGAGAACTGGCAGAGAGGGTAAAAAGCAGAAAGGGGGACCAGCAGGTGGTATGGTGGTTAAAGTGCTGGACTCCCACATGGCCAACTGTGGTCTGAGTCCTGGACATGGCAGCCTAAAACTCATGCTGGGCACATGTGCATGTGTGCCCCAAATCTCAAGAGAATGGAGGAGAAGGGGTTGCAGTGTGGCCATCTTCCATGTGGGGTGACTTTTCACTTTCTGCTTCTCTGGTGAGGGCATGCACCCTATAGCAAAAATCTCTCAAAAAAAAAGGCACAAAGGAGAGACTAAGGGAGAATACCTGGGGACAGAGGAAGGATTGGGACAATAAAAAGAAAGGCACAGTTACTTACGCTTTCTTCCAAGGCTCAGATGACCTTCCAGTTGTCTAATTTGTTTCTGTAACTCAGGACTGGCCCCATGTCTCTGTAGCGCATGGCCAAGTAGGGAACAAGCATACTGGGCAGCCCTGGAGGAGAGGACAGTCAGCAGAGGTAATGTGGAGACCTCCCTAACTTCCCCTCAAAATAAAGTCCTCCTAGGGGTCGGCAGGAGGTGTGGTGGTTAATGGCGCTGGACTCCCACATGGTCGAGGATGGTTCCAGTCCTGCACCTCATTTGCTTTCTTACTTTTCGTCTCCATCGCTCTCTCACTCTATCCCTTTCTGGTCAAATTAACATTAATTAATTAATTAATTAATTAAAATAATTCTTTTAAAAAAAATGTCCTCCTAAATGCAAGGATGGACTTCTCTTTTTTTCCCAGTGAGACCTTTCCCCTTTCTCCTCTCCATGCCCATAATCTCACCAGTTCTCCTCCAGGCCAGGGGAAGGGAAAGGCATGAAGAGCCTAGGAGGAGATGGGGAACACTATCTATATCTGAGAAGAGACTTGACAATGGTGAGGCCCTAAACGGCCAGCGAATGCAGCGGAGGCCCATCCCCGCACATCAGTGAGCACATCAGTGTGAGCATGTATGAGGAGCGGGGCATCGATGGAGGGCAGATTGAGCCTCAGAACAGAACTAGGAGATACCAACGCCTTGAGAGGCCTCGGGGTCAAAAGAGCATAGGCAGAGATGAGAGCAGGGGGAGGCAACACGGAAACCGGGCGCAGCTCCTAAGCTCAAGGGGCAGAGTCGGTCGCTCTCCACCGCGAGGCGAACGCCCTCACTCCACCACTGCCCAGTGAGGAAACTGTTGGTCTTATGTGCACACGGCAACCCTGAGAGGCCTCCCCTCTGGCCCATTCGTGCCTCAGTTTCCCCATCCTTTGCGTAAGCAGAAAAGAACCATCCCCTCACGGTGGGCTCAAACGCGCGCCCCTCGGTCCGTCCGGGCCCCCGTAGCCTGAGTTGACCCTTTTTGACCCCCGTAGCCCGAACTGACCTCGCCTCACGAGGGGCTTCCTCTACCCTCCCCCCACATTCCTATTCGGGCCGCACCTACACAGACGCTCCCGGGCCTGGCTCTGAGCACTGAAGCGGACCCAGGAGTCCATGACAGCGGCAGCCTCGGCTTCACCGCCCCGCTCCCGCCCAATTCCCGCCCCCAGTCACGCCTCCTGGGCGACCCAACGGTGCCTCGCGAGGGACAAACGACATCAGGAAAGAAAGCGAACGCAGCTGACCCTTAAAGCAGAATTTCAGGACACTAAGGGCTAGTTTCTGCTAGTCTCTGGGCCTACCCCTACGAGTTATTGTGTGTCCCTCCATCAGAGCATCCCGTTTATCACACGATCTCCTATTCCATAAGCACGCCTCCAGCACGATCTCCTTCTTTAAATATCCAGGAGCAAGGGCGGGGCCTGCCGTGGTGGGGCGGGGCGACCAAGCGCCGCAGTGTATCCGCGCTCTGACGGTTGGGACAGCTTTACCCGCGGCAGAACGCCCCCAACGCACGCACGCACGCTCCGGCCGAGTCAGGGTCTCTCTCGCCCCTAACGAGGTCTAAGGCTATAGATTCTCGAAGCCCTGACTAGACTGTTCAAAGTGAGAAGGCGCAGGATTAGCATCAGATCCCTGTTCCCTGCAGGACCCTGACACCTGGGCAGGTGACGTCCTCCAGAATAGTGGAGAGCCCTCAGAGACAGGGCTCCAGATCCTGAACAGGACGACGAAGAATCAGTGGCCAAGGCTAACCGCTGCATACACACACTTCATCCTCCCCACTTCTCTTCCAGGCCTCCATGTCTGTAGGCAATGGCACTCCTTGGGGGTCAGCAGTCGGGGAGGAAGTCTGGGCGGGATCAGGAGTGGAGGTGGAGGGCTCAGAGCTGCCCACCTTTTCAGCTGCAGCCAAGGTCCGAGTGGGAGTGACCATTGTGCTGTTTATTTCTTCAGCCGGAGGGAACCTGGCAGTATTGTGGTCAGTGACTCGACCACAACCCAGCCAGCTCCGCCCCTCTCCAGTCCGGCGACTCTTTGCCCATTTAGCAGCTGCCGACTTACTGGTCACTTTTGTGGTTATGCCCCTAGATGCCACCTGGAATATCACTGTTCAATGGCTGGCTGGGGACATCGCATGTCGGACACTCATGTTCCTGAAACTAATGGCCATGTATGCTGCAGCTTTCTTGCCTGTAGTCATCGGGTTCGACCGCCAGGCAGCAGTGCTCAACCCACTTGGACCCCGCTCAGGTAGAAGGAGACTTCTGGGTGCAGCCTGGGTACTTAGTTTCCTGCTTGCCTTGCCCCAGGTGAGTGATTTGTGGGGACTTAGGGGTGGGAGGACGAAGATTTGGGTGTTCTTGACTGCAGTTAGCCATAAATCCTCAGTTTCAGTTGCCTTTGTCAGTAAAGTAATTGCATGTTAATTTACATTTAAGGGCCTACTGCTTAAAAATCAGTACCCTAGGGAACCAGCAGTTAGCGTAATGGCTATGTCGCTGGACTCCCACGTAGTCGACCACGGTTCACGTCTCGGACCCGGTGGCTTACAACTCACGCCGGGCGCGTGTGCGTGCGTGCCCAAGATCCCGAGAGAATGGAGGAGAAGGGATTGCGGCGTGACCATCCCCCCTGGGGGGTGATTTCTCGCTTTCTGTCTCTATGTCTCTCTCTGTCTGTCTGGCGAGCGCATGCGCCCTATAGCAAAAAACCTCTCAAAAAAAAAAAAAACATCAGTACCCTAAATCACAGCTTCTCCTTCAATTTCCTTTACTAGACTTTGCTCCCACCTCTTTGCATGCTCCCAGTTACACCCTCTTCAGGGATTAGGTGCAGAAAAACCCTAGGGCAGGGAGGAAATCTAGTAGCTATATTTTCTTTTTAGAGATTTTTGCTATAGGGAGAGACAGAAAGTGAGAAATCACCCCTTAGGGAGGATGGCCAAGCTACAGTCCCTTCTCCTCCTCTCCCCCCTCTGGATTTTGGACACACACACGCCCAACATGAGTTTTAAGCCACCTGGCCCAGGACTTAAACTGTGGTTGACTACATGGGAGTCCAGCAATATAAACATTATGCCATCTGCTAGGCCCAAGGGCAGGGAGGAAACTATTGACTAGACAAATTGGCAATTATAGTATAGTGTACAACCTAAAGTGTTATGCTAAAAGGACTTAACAGTTGAGGGAGATGTCTGATCCATTCCTGCAGGCAGGGAAAGCTTTCCAGAGATGTTCAAAATTGATCATTGAAAGCTAAGTATTAGACAAGCCAAAACAAAAAAATACTGGGGAGGTGGAAGGTAGAGAATCCTGAAGTCATTGTTGCTAAAACTGAAGACTAAATAATGGGGAATAATGAGCCAGGAGGGGAAGAAAGGGCCAGATCACAAATATTAAGTCTGTACTTTGTCTTTTTTTTGAGAGAGAGATTTTTTGCTATAGGATGAGTGCGTTTGCCAGAGACAGATAGAAAGCAAGAAATCACTCGGGGGTGGGGGGTGGCCATGCTGCACATAAGCCTAGCATGAGTTTTCTTTTTTAAAGAAGTATTTTATTTAACTTTATTATTATTACTATCATTATTATTTTCCAGTTTGATCAGAGAGAGACAGAGAGAGATGAAATGAGAAAGCAAGCCACCAGGTCCAAGACTTGAACCATGGTCGGCCATGTGGGAGTCCAACGCCTTTAACCACCATGCCACTTGCTAGCCCCCCTAGCATGAGTTTTAAGTTGCTGCGTCCAGGATTTGAACCGTGGTCAACATGGGAGTCCAGTGACATAACTATTATGCCATTTGCTGGACCTGTGTTTGTATACTTTATCATAAGGGCAATGGAGATGCATTAAAGGAAAAGGTGAAGAGTAACTTAATCAAATCTGTATTGTTTTTTCTTACTGTGGCTTTATTGTGGAATGGATGTTAAAAATGGAAACAAGGGAGTATCTGAATTTGAGTATTTGGCTAATCAATTCTCAGTACTGAAAAGGAACTAGACATCTAGGGGGAAAATGCTATTGAATAAATACCACTAAATACGCTATTCCTTCAAAAACAAAAATCACTGGCGATAGCCAGGTGGCATGACGTTCAAGGTGCTGGACTCCCACAGGGAAGACCACGGTTCCAGTAAGACATGGAGGCTTGAAAATCACCCTGGGTATATGCCTGCTAAAAGGAGGATGGAGAAAGAATTGTGACCTGCCTACCCCTTGGGGGGTGGTGGTGTTGATTTCTCACTGTTCCTCTCTCCTGCTAGCTCATTCCCCTTATGGCAAAAGCCTATATATAAACTCCACCTCCATCACGGGACTAGGGGAGTTGGGCAGGGTACAACAGCATCTTGAGACTATAGAATTAGGATAATGTAGGGAAAGAGGCCAGAAGGATCTACAATTTCAGTCTCCAGAATGATAATACACTGTAGTCAGATTTAAGGTTTTTTTTTTTGAGAAGGTTTTGCTATAGGGCGCGTGCGATCGCCAGACAGACAGAGACAGAGAGACGAAATGCAAGAAATCACTCCCCAGGAGGGATGGCCACGCCGCAATCCCTTTTCCTCCATTCTCCTCTTGGGATCTTGGGCACGCATGCACACACGCCAAGCGTGAGTTTAAGCCGCCGGGTCCAGGACTCGAATCACGGTCAACTACATGGGAGTCCAGCGACATAGCCATTACGCTAACTGCTGGTCCCCAGATTTAAGATTTAATCTTTAAATCCTCAAATATTAGAAACTTAACTACCAAAAGTTAGTCTGACTATAGTTTTATGTACCCCAAAAAATACTGTTCCAGAGCCAGCCAGTAGTGTAGTGGTTAATGGTGGCTGGATCCCCCATGGCCAACTTTATGGTTCACATCCTAGACTCAGCGACTTGAAAAACACACCAGGGTCTTGAGCATGGGTGCCCAAAATCCTGATAAGTGGAGGAGATGATAATTATATTTTTAAAAAATCGTTCAAAGCCTCTGAATGATTTTCTAAAAATAATTACTTATTTAATTTTATTATTATTAATTTGACTAGAGAGAGACAAAGAAAGGGAAAGTAAAAGTGATCCGCAAGATCCGGGACTCAAACCACGGTCGGCCACGTGGGAGTCCAGCACGCCAACCACCACGCCACTTGCCAGCCCAAAATAAATGAATGTTTGGGTTTTTTTTGTAGAGGTTTTGCTTAGAGCACATGCCCTCACAGGGGTGAGAGAGAGACAGTGAGAGAGAAAGTGAGAAATCACCTCCCCAGGGAGGATGGCCATGTGGCAATCCCTTCTCCATTCTCCTGAGATCTTGGGCTTACAGACATATGTGCGCGCACACATGCAGGCCTGCCTGAGTTCCAAGCCACCACGTCTGGGACACTAAATGTGGTCAACCATGTGGGAGTCCAGCAACATAACTGCTACACCATCCACTGGTCCCTCCCAATAATTCTTTTAAAAAAAAAAAGAAAGTTGAGGGCCAGCAGATGGTTTAATAGTATGTTGCTGGACTCCCATGTAGTTGACCATGGTGCCAGTCCTGGACCCGGTGGCTTAAAACTCACACCAGGCACATGTACGTGTGTGCTTCCAAGATCCTGAGAGGAGAATGGAGAAGGGATTGCAGCGTGACTATCCTCCAGGTCAGGGGGTTGGTGATTTCTTCTCTCTCTCTCTCTCCTTCTCTCTCTCTCTCTCTCTCTCTCTCCAGCAAGCACATGCACTCTATAGCAAAAATCTCTTAAAAGAAAAAAATAAAGTTGCTGTTAGGACCAGAAGGTGGCATGGTGGTTGTGGACTCCTACACGGCTGACCACAGTTCAAGTTCTGGACCTGGTGGTTTGAAAATAACAAATAAATAGATAAATAAATAAATGTTTAAAGAAATAGATAAAATGTTGGTGTCATGGGGCCAGAAGTTGGCATGGTGCTTAAGTTGCTGAACTCCCACATAGCCAATCATGGTTTGACTCTTGGACCTGGCAGCTTGGAAATCACTCCAGGAACATGTGCTGTGTGCTCCAAATTCCAAGAGAATGGAAAAGGGATTGTGGTGTAGCCATCCCCTCTAGCAGGGTGATTTCTAACTTCCCCTCTCTGACTCTCTCCAGTGAGTACATATACCCTGAGGCAGAAACCTTAAAAAAAAAAAAAAAAATTATGTCATTAGTGAAAACATTTTTTGTAGTGTGATGTTAGTGTAGAGAGGGAGTATCAGAGGTAATTAGAAATTTACTTATTTTTTTAAAAGAAAAAAGAAACATACTCATTTTTCTAAGTTTAAGAAAGTTATCAGTATGGGGCCAGCAGATAGCGGCCACCATGGCCTATCAGAGTTTGAGTCCCACACTGGTGGCTCGCTTTCTCACTTTCCCTCTCTCTCTCTCTCTCTCTGGTCAAAGTGAAAAATAACAAATGGAATCAAATAAGTAATTCTTTTTAAAAAAGAAAGAAATACACTTAAAAAAAAGTTATCAGTAGTTGTAAAGCTTTTACAGTAGGTGGTAAGTTGCATATAAAATAGGAGAGGCCAGCAGGGGGCATGATGGTTCAGGACACCCACATGGCTGACTGCAGTTTGAGTCCCCAACCTGGCAGCTTGAAAATCATGCTGGGCCCGTGTGTTTGTGGCCAAAATCCCAGGAGGAGACTGAAGAAGGGATTGCAGAGTGACCATTTCCCCTGGGAGGATGATTTCTCACTTTCCCCTCTCACTGTCTCTCTGATGAACACCTGGGTCCTATGGCAAAAACCTAAAAAAAAAAAAAAAAAAAAGTGCACACACACACACACACACACACAGAATATATATAAAGAGATAGAAGCAAGGCTATGAACAGAACCTTAAGTCTAAAAATGTTGATTTTTTTTTTTTTTTTAATGTCAGAGAATATGTGCACCCACCAGAGAGGGATAAGACTACCAAAAAGACTCCCAAGGGAGTGTAGTCACACTGCAATTCCTTCATCATTTCTCCATCCAGTTAGGATTTGGGGCACATGAACACAAATGCACCTGGCATGCTTTTCAAGCTGCTGGGACAAGATTCTAACGAGCATGGGCCTCCATGTGAGATCCAGCTCCCTAAACCACTAGGCTATGGGGTTGGCCTGCTTTGACTATATTTTATGCTCCTCACAGTACTTCTAGTGCCCTCTTAAGTTTTACACTCTCGAATACTTCTAGACATAGAACATAAAACAAAAAAAGAAGAAGAAAATAAAGCAACTACCTAGCAATATTGGGTTGTTGGGAAAGTCATGGAGTATTGTTTTATGCAAAAATGTGTCATGACTTTTCTGACAACCCAATATATGCACACAAAATAGAAGTAAGGCTACTCCCCAACTAGCTCACAATTAGCCTGATCTAACTTTAAGCAGTTCATAAACTTCTGTCTTTGGTTGATAGTCCCTTATGGCTTCTGAAATCACTTTCCAAATACTTTATCTCTGAATCTGAGCTTGTCTCCATCTACATGTTACTGAACTAAGGCACTCTAACCCTGCAGCTCTAAAACGGCAGTCTTTTTCTTTTTTTTGGAGAGGTTTTTGCTATAGGGCGCATGTGCTCGCCAGACAGACAGAGACAAAGAGACAGAAAGTGAGAAATCACCCCCCAGGGGGGATGGCCATGCCGCAATCCCTTCTCCTCCATTCTCCTCTCAGAATCTTGGGCATGCACACACACGCGCCTGGTGTGAGTTTAAGCCACCGGGTCTGGGACGCAAACCACGGTTGACTACGTGGGAGTCCAGCGACACAGCTATTATGCTAACTGCTGGCCCCGTCTTTTTTTTTTTTTTAAAGAATTATTAGGGCTGGCAGGTGGCGTGGTGGTTAAGGGCACTGGACTCCTACATGGCTGACGATGGTTTGAGTCCCAGACCTGGCAGCTTGCTTACTCACTTTCCCTCTCTCTCATTCTGTCCCTCTCTGGTCAAATTAAGACAAATAAAGTTAAATAAAATAATTTTAAAAAGGAATTATTTTAGTTATTTGTTTGTTTGTTTTATTCTGACCAGAAAGGGACAGAGAGAAAAAGCAAGCCATCAGGTCTGAGACTCAAACCCCAGTCAGCCATATGGGAGTCCAGCACCCTTAACCACCATGCCACTTGCTGGCCCAAGAAAAGTATTTTTTGACTCAATCCATAACCCCAGCAATTTATCAGAAAGGGGGAGGGACAGCAACAGCATTTTTCAAGTGTTTAATTTTTTTATTTAACATTGTTTCATACTTACGTCACTTCAGAGGGGCTGCAAAATGATCTGAAATTTTAGCGACAATCATTTAAAAAAAATTTTTTTTTTAAATTTTAAATAAATAATTTTATAGACGCCTTCACTATAGGGCGCGTGCGCTCATCAGACAGAGATAGACAGAGAGACAGAAAGCGAGAAATCACCCCCCGGGGGGATGGCCATGCTGCAATCCCTTCTCCTCGGTTCTCTCGGGATCTCGGGCACGCACGCACAGGCGCCCAGCGTGAGTTTTAAGCCACCGGGTCCAGGATGCGAATCGCGGTCAACTACGTGGGAGTCCAGCGACATAGCCATTACACTAACTGCTGGTCCCTCATTTTAAATTTTATAAGGTTTTTGCCATAGGATGCATGCACTCACAGGAGAAAGTGAAAAATCCACCTCCCCTCCACCTCCCAGTGATGGCCATTGCAATCCCTTCTCCTCCATTCTCCTCTTAGGATTTTGGGAACGCATACACATGCCCCCAGCATAATTTTCAAGCCACCAGGTTCAGTACTTAAACCACGGTCAGCCGTGTGGGAGTCCAGTGAGTTCAGTGCCTTTTTATTCCCCCAGAGGTTTTTGCTATAGGGTGCGTGGGCTTGCCAGAAAAACAGAGACAGAGGGACCAGCAGTTAGCGTAATGGCTATGTCGCTGGACTCCCATGTAGTTGACCGTGGTTTGAGTCCCGGACCTGGTGGCTTAAACTCATGCCAGGCACATGTGTATGCGTGCCCAAGATCCTGAGAGGAGAAAGGATTGCAGCGTGGCCATCTCCCTGGGGGGTCATTTCTCGTTTTCTATCTCTCTCTTTCTGGCGAGCGCACACACCCTATAGCAAAAACCTCTCCAAAAAAAAAAAAAAAAAAAAAAAAAGTAAAAAAAAAAAGAAAAAGAGAGACAGAGAGACAGAAAGAGAGAAATCACTCCCCAGGAGGGATGGGCACACTGCAATTCCTTCTCCATTCTCCTCTCGGGATCTTGGGCACGTATGCACACACGCCCGGTGTGAGCTTAAGCCACCAGGTCTGGACTCAAACAGCGGTCGATTACATGGGAGTTCAGCGACATAGTCATTATACTAACTGCTGGGCCCGGAGTCCAGTGCTTTAACCTCCATGCCACCTGCTGGCTCCAGGAGCTCTCATTTTATACAAGATGTTTTTCACAGAAGTTATCAGAGATGTACTAGGAAAATTTGTTTTTTTGAAGTTTTTGCTATAGGGCATGTGCGCTCACCAGACAGAGACAGACAGAGAGACAGAAAGCGAGAAATCACCCCCCAGGGGGGATGGCCACGCCGCAGTCCCTTCTCCTCCATTCTCCTCTTGGGATCTTGGGCACGCACGCACACACACCTGGCGTGAGTTTAAGCCACCAGGTCTGGAACTCGAACCGGGTCAACTACATGGGAGTCCAGCAACATAGCCATTACACTAACTGCTGGTCCCTAGGAAAACCATTTGAACTAAAAACGTGGATGAGGTGGTGGAGGTAGCATCCTTTGATAGAATGCAGTATTAGAATAGTACTTGAGGAGGAAGTTTTTTTGGTTTTGGTTTACTTTTAGGTTTTTGCCACAGAGCATGTGTGCTCAGAGGAGAGGGAATAAATCACCCCTGGGGGGGTGTGTGGCCAAGATACCATCCATTCTCAACTCTTTTGGGATTTCAAGTACATGCACACATGTTCTTGGTGTGATTTTTAAGCCATCAGGTCCAGGACTCAAACCAGCCAGCCATGTGGGAATCCAGTGCCTTAACCAACCTGCCACCTGCTGGCCGCAAGGCAGAATTTTTTTAAGTTGTGGGATGTAAAAAATTTTACTCAGTGCCATAGTCAAACCTAAGGCGAAGACAGATATTTTCATTACACATCTGTGATCTTTTGATTATTATTAAATTTGTCATAGGGTGCATGCACTTACTAGAAGGGAGACAATGAGTATCCCCCAGGGGTATGGCCACATTGTAATCCCGTCTTTTCCATTCTATTCTCAGAATTTTGGGCATACACGGCTTGTTTAAGACACCCACTCTTGGACTCAAAGCATACAGTTGGCCATTTGGGATCCAGCCGCCTTAACCACTATGCAACTGGATGGACTCACATTTCTCATCTTTTAAAATGGTACCATGGGGGCCAGCAGATGGCATTATGGTTAAGGTGCTGAACTCCCACATGGGCGACCATGTTACAAGTCCCAGACCAGCTTTCTCACTTTGTCTCTCTTTCTCTCTCTCTAGTGAGCACACGTGCCCTATATATAGCAAATTAAATAATAATGATAATAAATTAAATAGACAATTATTTTCAAAAAATAGTACCAGGTATAAACCATTACCCACTACTGCATTGCTCACTTGAAATTAGGGATGAATTTGGAAGAGAGAGTGTGACATACGTGGGTAGTTTGGAGGTGAGAGGAACTAGTTCTAATAGTCCTTAACTCCACTCCAGCTGTTCCTGTTCCACACGGTTCGCCGAGCTGGCCCAGTCCCCTTCACTCAGTGTGTCACCAAAGGCAGTTTCAAGGCTCGATGGCAAGAGACCACCTATAACCTCTTCACCTTCTGCTGCCTCTTTCTGCTGCCACTGACTGCCATGGCCGTCTGCTATAGTCGCATTGTCATCAGTGTATCCAGTTCCCGGAAAAAGAAGGGAAGCCATGGTGAGACTCCAATTCCCAGGCTTTAATCCTTAAGCCTCCTGTCTCTAGCATCATTTATCTACCTACCTCATTGCTGTCAGTCGCTAAACCAAAGCAACACCCTTAATATTTCTCTAACACCTAATGCTGAGACAGTTTTTTGAACGCCTTTAATCTTACGCAATCCCTTCTCCTTCATTCTCTTCTCAAGATTTGGGGCATGCATGTACACGTGCCTGGTATGATTTTCAATCCACCAGGTCCAAGACTGGAACCATGGTTGGCCATGTGGGAATTCAGTCACCTTAAATACCATGCCAGCTGATGGTCAGGATGTCCTTAAACAGCCACTAGCTGAGTTGAGTTAGCTGGGCAAGGAGTAGGGAGAAAGGCAATTACTATACTATTTCCTAAGGGGTGGGATCATTTAGTCCCAGATTGGAAAGAAGGTCTGCAGCGGGACTTTTTACAGGGGGGATGGGTGGGGGAGTTCTATGCCACTATCCTGTGTCTATTCGCAATTCATCCTATACTCAGTTCAGAACAACTGAGGTTCTGAACTTGAGTTTATTTTCTAAATTCCCAGCCCCTGCCAGTGAATTTGCCTTACGCCGCTCCTTAGACAACCGCCCCCGTGTTCGTCTTCGGGCCCTGCGACTGGCCCTGCTTGTCTTGCTGACCTTCATCCTCTGCTGGACACCTTATTACCTCCTGGGTCTATGGTACTGGTTCTCCCCCACTATGCTAACTGAAGTCCCTCCCAGCCTCAGCCATATCCTTTTCCTCTTTGGCCTCCTCAATGCTCCTTTGGATCCTCTCCTCTATGGGGCCTTCACCCTTGGCTGCAGAAGAGGGCACCAAGAACTAAGTATAGACTCCTCCAAGGAAGGAGTGTCTGAAAGAATTCCCCAACAGGAGATTCAGGCCCTAAGACAGCTGGAAGTACAAACAAATGTGACATCAGGAAGGGCAGCAGAAACAAAAGAGACATTCCTATAACATTCATTTACTCAAAACAGAGTCTATAGAAATTGAATAAGCATTCTCTAATGCCCTAAGAACATCTCCTGCCCTCTTAACTTCTAAGATAAAGAAATACTGATCAGTACATCTACTTTAACCTTACCGGAGACTTGATGAGATATATAATGTGGAAACTCACACTTAATTCAGTCTCTGGGACAAGTATCTTCACGATGACCCATGCTGCCTTACTGTAAATAGTGCTTCAAATACTTCAATGTCAGGACAGGAAAATAATTTTAAATGTAGAAAACAAAGTGGACATTTATTCATAATTCAAATGAAACACTAAGCAGGTACAGTGAGAGATTAAATATAAGTACAGCAAGTTCTACTCCAGCCCTACTTCTCCAAGGCTGCAAGGCCAAGTAGAATCTTGGAGATAACACCTGGACAACAGAAAACCTGTCAGCGACGTCTTCGGTCTGGACTTCTGCTACGTCTTCGGCCACCTCTGGAGAAAAACAAGGGGGAGGCAATCCATCAGAGGGACATAATACAATATCCTTGTTGTGATTTTGCTCATGTTCCCTTTACCAAAACAGTATCTGCCCTCTAAACTTTACCTCCTCTTGCCCTTGGGTGGACCTCGAACAAAACACCAGTCCACGCTAATTGGCTGTCCCATCAAATCCTGGCCATTGAGTCCTTCCATAGCAGCCTGGGCCTCCTTGTATGTTTCATACTCTACTAGAGTATACCCCTGGGGCAAGTGAAAAGATAGATATCAACAATCCTATTTCATCAAGAATCATTGACTATCATCCTCAAATTTAAACTCCTATTTCAACAGAAAAATCTATAAATTTTAAACAATGAATGTATACCATCTATCCCAATCATATACACAATGTGTCGGTCTGTTTCTGTCTCTTTACTGTGTCTTAAAAAAAAAAAAAAAAAAAATCAATGGGACCAGCAGTTAGCATAATGGCTATGTCGCTGGACTCTCATGTAGTCAACCGCGGTTTGAGTCCTGGACCCGGTGGCTTAAACTTACACCAGGCGTGTGTATGTGCACGCGTGCATGCCCAAGCTCCCGAGAGGAGAATGAAGGAGAAGGGATTGTGGCGTGGCCATCCCCCAGGGGGGTGATTTCTCGCTTTCTGTCTCTCTGTCTCTGTCTGTCTGGTGAGCGCATGCGCCCTACAGTGAAAACTTCTCAAGAAAAAAAAAATCAACTTCCAATGTCATTTCATCTCAACTTTGATCTTGGCCAACCACAGCAATTATGAGAGAACTACCAGTGCTGTTTAAGGGTTATAAGGGAAGAGAGCAGTTGTCACTTAGGATACCTTCAGGTAGCCTGTCCGCCTGTCTAGATTGAGGTGGATATTTTTTATCTCCCCATATTCTGCGAATTTGTCATGGATGTCTTCTTCAGTGGCTTCCTCATGGACTCCAGTGACAAAGAGAATCCAGCCTTCAACAGCTGTTGGGGAAAAGAGGGAGGCTGTATGAACATATGAGAGAAAAACTTCAAGCAGGACCACAGAAGCAGTGTGTAGACTCCAGAGATTTGTGAAGCCACCTCTGATCTCATTCCTACTGGCTTAATTTTATTGGTCTCTGTTTACAGCCACAGTTCCCACAGGTTCTAGCCTACTCACAGCGCTGTGGTCCGGGCTCGTCGCCATCCTGCTCCACACTGTCATAATCCTCACGCATCCGCGCTCGGGACCCTTCTTCTACAACAGACATACACGAGATCACCAAAAACTCCCCTTTTCTCTCAGTGTTCCTCACAAGTCGAGTGGGGGCTCCAAAACTCATAATTCTCGCCCTACTAGACAATTTTAATTTTCCCACACTCACCGGAGCCAAAGCCACGGCCCTTCCGTTTCTTCGCTTTTTCTTTCAGTTTGTGGATGCTCTCTGGAGCCCCAGAAGAATAAAGAATCAGTAAGAAAGATAAGAATCATAACAACTGCCTCTTTTCCAAGACACTATCTGAAAACCAAACCCACCACTTGCAGTCCCTTCCCGGTCCCGCCTCCATTCCTCCCAAAGGGGGCGGGAGTCGTACTCAACCCAGACTTGGTTTCCCTACTCCCGTCCTCCGCCGGGAAGGGGGTTTATATTCTCTTACACCCTGTTCTCGCACCTTCCCCGCTTCCCGCAGCTGCCTCCACTGTCCTCACCGTCCCCATCCTCATCCATGGCGAAATCCTCGCCCCCGGCCTCGTGAAGATCCAGCACGTCCGCCATCTTGCCTCCGTTCGCGCTCTCCGTACAGCTCTGGCACCAGACACCTAGAAAAACTGTCGCAGAGGGGAAAGGTCGCCAGTTAAGCCGACCAATCAGGGTTAAGTCTAAGCCCCGCCCCCCTGCGCTGGAAAAATACGCACAAGGAGGCGGGCCTAGTTCCGAGGGATGCTGGAAGAGCTGTAGCTGTCGCCGGCTGGTCGCGAGCTGAACGCGGTCGCTTAGGGAGGGACCTACTGGCAGGGGAGGCGGAGTCAGTGACTTTCTAAGAAAGGCTGCTGATGAGAGGTACTATAAACAGTGAAGCCCCGCTGAATTTTTTTATTAGTGGGTTGATTTCCATCTCTTTTTATTCCAGACTAGGTAATAGAAGTTGAAAGGTTTTTCTCAAAACCTCCAGGCCTGTACCCTGTTCCGAAAAGTAGCCCAAATTATGTTGTTTCAAAAAGCAATACTTCTTCAAAAAGCTGTTCCTGGAATACTGAATTTCTTTTTTTTTTTTTTTTTTTTTGAGAGGTTTTTGCTATAGGGCGCGTGCGCTCGCCAGACAGAGAGAGAGACAGAGAGACAGAAAGTGAGAAATCACCCCCCAGGTGGGATAGCCACGCCGCAATCCCTTCTCCTCCATTCTCCTCTTGGGATCTTGGGCATGCACGCACTCACGCCCGGCGTGAGTTTAAGCCACCGGGCCCGGGTCGCGAACCGCAGTCTACTACGTGGGAATCCAGCAACATAGCGTGAGTTTTAAGCCACCGGGTCCAGGACGCGAACCGCTGTCAACTACGTGGGAATCCAGCAACATAGCCATTACGCTAACTGCTGGTTCTCCTGAATTTCTTTCTTAAACTAAGACAACTGATTGCTGTTGAAATAGGATTAGTGAGACATCAACATTTTTTGAAAAAGATTTTTTTCTTTATTCTTTATAGAGAACGTGTGTTGACATCTCAGAATGAGAGAGAGAAGAACACTTTCCACTGGATCTGATCACACTGCAGTCCCCTTTCTCTCCTCCGGTTGGTGGATATTGCACTTGAGTGCATGCCACAGGTCAGCCTGAACCAGGGATTCCAAGGTGGGATCTGCCATCTCTTGAGCAGCACATTACTGTTCTTCCATAGAGCTGGCCCCAGACATCAGCTTTTGTGTTTTTTAGAGGTGTTTTTTGTTTGTTTGTTTTTGTTTTTTGTTTTTTGTTTTTTGCTGTAGGGTGGTGTGCTCACCAGAGAGATAGAGAAAGTGAGAAATCACCCCCTAGTAGGGATGGTCACGCTGAAATCACCTCTCCTCCATTCTCCCATTGGGATTTTGGTCACACAACATGCACCCAGTATGATTTTTCCAGTCACCCAGTTCTGGATTTGATCTGTGGTCGACCATGTGGGAGTCCAGTGACATAACCATACGCCATCTGCTGGTCCCAGACATAAACTGTTTTAGAAAAAAAGTTTGTCCAAGGCCAGCAGGTGACCTTGAGGTTAAGGAGCAGGATCTCATATAGATGACATCCTGGTTAGAATCCTGGACTCCAACGCTTGAAAATCATACGAGTAGCTGTGCGTGTGTACCCCAGATTCTGAAGGGAAAATGGAAGAGAAGGGATTGCAGTGTGGCCATTCCCTCCTGGGGGTGATTTTTCACTTTCTCTCACTGTCTCTCTCTGGAAAGGGCATGTACCTAAAGCAAAAACCAGGAAGAAAAGTTTATCCATCCATTTATTTCTTCCATGAGATGGAGAAAGGCCTCCCTCAGCAAGGCTTCATGCAACAATTTGCCCCTCCAACCCTACAGCCAGCCAGGGTCACAACCTGGTCCCTGTGTATTTAGGGAGATTTCTGGGTTCCCAGGAGTTTCCCATGTGTTCTCTGTAAGGTCTAGGAGAAGGGAAAAGAAACATGGCGGAAACTTCCGGCCTTCCGGATCTGGAGCGAGGCAACCAACGGACTCTCCCGCCTTCTGCCTTTGGTGCCCGCCACCAGTTGAACAGAAACAGTCTCCCATTGGCCAGGACAGGATGCCATAATGCTGTGGCAACCGCTTATTGGTCAAGGGCCCCTGTAAGAGAATAAGTAGCAATCCTTTGAGCGTAACTCCCCTGGCCTCTGTTCAGACCACGGGACCTCACCCAAGAGTTTTTCGCAGGATAAATTTTATTGGCTTTGTTAAATCCCAAGCCTGACTCTGGTTCTTCTATCTTTGCCATCTCTGACTCCGCTGCCGATCATAAGTCTGACCTAACATTACCGGCTTCCTACAAAGCTTTTCCTTATTGCTCTGCCACAACAACCTTTATTTATTTATTTATTTATTTATTTATTTATTTATTTATTTATTTATTTTACGTTTTTGGTGAACTGACGTTTATTTTATTACCTTACCTACGAATCATGCATGAATGCCTTGAAATAAGTTTTCTTTGAATAAACCCATTTTTACTCAGCAAAATTCAAAACAGGAAACATTAGGCCTTTCTGGTGTAGGAAAAGCCTTTCAATAGTCCCTAAGCGATTTTCACAAAATAAAAAAATGGACCCTAGTCTTACAGAAGTTTTGGCTTAATTTTACCAAGCACCAAGCTGTACCACACTAGTTAAGGGAAGGCAGAGACAAGTTACCGAAAAAGTTACTAGTACAACAATATATTGCAGTCTGAAACAGCCATTGTTTATTTACTGACCAGATTTACTAACCAAAAATAATCATGGTAGATGCCTTAGTTCATCCTTCTAATAAGTATGTTGATCTGGTCTTCCCTGTTGCCAGCATCTCTACCTTCTACAAAATAGGTGGTCTTTTTCTTCATTCCACCTCGTGGAGAAGATAAGTTGAAATGTCACAGGAAGTTATTTGCTTCTTTGAAGCGTTTTCCAACAGTAAAGATTTCATGAATCAGATCCTCCATGCAGATGATGCCAAATTTACCAAGAGATTGAGCCATCAAAGAGTTATCTGTCAAAGCAATTTGTTTCTTATTGATTTTGCCATAACCACATTTGTAGATCAGTTCATTTACTGACTTCAGGTTCGGGTACCCCCATGCAATATACAGTTCCACAATTCTCAGCATGTTAATTGAGGCCTTGTTGAGTTTAACAAAGGTGCCATTGAAGATCTGGCGAAGACAAAGAAGCTGCAACACCTTTCGAACCTTTAGGCTCACTCCATTGATACCTCTGATCCTGATGACAAATGCCAATTTGGGTTCTGCAGGTACATAGAAGTTGCCAGCTTTTCTTGCCATCCTGGCCGTGTGAATCTCAGTTCTGAACATCTGTCTATATTCCTTATGATAGTGCTTAGCTTTTTCATAGATAAGCTTCCTCCTTGCCTTTCGAAGCATCTTTTGAGCAAACTTCTTTCTCAGGCACTTGATCTTTAGCTCTGCAAAATACCTTCACTTTTCTTACGGGTTTCTGGCACAGCAGAAACCTCTTCCTTGGTGGCTTCCACCGCAGCAGGAGCCTTTTTCTTGGTTTCTGCCACAGCAGGAACCTTCTTTTTCTTCTCTTGAATGCCCTCCATGGTTCCAGCAGGAAAAGAGGAACAACAGCCTTTTTTTTTTTCAAAGATAAAATTCTCAATATTTTCCTATCACCCCAGGAATTAAAAAAAGTAAAGTCATGTTTTAACTAAAAACAAGGATTTAATTTATCTTCCTTGAGAGTGGTACTGATATTTCATGTTTAAAAACCTAGAAGTTGAGACAAAATCTATATTTCCCCCACATTCTGGAATCCTGATGTAAACTTTCAAAAACAGTGGACTACAGATTTACTTACTAATTTATTAGTCAAACAAGTATAAATGCCTATTCAAAGGGTCTTTAAAAAGTTCATGGAGAGTGTGTATTTATTATGAACAAGTATGCATGGATTTCAAAAAAATTAGCACCAAAATAAAATTTTACTAACTTATGTCTGAACAAGATCTTTGTTTGAAGCACTAAGAAGGATAAAACATTAGTTTGAAAAAAGCCCTATCAGAACATGAATTCTGCTAAAAGTGAAGTAAGAATAAATAACATATTCATAATAAAGAATGGGTAGAAGAATGGTGAAATCATTGATGCTTTACAAAAAGTTTCTGGGAACAATTCACCAAAGAAAGCAGGAATTTACAAATGGATAAACCATTTTTAAGATGGGGCAAGACAAGATGAAGTCCATCCATAGCCGGGTGGTGAAGGAAGCTGGATCCCACATGACTGATCACACCATGGGAGTCCCAGACCAGGTAGCTTGAAAAACATGCTGGGAACATGTGTGTCCATGTCCCAAATCCTGAAAGGATGGAGAAGTGGAGAAAGGATTGTTGTGTGGCCACACCCATCAGGGAGTACTTTCCCTCTGCTTCTCTCTGGCAAGTGACCTGTGCCTTCTGGCAAAATTAAAGAGACAAAATGATGCCCATAGCAGCAGACCATCCATGTCAATTTGCAAGAAAAAACTTGTTCACGCCCTGAATTTAGAGGACTGATAATTAATAGCAAAAACAATAACCAACATTCCAGACATCTGGTGTGTTTTTTTTTTTTTTTTTTTTTTTTTTTTTTTTTTTGAGAGATTTTTGCTATAGAGCATGTTTGCTCGCCAGAGAGACAGAAAGCAAGAAATCACCCCCCAGGGGGGATGGCCACACTGCAATCCCTTCTCCAATCTCTTGGGATTTGGGGCACATATACATGCATGCACACATGCCTGGCATGAGTTTTAAGCCACTGGATCTGGGACTAGAAACAGTCAACTATGTGGGAGTCCAGCTACATAACCATTACGCCATCTGCTGGTCCCCACCACAGACATCTTGATTTAGTTTACACAATTCCATCTGCAAAATTAGAGTCGAGCAAACTTCTGTTTGATCGAGTGCCAAAACTGTTGTGCTCACATCAGCTGTAGACAAGAGCAGAGTTTTCTTTTTTTTTTTAAAGAAGAATTATTTTATTTAACTTTATTTATTTATTCATTTGTTTATTTCAATTTGATCAGAAAGGGACAGAGAGAGAGAGAGAGAAAGCTGCCAGGTCCAGGACTTGAACCACAGTCTGCTATGTGGGAATCCAGCACCTTTATCCACCATGCCACCTGCTGACCCCAACAAGAGCAGAGTTTTTAACAGAAATTTGAGACAGGTGGGATCAAAACCCTAAACATTTCTTTGAAGAATTGTAACAGGAGATGAAACACAGTTTTACCACTATGATCCTGAATACAAAGTATAAACAAAGAAATGATTACTAGATTAAATGATCACTTTTGCAGTCCAGTCAAAGCAAAAGTGAACCAGTCAATAGCAAAAGTCCTGGGGGGACCAGCAGGTGGCATGGGTTAAGGTGCTGGACACTCCCACATGGCTGACCATGGTATGAGTCCTGGGCCTGGTGGCTTGCTTTCTCACTTTCCCTCTCTCTCTGTGTGTCTCTTTCTGGTCAAAGCGAAATAAAATGAATGAATAAGTAAAATTTAACAATTCTTTAAAAAATCCAGCAAGTCATGGCAACGATTTTTTTTTTTTAAGATTTCAATTTGGTATTTTAATTTCTTTTGAATACAAATTACTTTTTGCAAGCTAGGAATTGAATCCTAAGGCAATCAGGTCCTCCAGGGAACAAGGCTAAGTCCTGCAGTCGTAAGCAGAAATATCCCATCTTATGAGGTGCTGGCAACAAGGTTCCAAGGTCTCACGTAATAACCACTTCTTTACATTGGTCAAAAAGTGCAGTCTTTAAAGGCATGACCTACAGAGCATCTTCATCTACAAAGGACAGAATGACCCGAACCATATGCTGGCCAGTGAACCAGAACAGAGCTGGCTAAGGGTTGGTAAACAGAGAAGGTGTTTTACATTTTGAAACCTTGCTCTTCTGCAGTTTTAAAAATTCTTGGTTGCTGTCAATAAGAAAGCAAGTAAAAAATATTACAGATGGACCCATGCAGACATTCGATTTTACCAGGGTCTTCCACTACAACGTGAAAATAGAGGTAAATGCAGGGAATGAGATACTTAGGTAATAGAAAAATAAATTACTTGGTAATAAGAAATTAGATACACTGCTGTTATTCCATCTGCTACAAGAACAAACTGACAATCAAAATTATTTAAATGAAACTCTCAACTCTAACAGGGTGGTGGGAGCAACACTTTCCACTACAGATAACCTCCCGCTTCCCCAGACAACGAAGGCTGCTATTCTTCCAGGGTACATACTCATGCAAGAAAACTTGCCGGAGCCTTTGCCAGGGCCAGGAGATGAGTAACAGAGCTGTCCTAATTAGCTAACTGAAAGTTCAGTTAACATCTTTGGGATGGACCCATAAAACCTAGCCATTGTTAAACATCTGCAAACTAGGAGTTTCTTAGCCCTCAGCCATAGTTTCTGCTCGGTATCTTAAAGCTGGGTGCGTTCCTCTGTGACTCTCCTCCTCAGGGCTGAGGTGGGTGCTAGTCGTCAAAGTCTGGAATGTCATCGTAGGAATAACCCCCGTAGCCTTTGGATGCGTAGTAGGCGATGCGTAGGTGGTAAAACCCCGGAAGGAACACCAAAATGCCGATGATCAGGACTGGAACAGCCCGATCTGCCCCCCCTTTGCTGATGTAGCCCGACTGCAGGAGGAAGCCTATGATAATGAGAAACATGCCAATCAGAAACAGCACAGTGGCAAGCACAATGACCTTATACGGTATCTTAGGAGGGCTTTTCTTAAACTGAGGATCAATGTAGCCATCATCGGTGCTGGCGAGCCTTGAGTATTTCACTTTACTACTGGGGATTCCAGTAGCCAGGTTGGTACGAGCCGGCATCATAACACGCTGACACTACAATCTGAGAGCAGCGCCAGGCCGCCTGCTTGCAGAGCCCGCCCCATGGCAACGATTTTTTGAGATACTCAAGCCATTTTGCTTGTGACTATCTGCAGGGCCAAAGAACCATAACATCCTCCTTTTACGAGGGTATTTTGAGAAACATTCAAGTTTTAGCAGAAAAACATTCAACAGAGTTCTCTGCCACAACAATCCTGCTCATTCTTCTCATCAAACAAGGCAATTTTTTGTTTTGATGGGAAATCATTCAATGTCTACAGTCTGATTTACCTCCTTCTGACTTATTTTTGTTTTTCATCTTTAAAAAAATCTTTAAAGGACACCCACTTTTCTTCAGTTAATAATGTAAAAAAGATTGCATCAACACAGAGATGGACTAAATGGGCGGTATCACCACTTACAAAAGTGTCTTGAACTTGATGGAACTTACATTGAGAAACTTTATATTTTTATCTTTTAATTCCAATTTTCCATGAACTTTTTGAGATCCCTTTGAATTTGTGTGTCTAATATTAGAGATGCTGACAATACATGAAGAAAATAATTGGATTATCAACACTCACTTTATAATTACACTGTGAAAGCGATGATTGCTGTCATAAGGTGCTACTGAAGCATGTACAAAGGAAGTTTCTAGGACTGGCAGGCCTTTGCATTTAAACTGGGCCTTTGAGGCAGAGTTATTTTCCAGGAAGCAGTTGTAGCTGGATGGAAATAATCATTTTCCACAGTAGGTGGTTTGATCTTTTTAAAAGTCAGTTCAGCCCAGCAGGGGGTGTAGTGATTAAGGCACTGAATTTCCACATGGCCGACAGTGGTTTGCACCCTGGACCTGGCGGCTTGAAATTCACACCAGGTGTATGTGCATGCCTGCCCAAAATCCTGAGAGGAGAATGGAGGAGTAGGGATAATGGTATGGCCATCCTCCCTGTGAGGGTGATTTCTCGCTTTCTTTCTCTCTGTCTCTGTGTCTCTGGCAAGCACATGTACCCTATAGCAAAAGTCTCTCTCTTAAAAAAAAAAAATAGGGACCAGCAGTTAGCGTAATGGCTATGTCGCTGGACTCCCACGTAGTCGACCGCGGTTCGAGTCCCGGACCCGGCGGCTTAAACTCACGCCGGGCGCGTGTGCGTGCGTGCCCAAGATCCCGAGAAGAGAATGGAGGAGAAGGGATTGTGGCGTGGCCATCCCCCCTGGGGGGTGATTTCCTGCTTTCTGTCTCTCTGTCTCTCTCTGTCTGTCTGGCGAGCGCACGCACCCTATAGCAAAAACCTCTCAAAAAAAAAAAAAAAAAAAAAAAGTCAGTTGGTGTGGCCAGCAGGTGGTATAGTGGATGAGGCGCTGAACTGGCTGGACTCCCATATGGCCAACACTGGTTCAAGTCCTAGATCTGGCAGCTTGAAAATCACACTGAGCATGTGTGTGTGAATGGCCAAAATCCTAGGAGGAAAATGGGGGCTGGATTGCAGCAGTCATTTCCCCCAGGGGGTGATTTCTCAACTTTTCTCCTGTCTCTGATGCCCAATGGCAAAAACCTTAACAATGTCCAAAAAAAGTCAGTTGGGGGACCAGCAGTTGGCGTAATGGCTTATGTCGCTGGACTCCCATGTAGTCAACTGCGGTTTGCGTCCTGGACCCGGTGGCTTAAAACTCACGCTGGGTGAGTGTGCGTGCATGCCCAAGATCCCAAGAGGAGAATGGAAGAGAAGGGATTGCGGCGTGGCCATCCCCCCTGGGGGGTGATTTCTCGCTTTCTGTCTCTCTGTCTCTCTCTCTGTCTGTCTGGCGAGCGCACGCGCCCTATAGCAAAAACCTTTCTAAAATAATAATAATAAATTTTTAAAAAGTCAGTTGGTCACATCCTACTAAAAACCCTTACTTGATTTTTTATTGCACTTAGAATAGAATTTAAGCTCACACAGCCTGCTCTGCCTGTGTCTCCAATCTCTTCATTTTCAGCCCCTAGCCCATTAAACTCTCCTCCATGCTTTCCCTCAACCATGGTGTACTCTTCTCTGAGCTTCTATCAGAGCTTTTGTACCTTTCGCTAGGCTGTTTTAACTTCATCCTTTAGGTCTCAAAACTATAGTTGCTTAAAGGGGTCTTCTCTACCCTAATTTTTGTTGTTGTTGTTATTTATGTAGGGTTTTGCCACAGGGCACTTGCATTCGCTGGAGAGAGATTGAGAGAAATGGAAAGAGGGAAAGTGAGAGAAATCACCCCTAAGGAAGGATGGACCCGCAGCAATCCCTTCTCTATCCTCCTCTTGGGATTTTGAGCATGCGTGCACACACACACACACACACACACACACACACGCCTGGCATGATTTTCAAGCCATCAGGTCCAGGACTCAAATGGCAATTGACCATATGGGAGTCCAACACCTTAACTACCATGCCACCTGTGGGTCCCATTACATTGGACTCTTTAATTACCTTGTTTACTTTCTACTTGTTTATTGTATGTTTTCTTCATTAGAATATAATCCATATAACAGAGATGCTTATATTACAACTATAATACATTCCCAAAGTTTAATCCACTAGCCTGGCTCATAGTAGAAATTTGGTAAATACTGAAAGAATGAGTGAATATCAAAATGGCAAGAAATCTTATATGCCTGAGGTTTTCTGACTGTGAAATATAGTTCAGGGTCATACTGCTATGTTAAGGATTTGTGCATTTATCCTATAGGTAAGAAATTTCTCTACTTCAAGTATTTGAATATTCATGACTTTTAACATGTGCAATTAGCTCCCATACTATTTTTTGCTTAGCATTTTTCCTTCAATAGACTTTATAAAGCATAAATGTGCATGAAAAGGAAAGTTTTAAAAATAATTATTATTTTTTTTACTTTATTTGTTTTAATTTGACCAGAGAAGGATAGAGGAGAGAGAGAGAGAGGGAAAGTGAGAAAGCAAGCCACTAGATCCGGCACTTGAACCACAGTCAGCCATGTGGGAATCCAAGGCCCTTAACCACCACTATGTCTGCTGGCCCAGGAATTTTTTTTTTTTTTAATAATTATTTTATTTAACTTTATTTATTTATTTATTTTGGGGGGAGAGGTTTTTGCTATAGGGCGCGTGTGCTTGCCAGAGAGACAGAGAGAAAGAAAGTGAGAAAGTACCCCCCAGGGGGGATGGCCACGCTGCAATTCTTTCTCTTCCATTCTCTTGGGATCTTGGGCGCGCACACACACATGCCCGGTTTGAGTTTAAGCCACCGGGTCCGGGGCTCGAACCACGGTCGACTACATGGGAGTCCAGCGACATAGCCATTATGCCAACTGCTGGTCCCCTTTATTTATTTTAATTTGACCAGAGAGGGACAGAGAGAAGGAAAGTGAGAAAGCAAGCCGCCAGATCTGGGACTTGAACTGCGGTCAGCCATGTGGGGATCCAGTGCCCTTAACCACCACACCACCTGCCAGCCCCAAAAGGAAGTTTTAATATCACTACCATAAAGGGAAAAAACAATATTTTTCAAGTATAAATTCAGGTCAAAGCATGACTATTAAAAGCAAAAAATGGGGCCAGCAGGTGGCACAGTGGTTAAGGTGCTGGACTTCCACATGACTGACCATGATTTGAGTTCTGGTCCATGGTTCAAGATTGTTTTCTCACTTTCCCCCTCTCTTTCTCCCTCTGTCTGTCTCTGGTGAGCACACATGCCCTATAGCAAATTTAAAATAATAATAATAAATATAATTATTTAAAAAACAATAAGTGTTGGGCTAGCAAGTGGTATAGAGGTTAAGGCTCTGGATCCCACATGGCTAAATGTGGTTAGTCTTAGACCTGGTGGATTGAGAATCACACCAGTTACATGTGCATATGTGCCCAAAAATCTGGAGAGGAGACTAGAAGAGAAGGGATTGTGGCATGGCCATTCCTACTGGGGGGTGATTTTTCACTTTCTCTCTCTCTCTCTCTCTTTCTTGCTCTGGCAAGCGCACATGTTTTTCAGCACAAACTTTAGAAAGGCGAAAATGTTTGCCCATCTATGAGACAAAAACTTCTTGGGTAACAACAATGTTTTACATTTACAAAAATTTGGGAAATGCTGGTCAAAGTAAAAGTCGCTAAGTGACGAATTAAGCACAGTCATAAGTATCTTATAGAGAAATATGACCGTAGTATGGAGAATGTCAAGAATGGAGGCAAAGGCCAGTTAGGAAGCTATTTTAGTGGTCCGGTTCAGAGGGGAGACCTTAAGGAGGAACTAAGGCAGTAAATATGGACAAACAGATGAGGGTTTCATCAGAGGTAGACTCAGCTGTGACTGATTGGATAATGGTAGGGAAAAGTAGAGGATGAGTCTGAGGTTTCTGGCTTAGACATCTGAATAGAAAATAATTCCAATAACAGATCTAGGGAATCAAAAAGGAGTACGTATGGAGAAATGAGTTTTATTTTGCATATGGGAGTTCAAAATGTTTCTGTCATGTTCAGGGAATAATGTCCAATATGTGGAAATATAGACATAAAACCTCAAAACAGGTTGGGGTGAAGGAAGTAGATTTGAGAATTGTGTGGATGGCAGAGCTTAAGCCACCACTGTGGGTGAAACTACTAGTGGGAATGGATAGAGCTTAAGCAGAAAGGCTCAGAAGCCAGGATCCTTAAATTTCTGGAGATGGAGAGGTAAGCTACTTTTCCGCAGCAGTACAATCTTTCCACCACCCCAAAAATACTAATAAAAAATTCTTTTTTGGTATGTATGTAAAGGAATGGGGCCATTTTAGAGCTCCTCTGACATATAGATCCCAAGAAAGAGTCAATCTGGCTCACTAGACAAAAATCTATTTTTAATTATATAAAAGTATACATATAAAATACAAAGAAAGTACTAAAAAGGTAAGTAAAATCAATGACACCAGAAGTGGACAGATCAGGGAATAATTTCTCTCAAGTTCTTTGGGATCTTACTAGTTGGTATTTGAGAAAAATAATATATCTAAGAGATACAAGCACAATTTTCCCCACAACTCACACCCCTTGACATTCTCCCCCCAGAGAAAGGTACATAGGAAAAACTGGAGGGTTTATGATTTCTAGGTTATAAGCATCAATAAAAACAGATTCCTCTATTATTTAGTGTAGACGTCTCTATTCCAGCCCTACATATGCTTTATAGAATACAAAGATGGGGCCTCCTTTCAAACGCTGATACAATTGTAGCTGGATTCCCTACTTCTGATCCCATTAAGTATTGGTCACCAAGATTACTTCAAAACTGAGAAATCTGCCCTTGATCTTGCTCCTGTCTAATCCAACACAGTAAATTGTGGTCTGTTTCATAATCTGTTTCTAAAAGCGAAATCTATATAACTGTTTGTTTTTAGTTTGCTACAGGGTGGGGTGTGTGTGCTGTTTGGAGAGGGAGAGACAGAGAGAGAGAGGGAAAGTGAGAAATCACCCTGCAAGGGGATGTTCATGCCGCAATCTCTTCATTCTCCTCTGGATTTTGGTTATGCAAGTGCACGTGCCCAGTGTTTTCCAACACATCTTCAGATGGCTGAATCCTACACGGCAACTGTGAGGTTCAAGTCCTAGACCTGATGGCTTGAAAAAGATGCCAGGCATGTGTACATGCATGCCCAAAATCCCAAGAGGAGAATGGAGGAGAAGGGATTGCAGCATTGCCATCCCCCTTGGAGGGCGGGAAGTGTTTTCTCATTTTCCCTTTCTCTCTCTGTCTCCAGGGAATGCACTTGCCTTATAGCAATTTTAAAAAACAATTACAGGGACCAGCAGTTAGCGTAATGGCTATGTTGCTGGATTCCCACATAGTCGACCGCGGTTCGAATCCTGGACCCGGTGGCTTAAACCCACACCAGGCACGTGTGCGTGCGTGCCCAAGATCCCAAGAGGAGAATAGAGGAGAAGGGATTGTGGCGTGGCCATCCCCCCCCCGGGGGGGGGAGATTTCTCACTTTCTGTCTCTCTGTCTCTCTCTGTCTTTCTGGTGAGCGCACACGCCCTATAGCAAAAACCTCTCCAAAAAAAAAAAAAAAAATTTACAGAACCATTAAACTCCCAAACTTTGTTTAGGAAGTATACTGGGCAATAATACAGTAAAAAAGTGATCACAAAACAAGGGGGAAATACAGAGAGATCTCCAAAAGGAGAATGTTTCACCTGTAGTCTAGATCATCTCTGTCTTACTTCACCCAGGAGAGATACTGGGGAGTATGGTATTCAAAACATAAATAGCTGATCATTGATTCTTTTTCTCCTCATGTAGTCTCCCAAGGTTCTAATTAGGCAGTGCCATCACAATAAAGCCTTATCTGATTTTCCTGATCAATTCATACTCTAATAATCAATATGAAAGAAGAGGCGAGCAGAATGAAAACAATGAGAATCTAAGATATGTGCATCTAAGATAGTGATCAGTAGCACCTTAGTGAGAGTAAGAGGGACATGGCCCTCACTCACCAAATAGGACAGATAATGCTTCCACACAGCAAAATGAAGGGCAGAAAGAAATGTTTTACCTTCTACCAATTTCTGCAGGCAGAAAGGTCTAAATATAGGAGTTAACTAAGCCGGTGAGCAAAGGAGAAGTGAAATAGGAACACTAGAAGATAATTAGCTTGGGACCAGCAGATGGCATAATGGTTAGTTGCTGGACTCCCACATGACTGACCACGGTTTAAGTCCCAGATCACGCCAGGCACATTTGTGTGCATGCCCAAAATCCTGAGAAGGGAGGAGAAGGGATTGTGGTATAGCCATCCCCTCAGGGGGATGATTTCTCACTTCCTGTCTGTCTCTCTAGCGAGTGCAAAAATCTCCTATAGCAAAAATCTCTCTTTAAAAAGTTGAAAAAAAAAAAGATAATTAGCTTTAACTCTGATCCCCTTCTCACTGTGTCGTACCTTCCAAAATCTGGACTACTGCCATGGCACAGATACATCCAGAAGCAACATAGGTAGTAACTCCCATAAACTGTGTTTATAATTCCTCTCTTATTCCAGGGCAGTCACTCAAGAGTAATTTAAATATGAAATCAGATTTGTACTTCCTTCCTTAAAACAAAGCAGCATTTGGAGGCAGAGGGGTATGGAAGTGAGGGGTAGGTGGAGAGATGTCAAGCAGGTCCAATTCAAGATAAACCAAAGCCAAAGACTTTATAGCATACCCTGTTGGAGTATAAGAGAAAGAAAGCAGAAATAAGAAACGGTGGGCACATAGTCCTTATTTTATGCTACCTGTTATTTTAAAAGAACATTTAATCATATTGTGCTACTGAAATGACCACACAGAGTTAATCTGGAAGCCGAAAAGCCACCAAAGCTCCAAAGAAAGCCTACTCTTTCTCATCAAGTGGAATGGAAATGTTTCAAATGAAACTAGATCTAAAACTGGAAGTAAAAAAAAGGGATCTCTTAGCAAATAAGAACCCAGGTGTAGAATTTATACATACATATATATATATATATATCTATATTTTAAAGTATAAAATTGAGAAAGTATGTACAGAAATCATCCTAAGTCTTAGAAAGGGGATACAAAACAGGGCGTGGCGAGGATGGGGTTTGCAGGTGCCTAGCAGTTAGGAGAATGCATATTGCCCAACTGCCCGGCAGCCAGCATAAGGATGTCTTTCTTCTCCTTGTGGAAGCGCAGCTCCTTGCCGGCCAGCCGGGCTTCATCCAGCTCCTGCTCAGTGGAGGCCAGCTCTCTAGACAGTGCCCCTGGCACAGTCTGCTCCCGGCTCACCCAGTCCAAGGCCATTTGGTGGCGAATATCATCATCCAGGGCCCGGTGAGAATAATGAGCCAACACCTCCTGGTGGGAGAAAGAAATGTGAGATCACTGAGAAGGGAAACGTTTATATCATATCACAACGACCCAGTGAGAACTATGAACTCTTAGCCTTTGAGTCCGAACTGATGTCAGCACCTAGTACTCTAAGGAGGTTTTTTCTTTATTTGTTTTTTAGGTTTTTGCAACAGGGTGCATGCCCTCACCAGAGAGAGAGGGAGGAAAAATGAAAAATCACTTCCCTCGCCCCCCTAACCCCCCGGGAGAAATGGCTGTCACAATCCCTTCTCCTCCATTCTCCTTTCAGGATTTTGAGCACACACACATGCCCGATTCATGTTGGAATCTAACAAGGGCAAGTCAGATCCAACACTCAAACCACAGTCAGCCATGTGGGAGTTTAGCACCTTGACCAACACACCACCTACTGGCCCCTCCAAGGGGATTCTTTTTGTTGTTGTTGTTTATTTTATTTATTTATTTAATTAATTTTTAATTTGACCAGAGAGAAACAGAGAGAGAGAAGGCAAGCCACCAGCTCCAGGACTTGAACCACATTTAGCCCTGTGGGAGTCTAGTACCTCAACCACCACACTACCTGCTGGCCCCAGCAAGTAGATGCTTAAGGGAAACTTCCTATATATAGGGACAATGAGGCAGGCAAACAATCACAGTTAAGGGCCAGCAGGTGCTGTGGAGGTTAAGGCAGCTGGATCTCTCATGGCCAACTGAGTAGTTCAAGTCCTGGACTTGGTGGCTTGAAAAACATCCCAGGTGCAGCATGTGTGTCTGTGCCAAAATCCTGAGAAGAAAATCTCTCTGGGGGATGATTTCTCACTTTCAGTCTTTACTTTTCTTTCCTAATCTTTCTCCAGTGAGTGCATATGCCGTAAGCAAACTAAAACAAAACAAAACAAAAGGAATCACAGCTAAGATTTAAATAGGAAAGACTGTATGAGTGAAGAGGGCACTTAAGCATTTAAGTAAGTCTTAAGTCTTTCAATATTCACAACCTGATAACATGGCCGCCATCTCAAAACAGTCCTGCCAGACTCTCCCCACCAATAGAGAGCTCTTACCTGCCGGGAGCACTGTCTTTCCCTCATGGCCTTAAGGCTGCCGTTCCAGTGAAGCAGTTGAAAAACTGTCATTAACTCCTGGGGGAAGAAAATATGAAGTACCAGGACAGTGACTTTCTATTAGGGGGTTGCATCCAAATTACATGAAAAACTTTGACAAAATGTGGAAATTTGTGGATGCATCTGTCATCACCAACTGTATGCTCTGGGAGGAAGGAAGTTATTATTTATATTTTGGAAAATATTCCAATAACCTCTTCTTCCTAGTATCAATGAGATAGGAATTAACAGGAGGTATTTTATATTTATTTATTTATTATGTTGTCAGGAAAGTCATGATGTATTTTTCTGTTTTTCTATGCAAACAAAAATGTGTCATAACTTTCCTGACAACCCAATGTGTGTGTGTGTGTGTGTGTGTGTGTGTGTGTATGTATGAAAATAGGCTGACTCATGTTATTAGAGCCTGGGAAGTAGGTGGAAGAGTACCTGGAATTCCAACATTGACTTGCCCTTGTTAGATTCCAACATGAATCGGAAGGCACCAATCCCTGTATTTGGGTTGTCAGCTTCCTCCCTGTTGCCCTGGTAATAGAGGAAAGGAAAAGACAAATAGATTTTCAATCAAGATTGTCATCTCAAGTATCACTGTCTAATAGAAATATAATATGAATCATACATTTAATTAAAAATTTTCTACTCACCACATTAAAGTGAAAACAAACTGGCAAAATTAATTTTAATAGTATATTTTATTTAACCCAATATATAAGAATCATATTTTTCAACTGTAATAAGCATTTACATATATATATATATATATATATATATATATATATATATATATACGCACACACACACACACACACACACACACATATATAAATTGGTTTTTGCCATAGGGCACATGTGGTCACTGGAGAGAGAGAGAGATAATGAGAGGAAAAGTGAGAAATTATCCCCCAGGGGGGATGGCCACACAGCAATCCCTTCTCCTCTCGGGAGTTTGAGCATATACACACACATGCCTGGTGTAATTTACAAGCCGCCAGGTCTGGAATTCAAACCATAGTCAACCGTGTTGGAGTCCAATGCCTTGACCACTATACCACCTGCTATCCCCAGTATAAATGTTATTTTAAAATTCCATTTATTATTATTATTTTTAAAAATTTGATCAGAGAGAGACAGAGAGAGAGAGAAAAGGAAAGGAAGAAAGCAAGCCACCAGGTCTGGGACTTGAACAGCAATCAGCCATGTGGGAATCCAGTGCCTTTAACCATCATGCCACCTGCTGGCCCCAGTATAAATGTTATTAATGAAATATTTTACATCTTTTTTCTTGTACTCATTTTTGAAATATGATAGCTATTTTACACTTAAAGCATATCTCAATTTAAACTAGCCACATTTTAAATGATAGCTATATGTGGGTCCAGACATTGGCACTGGGGATTAGGGTGGCCCACATGGCAGACTGTGCAGTTTAAGTCCTGCATCCAGCAGTTCCAAAAACATCCCAGGTGTGTGTGCGTTCATACTCCAAATCCTGAGAGAACAGAGAAAGGACTGTGGTATAGCCATCTCCCCAGGGGTACTTTCTCCCTCTCTCTGTCTCTCCCTGGTGAGCATATGCCCTATAGCAAATTTTTAAATAAATGATAACTACATGTGACTAGTGACTATTCTGTTGGTCAGCACACACACCTACAGGACTCCAAGGTTTGTCACACCTTTGGACTTGGTGATACAGATAGGTCCATCTGATTTCCCCTGTTTTACAGGAAGGAAGTGCTGATTTAACTAAAATAACAAAGTGGGTTCAGCACACAGGATTGGACTAGCATAGATGTCAACTAGGCAATGCATTTGAAAGAAAACCAGTAGAAGCCACAAGCATGGGAAATTCCAGCAGATTGACCTCCTGGACATTTGCCAAATGTTATCTTCTATAGGTTAACTGACCCTGCAGAAGTAAAACCAAGATACATTGCCCTACCTTGTAGACTACTGTATGCAAAATATAATACAGTATAGAAGTAAGGGCCAGCCTGTAGCCTAATGTTAAGAGAGCTGAATCTCAGCTGACCACAGTTTGAATCCTGGCCCCAGAAGGGCCAGGAAAATATATCAGGTGCATGTGCTTGCATGTCCAAAATCTTGAACAGATGGGGAAATTGAGGCGAGGGGATTGCAGCATGATCACACCCCATAGAGGTCACGGGTGGAAGGGGAGGATCACTCTGTCTCTCTCTGGCAAGCACAGGCATGCTGTAGCAATTAAAAATAAATAGGGACCAGTGGGTGGTATAGTGGTTACAGCACTGGACTCCTACATGACAGACTATGGTTCAAGTCCTGGACCTGAAGGCTTGAAAATCACACCAGGCATGTGTATTTGTATGCCCAAAATCCCAGGAGGAGAATGGAATAGGGGGATTGCAGCATGGCCATTCTCCCTGGGGGGTGATTCCTCACTTTCCGTCTTACTGACTCTTTCTGTCTCTCTCTGGTGAGTGCATTCACCCTAAGGCAAAAACCCTAAAAAATAAATAAAATAAAGTAAAAATAAATAAACAAGGGCCAATCAATGATGTGGTGGTTAAGGCGCTGGACCCCTACATGGTTAACCACAGTTTGGTCCTGGCAGCTTGAAAATCATACCAGGAACTTACACATGTGTGCCCAAAATCCCAAGAGGAGAATGAAGGAGAAGCATGGCCACCCTCTACAACGTCCAGGGAAATAATTTCTCACTTTCTGTCTCTCTGTCTCTCTCTGGCAAGCACAAGCACCCTATGGTAAAAGCCTAAAAAAAAAAAAAAAAAAAAAAAAAAATCACAGAATTTGGATTTAGAAGTAAAAATCGGGACCAGCAGTTGGCGTAATGGCTATGTCACTGGACTCCCATGTATTCGACCGCAGTTCGAGTCCTGGACCCAGTGGCTTAAATTCACGCCGGGCACGTGTATATGTGTGCCCAAGATCCCAAGAGGAGAATAGAGGAGAAGGGATTACACTGTGACCATGCCCCCAGGGGGTGATTTCTCGCTTTCTGTCTCGCTGTATCTTTCTGGCAAGCACATGCGCTCTATAGCAAAAACCTATCCAAAAAAAAAAAAGTAAAAAACTAGAGGAACTTTAACTGAGATAAATGCAAAAGGTAATCTTTAAAATTAGGTTTTAGGGCTCTGAGGCAAAGAAACCATTTCATTTTTGCCTATAATTGTTCAATTAGATATTTAATTAGGAGTCTCCCAAACTTCTCCATGATATGGCACAACTATTTAATAAAATAATGATCACACATGTACAGCCAACTGGGGTTCATGGAAGAGGCTGCTGGTAACAGGTTACTTTGGATAAAGGCAGGCCTTGCCTGTCCCCTGAGAAATGAGGGGAATCGGCATCATGGCACACCGTCTCATATCTGGAGTACACCAGAGTGGCGTGACCCAACAATTAGGATGTTCTGCCTCATATAAACATTTCCACATAAAAAATGGTAAAAACAACTCCACCTATTCAACAAACGTTAATCACAGAATGGTTGATAACTGAAAGAATCACTAAAATACTATTGGAAAGGAAAAAAAAAAGGAAGGAAAAAATATAATTTGAAAGGAATTAGCGATCACTTAATTGAACTGAGTTACTTTATTGAGAAATCTCACTGAGGTTAGGTGATTTGTCAAAAGACAGAGCACAATATATTATCGTTTTAGTTTCAAGAACTAAAACAAAACCTGAGAGGCCTGCAGGTGGCATAGTGGTTGAGGTGTTGAACTTCCACATGGCTAACTGTGGTTTGAGTCCTGAACTTGGAGGCTTGAAACTCATGCCAGGCATATGTGCGTGCATGCCCATAATCCCAAAAGGAGAATGAGAAGATTGTGGTATGACCATCCTCCCAGGGGTGATTTATTGCTTTCTTTCTTTCTCTGTCTCTCTGGCAAACGCATGGGCCCCATAGCAAAAATCTCTCTTAGACAAAAAAAATTTTAAAAAAGATGGTCTTTTCTGTCTCCAAAGATAAGACCAACATCTAGGGGATAGATGAGAGAAGAGATGGAAAGAATCTGGGCTAGTAAATGAGGCATGGAGTAGATGCTCCATGGAGTCAATAATTAGCACAGAAATCTGCCCTACATCTGGACTTCATCATGTTAGATAATACATTTTCTTTTCTTAAGGAATTATTTAATTTTATCTATTATTATCATTGTTCTTTTCATGCTCATCAGAGACAGAGGCGGGGGGGGGGGAGTGAGAAAGCAAGTTGCAGGTCCAGGACTTGAACCATAGTTAGCCATGTGGGAGTCTAGCACCTTAACCACTACACTACCTGCTGGCCCTGATAATAATTTTTCTTTATTTCCCTACCTCAATATGAACTGAGATTTTCTGTTACTTTTATCCAAAGGTGGCAGATTACTTATGCTAGGTGCTGAAATATACATTTCTCTCTTTTGTATTATAATCCAATGTGATAAGTATAATTATTATACTATTTTGCAGATGAGAAAACTGAGACTTAGTGAAGTAACTAGCTCAAAGTTATACAGCTAGTAGAACCATAAATAATTTTGGATTTTGCCATAGGGCATGTGCACTCATCAGAGAGAGACAGACAGAGAAAGGGAAAATGAGAAATCACCAATGAGAAATCACTCCCTGGGGGGGATGGCCATGTCCCAATTCCTTCTCCATTCTCCTCTTGGGATTTGGGGCATGCATGCACATATACCTGGTGTGATTTTCAAGCTGCCAGGTCTGAGACTGGAACTGTGGTTGGTCATGTGGGAGTCCAGCACCTTAACCATCCAGCCACCTACTGGCCCCATAGAACCATAATTTCAATAAAATGCCATGTTCCAGCTAGCAGATGGCATGGTGGTTAAGGTGCTGGATCCCACATGACCAGCTCCTTGAGTCAAGTCCCAGACCAGCAACTTGAAAAACATATAGGATGCATATGTGTGCATGCCCAAAATCCCAATAGGAGAGTGTTGGAGAAGGAATTATGATGTGACCATCCTGCCTGGGAGGGTGATTTCTCACTTTCCCTCTCTGTCTTCCCAGTGAGCACATATGTCCTTTGGCAAATTTGTTTTTTAAAAAGGCCATGCTTATAGCTACTGCACATCCCACTTTCTGTAATCCAAAACCAATGTTTCATTTCATAATACCATTTGGTAATTTAAGAGTGGCAAATGTATTTTCCAAATTAAAAAAAATATATGATTTCTTCTGGGGCCAGGAGGTGGTATAGTGGTTAAGGTACTGGACACTCCCACATGGCTGATCATGGTTCAAGTCCCAGACCCAGCAGGTTGAAACTCATGCCAAGCATGTGTGTGTGTGTGCATGCCCAAAATCTCAAGAGGAGAATGGAAGAGAAGGGACTATATTGTGGCCATCCCCCTAGGGGGTGATTTCTCACTTTCTCTCTCTCCATCTCTCTCTGTCTCTCCAGTGAGTACATGTGCCCTATAGCAAAAATCTCTCTAAAAAACATAAATAAACAAGGATTTATTTCTTCTGCATTCGTGTTAGAAGCTTATGTATGCATACATGAGAGTATGAGAGAGAGATAAAAAGCACTCTCCACAGGGCCTGGTCATGCCGTATTCCCCTGCCTTTAGTCTTCCAGTCAGTCAAATCTTGGACATACCCAGCATGTTTCAGGTCAACCAGGCCAGGATTCAAACCATAATCACCATCTAAAATCTGGCTTCTCTGCAGCAACAAACCAAGGAGCTAGCCCTTCCAATTTTAATTGGCTTTGATTAATATAAAAATCCTTCTATTTCCTGTAGATGCTATTGACTGGGGCAAAGAATAATGGGATAAATACAGATGAGTTCTAAGTAACAAAGAAAAGCCAATTTATAGTTTAAAGTAATAAACAACTCTTCTACAAAGCAGATAGCTAAATTTATGTAATTATGTCCTAACTAAATGCAAAGAAACAGAAACAGAAAATTGGCCTGATTTTTTGCTTTACCCTAAATTTTTTGGGAGGAAGGCAGTATTAATTTCTTTTTTTTTTTTTAAGAGAATTATTTATTTAATTTTATTTTTTATTATTATTACTTCTTAATTTGACCAGAGAGAAAGGGAAAGTGAGATAGCAAGCTACCAGGTCCAGACTCAAACTTCAGTTGGCCATGTGGGAGTCTAGTACTCCCAACTACCATGCCACCTGCCAGCCCCAGAAGTATTAATTTCTAAGAGTACCTCTGAACTAAGTCTGCTTTGGTTCTAGTGTTGCCCTGTATTACTTATTAGTTATATTACATTAGGTGAAATGTCTGTGTTTTTTAGTCTTCCTGTCTGTAAAACAGGGATAAAAATAGTATTTACATCTCAAAGGAATGTTATAATAATAAAATGAGATAAAATCTATATAAATGCCCTAGAATACTCCCTTGCACAAGGTAAATACTCAGATTAGCTATAGTTATTATTATTAACATATAAAAGAACAGCTGTTCTTTATTTTTAGAATTATTTTATTCAACTTTATTTATTAGTATTATTTTACAGTTTGATCAGAGGGAGACAGAGAAAGAGAGAGGGCAAGTGAGAAAACAAACCACCAGGTTCGGGAGTCGAACCGCAGTCAGCCATGTGGGAGTCCAGCACCTTTAACCACCACACCACCTGCCAGTCCCACAGCTGTTCTTTTTAAAGAGAGTAAATAAATTATCCTCCTTATTCCTAGAAAGGAGAAAAGACAAGACACAGCTTGTATTATAAATACAGCTTTATCATAAAGGGGTTCTTTATTAATAAAATGAAGTAATGGAGGCAGGAGACAAGTAACAACAGAAATAGTCATATAAAAAAACAGAAGAGTCAGCCTATGACCTGGTGGTTAAGATGGCTGGATCCCACATGGCTGACCACACAGCCTGAATCTGGACCCAGGAGCTTAGAAATCATGCCAAGTGCATACACTACATGCCCAAAAAGCTGAAAGGAGGGAGAGATCAAAGAGAAGGGACTACAGCATGACCATGTCCCATGGGGGACGCTTTCTCATTTCTCCCCCTCTTTTTCCAGCAAGCACATGTGCTCTCTGGCAAACTAAAAAACAAACAAAAAAAGTAAGGGACTGAGTTCTTAAACCAAAATCAGGAAAAGCAAAATTCAAGCTCGACTTTCACTTTGAAGTAGCTCTAGAAGTCCATAAGTCTTGAATTAAAGGTTGCTAGATACCAAAGAAACATCATGAAAGAGACAGAACAACAAAAAAATATAAATATAGAATTAGAGACTAAGACATATGGAGCACATGGCACAAAAGATTGACAGAAAATTAACAGAACAGAGATGTAGACAGGGAAGAAAGAAAGAATTTATGCTCTGTTGCTCAGTAGTTTACAAGACTTCCCAACCGGCCAGTTCTCCTATCTCCCAATCTCCTTCCTTCCAACTCCATGTGACTTACATTGAAAGATGCCAGGGCCTCGGAAACACTCTTCTCAATGAACTCATCAGTGATTCTCCGAGAAGGATGTTCATTAAACACGGAGTTCATTAAAGCAATCTTTGCAGCACTCCGCCGAGCCTCAGCTTTTGTGGGGCAAAACTAGGCAAAGGAGACAGAGAGAAAAGGTATATTATGTGCATCTAGAGAGGGAAAGGAACAGCAGGGAGAAAACACTTGAGACAGAAGATACTTGGACACTCTTTGGATCCATCAGTTGTGTTTTGTTCACTCTCCAAAGATTTTATTGTAAAATAGCTGGGATGTTTGGAAACACAATTTTGATTTAACAGCTTGAAGTCATTAAGCAACTGGAGTTGGTTATGGCTCATACCAAATTGAATGCAGAATGAGAAAGGCTGCTGAAGTCAGCATATAATCAATCACTGGACGTGAAAAATACCTCTGTTTTAACTGTTAACAGAATTAATTACTTAAGAGCCAGATTCCGGCCAGCTTGTATTTTGTTCTATGGATAGCCAAAGTTTTCTGGGTTCCTCTAGACAACCCAAGATTAGAACAAAGCTGTGTCTAGGCTGCTTCTGCAGAGGAGGCCTCTAGTCTCTATCAGAAGCACCCATCTGGGATTTCTGGACTTCACTGTTAACTCTGAGCAGACGTTTTCCCCAATAATGTAGTGAACCTAAGGGGCTATTCCTGAACACAGTCTAAGTCTGATTAAAGAATTTATAGTCTTCACCCCAACTCAGTGGACGCAAGCAGAAGAAGGGTGGCTAAGGGAAGGAAAGCTGACCTAAGTAAATCAAGAAAAAATTAAAAATCAATTTGTGTCTTTACATTATATCCAACATAAGTATCTTAGAACAAATGTAATTTTTCCAAGTCTTAAGTCATTCAATTTCAGATCTGTAGTCACCAGTGCATTCCCTTATAATTCATCTTTATGGGCTGCCTCAAAGGCTTCTGTGCCCTTTGTCACTTATGATTAAAATTAAAGGAAGGGAGGAGCCAGCAGGTGGTGTGGTGGTTAAGGTGCTGGACTTCCACATGGCCGACCGGTTGAGTACCGGACCTGGCAGCTTGCTTTCTCACTTTCTCTCTCTCTCCTTCTCTCTCTCTCTCTTACTCTGTTCCTCTCTGGTCAAATTTAAAAAAATAATGGGGTACCAGCAGATGGCGTGGTGGTTAAGGTGCTGAACACTCCCACATGGCTGGCCACGGTTCAATTCCCAGAACTGGTGGCTTACTTTCTCACTTTCCTTCTTTCTTTCTCTGTGCCTCTCTATGATCAAATTTTAAAAATATAAAAAATAAATAAATAAAATAGAATAAAATAATTCTTTAAAAATAATAAATAAATGAGGGACCAGCAGTTGGCATAATAGCTATGTTGCTGGACTCCCATGTAGTCTACTGCTGTTCAAGTCCAGATCTTGTGGCTTAAATTCATGCCGGGTGTGTGTGCATGTGTGCCCAAGATCCCGAGAGGAGAATGGAGGAGAAGGGATTGCAGCGTGGCCACCCCTTCTGGGGGGCAATTTCTTACTTTCTGTCTCTCTGGTGAGCACGCGTGCCCTATAGCAAAAGAACCTCTCCAAAGAAAATAATAATAATAAAAATAAATGAATAAAATTAAAAAAAATAATTCTTTAAAAATAAAATTTAAAGGAAGGGAAGAAAGTGAGGTTGTATTTTTAAAAAGCAGACAAGACAAGGCTATGTTCACTATATGACCCTCTTTACTAGCAATGATTTTTAATTTCCTTTAGCTGATAGACCTCTTTAGAGATTGGTGCATTAATGCTAAGTCTTCTTGTTTCTTCCATTTCTGTTTCTACTTTTCTATTCTAGCTTACTGCCCATTGTAAGCTATAGCACTGTTTCTGAAAAAGTCATCAGTGAAGAAAACCACTTTGGCAGGAGACATCTCACTTGCCAATGTGGATATAAAAAATATAAAACAAAGATGCAAGACAGATAATTCCACTTTTTCAGAAAATAACAGAACTCAAATGACCATAGTGGTTTGGTTATGGGCATCATCATAAAAGTATCAAATCAATATTTAACAATGCAATGATGTGGGAAGAAGGAAAAAATTTTACTCTGTAAGAAGAGAAACCATTAATATCAGTCAATCTGGGCATACATTTTTTTCTCTGAAATGGCTGAGGTTCTGTTGGAGGCAGGAATGGAGCTGCAATGGCACTTATTCATGCACAGGTATAAGTGCCTACTAAGTGCTGGGCACTGAGCTGAATGGTAAAGACTTAACAGTGAATGAGAAAGACAGACATGATTTCTGCACAGTCCTCTAGGGGAGACAATCAGTCATGGCATATTTTAATGTGAAGGGATGTTCAAGGTGCTATGGAAGCACAAAACATGGGTTCTAACCTTGAGGAAGGGTTACACAAACCACATGGAAAAGAGAACAAAGCTGTCTATTATCTTCTCCAAATTCCTATTCAGACTCTAAGTTGACATTTCAGAAAGCTGCCTTCCTGTCTACAATGTAAAAAAATTCATCTTTGATGATAATATTCACACTAATCCGTAATAATTTCTCACTACCCCATAATAGCAACCATTTTATCATCACATGTCTTTCATATAAGTAAAGAATATTAGTAGTAGAAAAGACATTAGAAATATGGGGCCGGGAGGTGGCGTGGTGGCTAAGGGCGCTGGATTCCTGCATGGCCAACCAAGGACCTTGTGGCTTACTTTCTCACTCTTTCCATCTCTCTCGCTCTTTCTCATTGTGTACCTCTCTGGTCAAATTAAAATAAATGAATAAAAATTTTTAAAAATAATCTTCTTCATGATATAGATGAGAAAACGGAGACCCAGAGAAGTTGCCTGACTTGTTTCACTTGTAGTTAGGGGAATGAGAATGTGGGTCTCCTAATTCTTGGTGAGTACTGTTTCTACCATACATATTCCCTCCCTTTTGATCTCTTTGAGAACTCAGACACTGTTTTCTTTAGTAATTGCCTATGAAAAAAATACCAGGGGGAACCAGCAGTTAGCGTAATGGCTATGTCACTGGACTCCCACGTAGTCAACCGCAGTTCGCGTCCCGGACCCGGTGGCTTAAAACTCACTCTGGGCACGTGTGCGTGCGTGCCCAAGATCCCAAGAGGAGAATGGAGGAGAAGGGATTGCGGCGTGACCATCCCCCCTGGGGGTGATTTCTCGCTTTCTGTCTCTATGTCTCTCTCTCTCTGTCTGGCGAGCGCACGCACCCTATAGCGAAAAACCTCTCCAAAAAAAAAAAAAAAAAAAAAAAAAAAAAAACTAGGGATAAGGAATACTATTTTGTGTCCTCAAAAAGAGATGGTAATAATAGGAGACACAGATCAGAACGTGGTTTGGGTACTGGCAGTCTGATATACTGAGCAATGGCATATTCATAACTGCTCAAATTCAAAATGGTTTAGAGTTTTTGCAAGCTGAAAGAAAAGCATGCTACTGAGGTTCTCTTGTGGTCAAATTATCCTCAGATGCTTGCCAGAAGGTTCTGCCCAAAACTAGTTTAGGTCCTTAAATATGTGATTGCAGGCATAGATTTAATGGCCAGAGTGATAGAGAAAGCCCTCATTAGCACCTAAGCATTTATCTTTGCTACTGTCACCTCCCAGTTCTTACCTGGAAACTCCCAAAGCAACTTCCCCCAGGCAGGGTGACATAGCAGACATAGGGAGGGCTGTTGGAGGGAACCATCTCATAAACCACTAGAGCCCCATTCTTCAAGTCAGCCCCACGTGACTGCTTCATCTGCCAGAATTCCTGAAGTGCCTCCACCACATTCACTACAGAAAGAGAAGTAGTTAAGTTCAGCAATGAGAACACTAAGTGGGGCTATGCTTCAATACAATACCTATACTTTGAACCTGCATTAAGAGTTTACCTTGGGACCGGCAGGTGGCGTGGTGGTTAAGTGCACTGGACCCTCACATGGCCGACTGTAGTCCAAGTCCAGGACCTGGCCGCTTCCTGTCTCACTTTCTCTTTCTCTGTCCCTCTCTGGTCAAAATCATAAGTAAATAAATAAATAAAGTTAAATAAAATAATTCTTTAAAAAAGAGTTTACCTCTTGGGCTAGCAAGTGACGCGATAATTAAGGGACTTGGACTCCCACATGGTTGAGTGCAGTTCAAGCTCCGGACCTGGCAGCTTGCTTCCTCATTTTCCCTCTCTCTCTCTCTCTCTCTCTCTCTCTGTTCCTCTCTGGTCACATTAAAATAAATAAGTAAAGTTAAATAAAAAATAGCATTTTTTTTTTTTGGAGAGGTTTTTGCTATAGAGCATGTGCGCTCACCAGAAAGACAGAGAGAGACAGAGAGACTGAAAGCGAGAAACCACCCCCCAGGGGGGATGGCCACGCCACAATCCCTTCTCCTCCATTCTCCTCTCAGGATCTTGGGCACGCACGCACACGCGCCTGGAGTGAGTTTAAGCCACTGGGTCTGGGACTCGAACCACAGTTAACTACATAAGAGTCCAGTGACATAGCCATTATGCCAACTACTGGTTCCAAAAAAATAATTATTTTTTTAAAAAAGAGTTTACCCCTTAGTATTCTACTTATCACCCTTTTATTTCCTTTTCTTTCTATTTTTTTAAGAATTAGTTATTATTGGGACCAGTAGTTAGTGTAATGGCTATGTCGCTGAACTCCCATGTTGTCGACCGCGGTTCAAGTCCCGGACCTGGTGGCTTAAACTCACGCTGGGTGCGTGTGTGTGTGCCCAAGATCCCGAGAGGAGAATAGAGGAGAAGGGATTGCGGCGTGGCCATCCCCCACTGGGGGGTGATTTCTTGCTTTCTGTCTCTCTGTCTCTCTCTGTCTTTCTGGCAAGCGCACGCGCCCTATAGCAAAATCCTCCAAAAAAAAAAAAAAAAAAAAAGAATTAATTATTATTTTTCAAAATTTGCTATAGGGCATGTATGCTCACCAGAGAAAGACAGAGAGGGAGAGGAAAGTTGAGAAAGCAAGCCAGGTCTAGGACTTGAATTGTGGTCAACCATGTGGGAGTACAGTGCCTTAACCACCATATGAAACGCTGGCTCCTCCTTTTTCTTTTAAAGACAGGATCTTGCCAAGTTGCCTTAGCCTTCCTGCTGGGCTATAGGCATACACCACCATGACTAGATTTTTTTCTTTGTTTCTTAAATTTATTTATTTCTTTCATTGGAGCGAGAGAAAGAAAAAGACAAGCAGTCTCAAAAGAGTCTTATATAGCAATTCCTCCCCCCTCTTCTCCCAGTCTTTCCAACCAGCTAGGATCACAGTCAGTAAGGATCACAGGTACACATGACTGGCATGTACAAGTCAAAGGGGAACCAAACCCACGATCTTTCATATGGATCCAGCATCATTTTGAGCAGTGTGTTAATGCTGGGCCAGTCGGCTCCTACTTGTTTTTTTGTTTGTTTATTTTTTTCTTTAGTTTGCCAGCAGAGGGTGCATGAGCTCACCAGAGAGTGAGGAGGAGAAACAAAGTGAGAAAGCACTCCCCAACCCCTATGGAGTATGGTCACATTGCAATTCCATTTTCTCCATTTCTCTCTCCTCTCAGGATTTTGGGCATACACACACACATGTGCCTGGCATGTTTTTCAAGTCACCAGGTCCAGGACTCTAACCACACAGTTGGCCATGTGTGCTACAGCCACATTATGCACCACACCACCGATAGCCCCCAACTCTTCTTTGGACAAAAGAAAACATGGCCCTTGGTCCTGAACTCTTATTTAGACAAGGCCTCAATATGTTATCCAGGCTAGCCACAAGCTGACAGCCCTCCTGCCTCATCCTCCCAGTCACTGGGATTATAGACCCATTACACACTTCAGCCAGCCTTTAGGTTGGACCAAGACTCTAACCCAGGACTCTGGTATAGTCCTAGCCTAGGGAGCACAGTGTCTTAGCAGTAGAACCCACCCCCACCACTGCAGCTGGGCCCCCATTACCATTTAAAAGCATTTAAATGGGGACAAGCAGTTAGCATAATGGCTATGTCACTGGACTCCTATGTAGTCAACTGCAGTCCGAGTCCCGGACTCAGTGGCTTAATTAAACTCATGCCGGGCACATGTGCATGCATGCCCGAGATCCTAAGAGAAGAATGGAGGAGAAGAGATTGCGACATGGCTATCCCCCCTGGGTGGTGATTTCTTGCTTCCTGTCTCTCTGTCTCTCTCTGTCTTTCTGGCAAGTGCAAGTGCCCTATAGCAAAAAAACTCTCAAAAAAATTAAATTAAATTAAATTAAATTAAAAAATAAAAGCATTTAAATGAATAAGCCCAAACTAAGATTAAGTTAACTTGTATAAGAAGACCAGAGTATTTCTACCCACCTTTCCCACCTCCCTAGTTCATATTTTTAAAAAGAATTATTTTTATTTAATTTTATTTATCATTATTTTTTTTTTTCCAGTTTGCTACCAGGCACATGTGCTCACAGCGGGGTTGAGGGAGTGAGAAAGCAAGACATCAGGTCTGAGACTCAAACCATGTTCAGCCATGTGGAAGTCCAGCACTTTATAACCACCATGCAAAATGCTCATCCCTCTAGTTTTTTAAAAATTTTTTAAAAAGTTTATTTATACTATGAGAAAAAAAAAAAAAAAAAAAGAAAGACAGGCACCGCAATGGGGCTCCCACCTGGTAATAAGTGAGGTTCAGGGATTCAAATCCAGGACCATTCTTGTAGGTCCAGTTGTGTCACCACTGAGCCACGACCTGGACCCTCTAATTCACAATTTTTTTTAAATAAATTTTTTTGAATATTTATTTAGTTTTCTTTATTTTTTAAATTCCATTTTATTATTATTATTACTTTAAACATTCAATCACTATACATCATTTGGCTTATAAAGAGAATTTATCCAAGACCAGCAGTTAGCGTAATGGCTATGTTGCTGGACTCCCACGTAGTCGACCACGGTTTGAGTCCCGGACCCCGTGGCTTAAACTCACACCCGGTGCGTGGGCGTGCGTACCCAAGATCCCAAGAGGAGAATGGAGGAGAAGGGATTGCAGCGTGGCCATCATCCCGGGGGGTGATTTCTCGCTTTCTGTCTGTCTCTCTTTGTCTTTCTGGCGAGCGCACATGCCCTATAGCAAAAACCTCTCAAAAAAAAAAAAAAAAAAAAAAGAATTTATCCAACATGAAATACCCTTCAGACCAGTCCAGCTGAGAATATCATACACATTATAGTTGATATGTAATAAACCATTTCTGTATCACACAGTATCTTACCTCTCTATTTTTACTCACTGATTTTCTTCCCTATACTCTTCCCCTCTCCCACCTCCCTTCCACACTTTCACCAGTGTCCATAACTATTTTCACTGCTTTATGTCCTCCAATCTTTCGATCTTTGTCATAGAGTGCAGATAGTCGGTATATATTAAGTGGAGACGTGCAATATCTCTCTTTCATAGCCTGATTTGCTTCTCTCAGCATTAAATCTTCCATGTTTGACCACTTTTTATCAAATGCTAGAGTCTTTTTGTTTTTATGACTGAATAGTATTCCATAGAGTACATGTGCCACACCTTTTCAATCCATTCATCTGTTTGTGAACATTTGAGTTGGTTCCACGTCTTAGCAATTGTGAAAAATGCTAAGTGATGTGCAAGTGCTTTTCTGACTGAGCACTCTCCTATGCTTTGGGTAGATACCCAGGAGTGGAATTGGTGGATCATATGGTCGTTCTATTTGGAGGTCTTTGAAGAACCTCCAAATTGTTTTCCACAGTTGTTGGACCAATTTACATTCCCACCACAATGCAGGAGAGTTCCTCTTTCATCACAACCTCACCAAGACTTATCATTTTTTTTAATCTTCACCATTCTGACTGGGGTTAGGTGATATCTCATTGTGGTTTTAATCTGCATCTCCCGTATAATGAGGATATTGAGCATTTATTTCTTCATATGCTTTTTAGCTATTCATATGTCTTCCTTATAGAGTTTTTTGTTTGGCTCATTTTCCCATCTTTTAATTGGGTTAATCATTTTTGGGGGGAAAGCCACTTGAGTTTTCTGTGTGCTCTGGTTAGTCCCTTATCTGAGGCATAGTTTACAAAAATATTCTCCCATTCTGAAGGTTGTTGACTCACACTAATTACCGTGTCCTTGACTGTGCAGAAATTTCTTAATATGATGTAACCCTACCTGTCTATTTTGGGAATTATTGCCTGTGCTTTGGGGGTCTAATTTTAGAAGTCTTTGCCTACTCCAATGTCTCTCAGAATTTCCCGTGTTTCCCACCAATAGTTTTTTTTTTTTTTTTTTTTTTTTTAATAATTACTTTATTTAACTTTATTTATTTATTTAAACTTGACCAGAGAGGGACAGAGTGAGAGAAAGAGAGAGGGAGAGGGAAAGTGAGAAAGCAAGCCACCAGGTCTGGGACTTGAACTGTGGTTAGCCATGTGGGAGTCCAGTACCCTTAACTACCACACCACCTGCCAGCCCCTCCACCAGTAGTTTTATAATTTGAGGTCTTAGGTTCAGATCTTTTATCCACTTGGAGTTGATTTTTGTTAATGGTGAAAGATGGGAATCCAGTTTCTGCAGGTGGATACCCAGTTTTTCCAGCACCATTTGCTAAAGAGGTTTTCCTTTTCTCACTGAAGTGACTGTAAAAACCAGTATCCTTTGGGAACCAGCAGTTAGCATAATGGCTATGTTGCTGGACTCCCACGTAGTCGACCGTGGTTCGCGTCCCGGACCCGGTGGCTTAAAACTCACGCTGGGTGCGTGTGCATGTGTGCCCAAGATCCTGAGAGAAGAATGGAGGAGAAGGGATTGCGGCATGACCATCCCCCCGAGGGGTGATTTCTCGATTTCTGTCTCTATGTCTCTCTCTGGCGAGCGCATGCGCCCTATAGCAAAAAAACCTCTCCTAAAAAAAAAAAAAAACAAAAAAAAAACAGTATCCTTTTTTTTTTTTTTTTGGAGAGGTTTTCGCTATCCCTTCTCCTCCACTCTCCTCTCGGGATCTTGGGCACGCACGCACACGCACCCGGCGTGAGTTTTAAGCCACCGGGTCCTGGACGCGAACCGCAGTCGACTACGTGGGAGTCCAGCAACATAGCCACTATGCTAGCTGCTGGTTCCCAAAAAACCAGTATCCTTTGTGAAAAATCAGTTGGCTATATGTTTTGGGGGTTTATTTCTTGGGTCTCTCTTCTATTCCATTGGTTCACCTGTCTATTTTTTTGCCAATACCATGCTGTCTTGATTATCACAGCTTTATAGTATATTTTTGGGTCAGGGTGTGAGATGCTGCCCACTCTACTCTTCTTGCACAGGATAGCTTTGTCAATACAGGGTCTTTTATGATTCCAGACAAATACTATTATTGTCATTTCTAGATCTATGAAGAATGTATCTGGTAATTTTTTTTTTTAAGAGGTTTTTTGCTACAGGGCGCGTGCGCTCGCCAGACAGAGAGAGACAGAGAGACAGAAAGTGAGAAATCAACCCCCGGGGGATGGCCACGCCGCAATCCCTTCTCCTCCATTCTCCTCTCAGGATCTTGGGCATGCATGTACACGCACCCTGCGTGAGTTTAAGCCACCGGGTCTGGGACTCGAACCGCAGTTGACTACGTGGGAGTCCAGCGACATAGCCATTACACTAACTGCTGGTCCCAGTATCTGGTAATTTGATTGGAATTGCATTAAATATGTAGATTACTTTGGGTAGAATTGCCATTTTGATTATATTAATCCTTCCAAACCAGGAACATGGGATGTACTTCCACATTTTTGTGTCTTTATCAGTTATCTTTTTAAAGGTTTTCATAGTTTTCCTTGTAAAGGTCTTTGACTTCCTTGGTTAGGTATACCTAGGTATCTTATACATTTTGTGGCTATGGTAAAAGAAATTCCTTTCTTCAGTTCTACCTCAGTCAGCTTGTTCATATATAGACATGCTATAGATTTTTGAATGTTGATTTTGTGTCCTGCGACTTTACTGTATTCATTTATTACTTTGAGAAGTTTTTCCATGGATACCTTTGGGTCTTCTATGTATACCATCATGTCACCTGCAAATAAAAATATTTTCAACTCTTTTTTCCCTATTTGAATGCCTTTTATATTATTCTTTTTTCTCATTGCATTGACTAGGACTTCCAGTACTGTATTGAAAAGGAGTGGAGAAAGTGGGCAGCCTTGTCTTGTGCCAATTTTTAGTGGAAAAGCTTTCAGTTTTTCCCCATTCAGTATAATGTTAGCTACAGGTTTTTCATATATAGCTTTCATTGTGTTGAGAAATAACCCTTCTGTGCCAATTTTGCTAAGAGTCTTAATCATAAAGGGATATTGTATTTTATTGAATTCTTTTTCTGCATCAATTGAAATGATCATATGGTTTTTATCTTTCTTTCTGTTAATGTAGTGTATTATGTTTATGGTCTTGCATATGTTGAACCACCCCTATATCCCTGGAATAAAACCTACCTGGTCGTGATGAATAATCTTATTTATATGTTATTGGATATGATTTGCAAGTATTTTTTGAGAATTTTTGCATCTGTAGTCATCATAGATACTGGTTTGTCATTTTCCTTTTTTGTCATGTCTTTACCTGTCTTGGGAATGAGGATAATGGAGGCTTCATAAAATGAATTTGAGAAGTTTCCTTCCTTTTGGATCTTTAGAAATAATTTGAGTAGAATGGGGTTAACTCTTCTTTAAAAGTTTTGTAGAATTCAGAAGTGAAGCCATCAGGACCTGGGCTTTTCTTTGTTCAGAAGTCATTACTGACTTAATCTCATGGTTTGTTATGGGTCTATTTAGGCTTTCTATGTCCTCCTGATTCAATTTTGGTGGATTATATCCATCCAGGAATTTGTCCATGTCCTCCACGTTCTCTTGTTTGTTGGCATATAGTCAGTCATAGTATCTTCTAATGAAGTTTTGTATTTCTATTGTGTCTGTTTTAATATTGCCTGTTTCATTACATATTTGATTTACCTGTGGGTTTTTCTTTCTTTCTCCTTCTTAATCAGTCTAGCTAATGGTGTGTCGATCTTGTTAATCTTTTCAAAAAACCAGCTTTTGCTTTCATTTATTTTCTGTATAGTTAATTTATTTTCTATTTCATTTATTTCTGCTCAAATCTTTATTATTTCTTTTCTCTTGGCATTTTGTTTGTTTGTTTGTTATTTTTCCAATTCCCTGAGGATGTTAGGTTGTCTATTTGCCATCTTTACATCTTTTTCTTTCTTTCTTTTTTTTTTCTTTTTTTTCTTTTTTTTTTTTTTTTTTTTTTGAGGAAGAAATAACACCATTTACAATTCTTTCACTTCACCCACAATTTCCCATACAAACATAAAAACTAAAAAAATAAAACCACCACTTGGGAATACAAGTGTCTTTTTTTTTTTTTTTTAAGGATTATTTGTTTAATTAATTCCATTTGTTATTATTATTTCATTAGTTTGATCAGACAGAGACAGTGAGCCTGCCAGCCCCACAAGTGTTTTTCTTTAGTTAGTCTGGTTGAAGGAGGACTACAGCCCTCCTACTCTGAGAAGGAGACTACTGAGGCACACAGAAGGGGAAAGGAGAGGATTAGGAAGAATGCCTGAGAAACAGCTCCAGGTGAGAAGCCTAACTCATGGCTGGATGTGGTGCCATGGGGCCTCACTGTCAAGGAGACTCAAGGGTATCACCCACTGGGGACTGCTTGGCTTCCCATAAGGATGACAGCTGCCGGTCCTGTCCCCCCAGCTCTCCACTACCAAACCCAAACAGTCAAATGTGGGCCATACAGCACAGGAGCTGCGGGCGTGGTGGCACCCGCCCTATGACAGCACGGGAGCTGTGCGGGGTGGGATGGTGACAGGAGGGACACTGAATGCTGAGAAAAGCCCCCAAACTGAGGACCTTTCCTTGGCACTGACTCATCAGTCAAAGCTTGTCCTAAATACAATACTGACTTAGAAATGTAAAAACAAAAGCCCTCTCCAGATTCAGGGGGACCGCAGGGCCTAAAAACACATAAAAAGTGCTTCTACCTTTCAGTACCTTCTTGGGGAGGCTGCCAAGGGTGTAGGGTAAGGGGTTCCCTCTGCTGAAGAGGAGGAGGGATGGGGTAGATGCTCCAGAAGGCCTGAGAGGAGTGGAGGGAGAGAAGCGGAGAGAAAAACGTGCACACTGATGCTGGGGAAGGCTGCCTCTGCATCTCAAGGAGGCTGCACCTACCTGACCATGCTCACCTGATCAGACTCCACTCCACTTCCCTCAGGGCAAGACACCCAGAAACCAACTGGAGGTGCTGAAGCCACCTGCCTGACAACTTCATCTGTGCTGGTGACCTAGATTGCTTTCACAGGTTGATGCACATTATAAATATAAAATTATATCTGCTACAAAGAGCACATGCATTTGTACATCTCTACCCATATGCATGAGAACAAAATTTACACGTAATATCTTGGAGTGGATCATCATGGAAAAGGGATTTGGAGAGGTAAAAAGCCCTTGCTCCCTCCGCTGCCCTGATCCTTCTCAAGAGATGCTTACACACTTGGTCACTGGGGTCCTTGCCCTTCCCAGCAGGTTCTGATGGGACTAGTCTGGACTCAGAGATTCAGACATGTGGCTAAATGCTGATGGGCATGTAGACACACATACACACCCAAACACACACACATCTGGTGAGAAAAAGAAAACAGAATTCCTAGCCCTTGGGTGTTGGCCTCCTCCCAGTTATAAGCATCAGTGCCTCCTTCATCTGAGGACTAAGGTTCTCCAACGCGGCCCCTCCCTGGTTCGGACAAAGGCAGGAGGGGAAGGGCTAGGATCGGGGGAGAGCAGAAAGACCAGGGGTATTGAAAACATAAGATGTTTCTGACCTGTGTCATGGAAAGCAACAGCATCAGCTGGGACTTGGAGGCAAGAGACAGTAAGTCCACATAGGGACAATGTTAAGTTCAGACCCTGCACCTTCCCCTTCTTTTGTCCAGTTTCTTTTAAAGAGGCAGACAACACTGTACCTCCTTCTCTATCTTCTCCTGGAGCTGGGCCCATCCATGTGACATAGAAGACTGACAGTGGTCCCAGAGACACATCCAGAGATATAAAGTGGTGGATGCCAAAGAGTTAAGACCTGGGCAGCAAGTGTGAGCTTTTCTCAGCAGGAGTGGTTCCTGGCTAGGGTCCATGGCTTGTACAGTGGCCACAGTGATCAGATGGCCATCAGAAGTGGGGGTAGTCTGGGTCCCCAGGGGTAGACAGCACCTATTGATGGTGGTGACTGGGGGCATCGGCAAACATGTACTTGAGTCTGTAGGCCTCGGCGAGCAGCAGCCCGATCTCCTCGTTGCCCCAGTGTACTGTAGGTAGGTTCTGTAGCAGTATGAGGAGACCCTGAAAGCCCTCTTCATCTAAGATCTCTTTCCTCCACTTAATCAAGACTGCACACGTGTACAGATGAAAGTGGGAGAATCCTTCAGGTTCAGATTGGTAGATGTCCCATAGGTGGAAGTTGTAGCAAGGAAGAAGGTCCCACATGAGCAGCTTGTTCATCCAACAAAAGGCGAAGTGTAGGTATTCGACCTTGTACCTTCTGAAGTGATTATGGACCTGCCTGTCAATCTGGCTAACAAGCTCCTCCAGTGCCTTGAACTTCTTCTGGATCCCTGGCTGTGCAAAAGTGTAGTTAACCTGGATCCCATCCAGCAGCTTGCTCATGCACCAAAAGCTGTCAGCTTCAATGCTTCGCAGCATGTCCTGAGACAGGCTGGTCACGTCCAAGTTTTCCACATCCTTTTCCACATATTCTGAGAGAAAGACAATAAAGAATGAAGTGACCGGGTCATTAATTCCCTGGACATACCCTCTGGCAGGGTGTCAGATGGCCCAAATAAATAGAATCCTTTCAAAGATCTGTACAAGTGGTTGCTGGAACAACGGAATAAGAGGATTTGTCCTTGGAATGTCAATGTGAATCTGTCTGTAGGTATCCTGATGATGGTTCTCATTTAGAGTCATAATACTGTTCAATGAAGCCAAAATATTCCTCCTGCTTCCTCTGCAAGGTCAACTTCCTCCTCTAGGTGTTTGCTGGGAGATGGCCCAGCAGGAGTCTCCAGGTTACAGGTGGAACCTCCCTGCAAACCCCTGGCCAGCGACACTTCCGCAGCTCATCCAAGTCAGTATTGTGGCTGGAGAGAAGCTGACTGAATTTTTCTAGGTAGGTTTTCTCCCAGACAGTTGTGGGGGGTTGGGGGAAGGGTTTCAGAAGTGTTCTGGTCTGAGATCTGGGCAACGAGAGGGATGATGTATTGGAGAGGGAGTGCCTGCTATTTGTGGAGTGGGTTTCCTCAGGCATGTGTCATTGGAGTTTCTGCATAGCTGGGCATCACTGCTGAACTTTATGATTTTGTAGTTGGCAGGAATGTTGAACGTTGTCAACTGGGACCGTCTGGCTTTACCCTCAATTTGCTGTGGATTTCTAGGACTTGAGCTGCAGTTGCCAAAGCAACTTTTTTTTTTTTTTTTTTTTGGAGAGGTTTTTGCTGTAGGGCGCGTGCACTCGCCAGATAGACAGAGAGAGACATAGAGACAGAAAGCGAGAAATCACCCCCCAGGGGGGATGGTCACGCCGCAATCCCTCCTCCTCCATTCTCCTCTCGGGATCTTGGGCACACATGCACACGCGCCCGGCGTGAGTTTTAAGCCACTGGGTCCGGGACGCGAACCACGGTCAACTACGTGGGAGTCCAGCAACATAGCCATTATGCTAACTGCTGGTCCCAGCAACTTTTTGAGTTCAGAGTTTGGAAAGAAGGTGTGGAAAAGTCCTCTTCCTCATCATTGTCAATGTCCCAAGTATCACCGGTATTCTGGGCAAACTCAAGAAAACTGGAGGCCTTATTTTTCAGAACTGTGTTGACTTTTGACCATTCTTTAATGAAATTTTTGATGAGCTGCGAGTCCAGAGAAGGGTGCTGTGCTCCATACACAGGCTGGATGCTCCCTGGCAGCTTGGTGCTCCTCTTCCAAAACTGCTTCCTGATCTCGGTGGCCTTTGCTCTGGCCCCAGAAAGGCCTTGTGGGTGGGCCAGGGGGTGCCCAGTGAGATGCCCCCGGGACCCCGCAATCTGAGGGCCAACCCAGCCTGCTTCCCCACTGCTGGTTACCTGCTCCCAGCTCTTGGGGGTGCCATCTTGGATCTCTATCTTTTTCTTATGCACACTAATTGCTATGAATTTCCCTCTTATGACTGCTTTTGCTGCATCCCATAGATTATGGAAACTCGTGTACTTATTATTATTTGTCTCTATAAATCTTTTGATTTCAGGGACCAGCAGTTAGCGTAATGGCTATGTCGCTGGACTCCCATGTAGTTGACCACGGTTCAAGTCCCGGACCCGGTGGTTTAAACTCACACCGTTTGCATGTGCGTGCGTGCCCAAAAAATAAGCAGAGAGATACAGGACATAAACAATACTGTAAATCAAATGGACTTGACAGATATCTATAGAATTTTCTGCCCTAAGACTACAAAATATACATTTTTCTCACCCCTGCATGGAACTTTTTCAAAGATTGACCATATGATAGGACACAATTCCTTTACAGATTCAAAGGAATAGAAACTATATTCAGCATCTTCTCTGACCATGATGGAATTAACTTGATATTAATTTCAGGAAAAATCCTCAAAAATACACAAACACATGGAAAATGAACAACCTACTTCTGAATGACTTATCAACTACTGAAGAAATTAAGTCTGAAATCAAAAGATTTATCTTTTCTTTTTTCGAGAGAGGTTTTTGCTATAAGGCGTGTGCACTCAACAGACAGAGACAGAGAGACAGAAAGCGAGAAATCACCCCACAGGGAGGATGGCCACGCTGCAATCCCTTCTCCTCCAGTCTCCTCTCGGGATCCTGGGTGCACACACACACGTGCCTGGGGTGAATTTAAGCCACTGGGTCCAGGACTTGAACCGTGGTCGACTACATGGGAGTTCAGTGGCATAGCCATTACACTAACTGCTGGTCCCGAAATTGTTTTTCATTTAACACTTTGGTTATATTTCCCCATTCCTTCCTTGCTGCATTGTTTCCAATGAGAGGACCAATGTTAACTTGATGGGATAATCTTTGTAAGCAACTTGACGTTTCTCTCTTGCCAATTTTAATATCTTGTATTTGTCTGTGGTTTTAGTCTATCTGGCTATGATGTGCCTTGGAGAAGACATTCTTGGGTTGATTTTATTTGGGGTCCTTTGTATTTCTTGGATCTGATACTTGAACACCTCTCTAGGTCTGGAAAGTTTTCTTCCAGGATTTCATGAAATGGATTAACAATGCCCTTACTATTTTCACCTTCCAGGATACCAATTATCCGAATGTTTGGGCACTTAATGGTACCTAGCATTTCTCATATCTTGTCCTTATTTTTATTGGTTATTTTCTCAGTCTTTTTGATAATTCTTTCTAGGTCAGAGGTTTTGTCTTCTACGTTCGAGATTCCATATCCCGTGTGATCTAATCTGCTTTTAATAGCTTTGAAGGAGGTTTTAATTTCCTGTATCATAGTCCTCAACTCTAACAATTCTGTTTGATTGTTTTTTATGGTGTCTATTTCTTCTTTCAAATTGTGAAAGGACTTCCTCAGCTCCTGGAGTTCGCTGTCTTTATTCTCTTGCATCTCATTTAGTTTTGTCACTATAAATATTCTGAATTGTTTATCTGACATTTATACAAGTTCCATTGTGTTGTCTGTAGATGATGAGGAATTGATGTTTCCCCTTGGGGGAGAGACATTTTCTTGGTTGCTCATATTTCTTGTGCCTCTGTTATGGTTTCTTGTGCCTCTGTGATGGTTTCTACTCATCTGGTGACTTATATGTTCCTTTCTAAATTCTTGAGTAAATTCTGAGCATTCAAAGGCATGTGGGAGTAGATGATTGGCAATCTCTCTGCTGCTCTACCTCCCTGATGCTCACCAGCAACCTGCACTGTTGTCACTGGTCTTGAATGATTCAAAGTCCTCCCAGGTTCTAGAGAACAGGTGTACCTGGGACTGAGCTGCTGAGCTTTAATTAAGGAAGACAGAGAGGATTGTGTGGCATGCAGCACAGGCCGGGCACTTCGGAAAATGCTAAGGTCTTAGAATGCAGAGGCTTGTAGAAGGGGATAAGCCATAGTCTCTTTGAAGCTCAGTCTGTGCTCAGTCTGTACCTGTGCTGGTACGGATGTCTGGATGGGGCAGGGAGGAGTACAAGGTCTTCTCAAAGTCCCAGTCAACATACCTGAGAGTTCAAAGGTGAGTGGGGAAGGGCATGAGCCACGGGTCCCTGCCACACAGCTTTCCAGCTACAAGTGGCCTGCCCTATGGCAAGGTCCTTTGCTGAAACAGATCTAGTTTTATTAATTACTGTTATTATTTTTTTAATTGCTATAGGATACATGTGTTCACCAGAGAGAGATAGAGACAGAGACAGAGAGATAAAGTGAGAAACCAAGCCACCAGGTACAGGACTTGACCTGTGGTCGATCATGTGGGAATCCAGTGCCTGAACCACCATGCCACTTGCTAGTCCCCCTAGTTTACACTTTGATTAGTCCTAGAAACCAAAATAGTATAACTTAAATATTGGAGGCAGAGTTTCCAAGGTCAGCAGACCATTATCAATGTCCTATGAGGTACAAGTAAATTATTTCACAACTGGTCAGCTGGCCTAGAATAACAACCACCACCACACTTATTGAATATTTAGTGTATGTCAGGCATTTTCCCCAGTGTTTACCCATTTAATCCCAACAAACTTATGAGACAGGTTTTTTGGGGGTTTTTTGGTTTTCAGGTTTTGCCATAGGGCATATGCCATCACCAAAGAGAGACACACAGAGAGAGAAAGTGAGAAATCACCCTTTAGGGGGATGGCCCCACCACAATCTCTTCACCATTCGTCTCTAGGGACTTTGGGCACTCACGCACACGTTGTGATTTTCCTTCCTTTTCTTTTTTAGAGTGAGATTTTTGCTATAGGGTGTGTGTACTCGCTGGAGAGACAGAAAGAGATGGAGATGCAGAAAGCAAGACATTACCCCCCATGGGGGATGGGCACACCACAAACCCTGCTCCTCTATTCTCCTCTTGGAATTTTGAACATGTATGCACACGTGCCCAGTGTGAGTTACAAGCCTCTGATCTGGGACTCAAATTGCAATTGGCCACTTGGGAGTCCAGCAACATAACCATCTGCCGGTCCCCATGCTGTGATTTTCAAGTTGTCAGGACTAGAACTCGAACTGCAGGTGGCCATGTGGGAGTCTTGCACTTTAACCACCACCACCTGCTGGTCCTGAGACATGTATATTTCTTTCTTTCTTTCTTTCTTTTTTTCTTTTTTTTTTTTTTTTAGCAAGAGAGATTTTTGCTATAGGGCACATGACCTTGCCAGAGAGACAGAAAGTGAGAAATCACCCCCTAGAAGGGATGGCCACACCGCAACCCCTTCTCCTCCATCCTCCTCTTGGGATTTTGGGCATGCACGCACATGTGCCTGGTGTGAGTTTTAAGCCACCAGGTCTGTGACTAACTGTAGTTGACTACATGGCAGTCCAGTGACATAACCATTACATCATCTCCTGGTGCCAAGGACATCTATTTTTATATCCCCATTTTACAGATGAGAAAATGAGGTATATAAAGTTTAAATATCAGAACCAGCAGATGGCATAATGGTTGTGTTGCTGGACTCTCACATAGTCGACCACAGTTTGAGTCCCAGACCCAGCGACTTAAACTCAGGCTGGGCATGTGAGTGTGAGTGCCCAAAATCCCAAGAGAAGAATAGAAGAGAAGGGAAAGAGGCATAGCCACACACCTTGGGGGGTGATTTCTTGCTTTCTGATTCCTCTCTGGTGAGCTTACGTGCCCTATAGCAAAAATCTCTCTCTAAAAAAAACAAAAAAGTTTAAATGTCTTGCCATTCTCAAGCCTGTGCTTCTTGATTATTTGTTTAAATTTTATTTATTTCAAGACGGGAGGCAGGCACACCCACAATGGGGTGTTCATGCCACAATATTCCCCCAGCCTCAATCAGCCAAGGCCTCCAGTACATTTGTGTGCTCAGTGTGAACAGGGAGACCTCAGGATGCAAACCCAGGACCTTCCCTGTGGCTTCAGCGTCACAGAGCTAAGTTTCAGCTGTGTCACTGTGGCTGCCAAACCTGTAATTCCAGTGCTTCCATCTTGGAATACTATGTGTATAGTATGTGAGAAAGAGGAAAGAGAAACGAAAGAAGAGAAGGAGAGGGAGAGTGTCTCTCTTCTGTGGAGAGTTCATAAAAGAAAAAAACAGACAAACAAGGGTTTATAAAAGAGGGCCTAGGTGGTATAATGGTTACATCGCTGGACTCCCACATGGTCAGCCCCACAGTTCAAGTCCCAGACTTGGAGGTTTAAAACTCATGCCAGGTGTGTGCATGCATGCCCAGAATCCTGACAGGATTCATTCTCCTGACAGGAGAATGAATGAAGGAGAGGACTGCGGTGTGGCAACTCCCCTTGGGAGTTCTCACTTTCCCTTTCTCTGTCTCTCTTCAGGGACTGCATGCACCCTACGGCATTAAAAAAAAAAAAAAAAAAAAAAAAAAAAAAAAAAAAAAAAAAAGGAAGAAGAAAGAAAGAAAAGAATAAAGATAAAGAAAACTACCCAAAGAACACAATATCTAAGTTCAGGTGTGAGTAGGAATTCTGGAGGCAACAAGTGAGAGAAGAGTGAATGTACAAAGGCTGTGTAACACCAGAGAACACAGTCAATAAACACTTAAAAGAAGACCACTGCAGGCATCTGAGCAGCCGCGGTCAGTGCCGCACCAGCTCTGCAGAGCCAGAAAGGGTCTGGTGGGGAGGTCCTCAGGTTCTGAATCCTGTGCTTGGAGAACCAAATAGGACTGGGAGAAGCAGGAGAAGTCTGCATTGGAAGCTCTACCTTCTCCTGGGGAGATTCAGAGTCTCAGGCCTGAGCAGACACAGGGGCTGCTGGAGCCAGAAAAGGCCTAGTCACTACTGCCTCAGGAAGAAGCTGCCCCATTCCAGCTTCACGAAGGATTGGGAGGCTATGGAGGTTGGGGCCTCCAGCTGTGACAGTGATGAGAAAGATCTGTCTTCTCAAGAGACAGGACTTCCCCAGGAGTGGAGCTTGGTGGAGGAAGATGATGAGTCAAAGGACTCCCAGGGATTTGTGGAATGGTCAAAAGCTCCACAACAACCATAGTCTTGGCAGTATGTGTTCTTTTTTGTTCCTAGTATTAATGGGAATGCCTATGATGTTTCACATTTAACTAAGGGTGGCTGTTGTCTTTTCCTAGTATCAGTACATGCCCTGTGTCATGTTGAGGAAGTGTCCTGGTTAAAAATCAGGAATAGATATTGAATATTAGCAAATGTTTTTTCAAACATCCACTGAGATGATTTTTAAAAACTTTTTTGGTGTGAGATTTTACATTATTGTATTTCATTGAAATTAAAACACCTTTGATTGTAAAACACATATTATTTTATAAATATCACTGAGAAAGAAAAATGCTAATTAATCATAAGATGCCACCAACTAGAAGATCCTCACTCCAGAGAAATTGAAAAATAAGAGTGCAACTTAAGATCAATGAAACCTAGTAGGTTTCCTAATATCAAATCATCTTTGTATTCTTAGGATTGTGATGCACCAGTCTTTTCATATATTGAATTTTATTTTTTGGCATTTTATGTAGGATTTTTGTCTCTAATTTCACATGTGAGATTGGTGCTATCTTTGTGAAACTTTGGTATCACGGCTAAACTTGCATCAGAGAAACACTTGAGTAAGTTTTACCCTTTTCTATGCTTTGAATAGTTCCTGTAGCTTTAGAAGTATCAGTTCCTTGACATTTTAAAAGAATTCACCAGTATAGTCCAGTCCTAGAGCCATGGATGGAAGTTAATTCTTGGGCAGCTTTCTCAGTTTTTAGTACCCTCATGTTATTTTGTTAATATTTTTTAGATTCATTTTGATGACTTAGTTTTTTTTTTAATCTTCTAGAAAATTTTTCATTCCATAGAACTTTACAGATTATTATGTACACTATTTTATAATTAAACAATAATATGATGGCGGCCTCAGTGGCTTGGGCATGGCGCGGCCGGGACTGAGCTGCGAGCCTGGTGGGCATGCACCGAGCCCTGGCGGCTGCCTCCGCGTCCTGGGCTCTACCCGGATGCAGCGCAGGTGCTGAGCCAGCTCTCGCCTGGATGATGAAGTATTTCCTGGGCCAGAGCGTGCTCCGGAGCTCCTGGGACCAAGTGTTCGCCGCCTCCTGGCAGCAGTACCCAAATCCCTACAGCAAACATGTCCTGACCGAAGACATAGTGCACCGAGAGGTGACCCCTGACCAAAAACTGCTGTCCCCACTACTCCTGACCAAGACCAACAGGATGCTCCCCTGGGCCCAGCGGCTGTTTCTGGCCAACGTCACTCACTCGGTGTACATCCTGAAGGACTCTATCGTGGACCCACAGAATCAGACCATGACCACCTTCACCTGGAACATCAACCATGCCTGGCTGATGGTGGTGGAGGAACCATGCGTTTACTGTGTGAACTCTGATAACAGGCTGGACAGAACCCCCCCCCTCCCCCCAAGCCTGGGTGTTCTCTAGCCTATTTGGTGTCTCCAAAGCTGTCCAGGAATTTGGTCTTGCCTGGTTCAAAAGCAACATGACCAAGACTGTGAAGGGTTTTGAATACATCTTGGCTAAGCTGCAAGGTGAGGCCCCTTCCAAAACACTTGTGTAGACAGCCAAGGAAGCCAAGGAAGCAAGGAGAAAGCGAAGGAGACAGTGCTGGCAGCTACGGAGAATGCCAAGGACCTCGCTGGCGAGGCAGCCACCAAGCAGCAGCAGTAGTTCGTGTAGCCCCTGGCTCCCTGGGCCCTCTCCCCACCTACGTCATTATTAAAAATCCACTTCCAGCCCTATGTCCTGTCTGGGTGGTGGGTTGGGGCTGGGTGTCCTGCTTGGCATCTGCAGTCCAAGCCCATCTCCCATGTCTGAATGGGGCTGCTTATTCCCGATTGAGCATCTGAGGACGTGGTTGCTGGCCCCCCACAGCCACCATATGCAGGTGACACTGGCAACACTAGCCTGTGAGCTCCAGGAGGGCAGGGCTCCCAAGTTTGCTTTCAGATGCGTCCCCAGTCCCCAAAACAATGCCTAGCATGTAGTCAGCACTCAATAAATCCTGTCAAATGCAAAAGAAATAAAATAAAATAATAAAAAATAAATAAAACCAATAATCTTCTCTTAATTTTTCTCTCTCTTTTTGACTTCTGTTTAGGACTTACTCATTATTAGATTTGTCAAAGGTTTATCTACTGTTTAGTATTGTTTTTAAAGAACCAGCATTAGGATTTATTTATTATTTCTCTTATTTGTAATTTGTTTTCCTTTAATGTGCATCACATTTCTTTTACTCCTTGTCTCAATTTTTAATTCAAATACTTAATTTATATCTCTTTGTAGTTGCTATAATAGTATAATAGTATTGGGACCAGCAGTTAGAGTAATGACTATGTCGCTGGACTCCCATGTAGTTGACTGTGGTTTGCGTCCGGACCCAGTGGCTTAAAACTCATGCCGGGCGCGTGTGCGTGTGTGTCCAAGATCCCGAGAGGAGAATGGAAGAGAAGGGACTGCGGCGTGACCATCCCCCCTGGGGGGGTGATTTCTTGCTTTCTGTCTCTTTGTCTCTCTCTCTGTCTGGCGAGCGCACGCGCCCCATAGCAAAAACCTCTCAAAAACAAAAAAAAAATAGTATAATAGTATTAACGTCCTTCTGGATATAGCCACATCTTAAAGTTTGAAGATTCGTATCCTTATTTATGCTGTTGTTTTAATATTCTATTTTAGTACTAACAAGTGCTTTAAAACCTAATGATTTAATTTAATTTTTATTTAAAAATAGTTTTGTTTTCTTGTTTTCCTACACTGTGAACAAAGAATGTAGCCTATAATATGTCTGCTTTCAAAACCTCTTTTAAACCGTTTATTGTGGCCTAGAATGTGTCTAATTTTGTGCTTAATGAACATTTATAGTAATGTGTAGTTTGTGTCTGTGGAATTCAAAACTCTACTTGTCTGATAAATAGCTCAATTTCATCAAGTGTATTGTAAAAACTCATGTGTAATTTAATTTGGCCTACTCTGTCAAAAGCCAAAAAGGTTAGTGAGAATCTTTCAGTTCGATTGTGCTTGTCCATATGTGTTTATAATCGTTCTTTTATGTAGTCGACAGCTGTGCAATTTAATGCATCCAAGTGCAGCAGCATTATGCTTTTGCCAGTTGAGTAATATGTGTAAAACACTAAGCATAGTGCCAGGCACACAGTAGGTACTCAATAAACGTTAGCTAAAATCTGATTCTGAAAAAAAACAAAAACAAAACACTGTAGCTACAGAAAGGAGAAAGAGGGGAAGTGTAATGCAAGATGAGGTTGCAAAAGGAAGTAGGAACAAAAAAACAAAAACTGGTCTGTCTGGCGAGCACACACGCCCTATAGCAAAAAAAAAAAAAAAAAAAAAAAAAAAAAAAGGAAGACAAGACCAAGAGGGCCTTTTCAATCATGTGAGAATACTGCTTTTTCCTAGAGCAAAGAGAAGTAAATGAAAGATTTTAAACACATGGAGAGGGTCTGGCAGTTGGCATGGTAGATAAGGTGTTGGACTCCCACAAGGTCAACCACAGTTCGAGTCTTGGACCTGGTGGCTTGCTTTCTCACTTTCCCTTTTTCTCTCTCTCACTCTGGTAAAATTGAAAAATAATAACAAGGGACCAGCAGATGTCATAATGGTTATGTTGCTAGACTCCCATATAGTCAACCACAGTTCAGGTTACAGACCCAGTGGATTGAAACTCATGCCAGGTATGTGTATGTGCATGCCCAAAATCCCGAGAAAAGAATGGAGGTAAAGGGATTGCAGAATGGTCATTACCCCTGGGGGGTTATTTCTTGCTTTCTGTCTCTATGTCTCTCCAGTGAGCACATGCTCCTCATAGCAAACATCTCTCTCAGGGGAATAAAAAAAAAAGAAAATAAGTAAATAATCCTTTAAAAAAAGGGGGGGGGGAGGAGATGAGCCCAGTGCCTTTTGAAAAGGATCACTTTATTTTTAAGGAATTACTTTACTGGGACTAGAGGATGGTGTAATGGTTACGTTGCTGGATTCCCACGTAGTTGGCTGTGGTTTGAGTCTTGGACCTAGCGGCTTAAAACTCACACTAGGCGCACGCGTGCCCAAAATCCCAAGAAGAGAATAGAGAAGGGATTGCAGTTCGGCCATCCCCCAGGGAAGTGATTTTTCGCTTTCTGTCTCTCTGTTTCTCCAGAGAGTGAATGCACCCTATAGCAAAAAAATCTCTCCCTAAAAAAAAAAAAATTATTATTATTATTTTATTTTATTTTATTTTATTCATCATCATTATTATTTTTTAATTTGACCACAGAGCAACAGGGAGAGAGAGAGAGGGAGAGAGGAAAAGTGAGAAAGCAAGCCGCCAAGTCCAAGACTTGAATTGTCGTCAGCCATGTGGGAACCCAGCACCTTAACCACTATACCTGCCAGCCCCTAGGATCACTTTTTTTCAAAAAGATTTGGGGAGGCCAGCATATAGCCTAACATCTGCTATAGGTTACATCACTGGATTCCCACATGGCTAAACAGAGTCTTGGACCCAGTAACTTGAAACTCACATTGGGCACATGTGCATGTATGCCCAAAATCCCAAGAGGAGAATGAAGGTGAAAGGATTGTGTCATCCACCCCGGGGGGGGGGGGGGGGGGGGGGATTTCTCACTTTCCCTCTCACCGTCTCTTTCTCTGTCTCTCTCTCTCTTCAGCAAGCAACATGCCCTAAGGCAATAAATAAATAAATAAAAACCTCTTTAAAAATAAATAAATAATTTTGTTGTGGTTGTTTATTGAGAGAGAAAGTCACCCTCAACAGGGCCTTCATGCCACCATCCTTTCCCAGTCTTGGTTGGTGTGCCTAGGGAGATCCAAGGACGCAAACCTAGGACCTTGCCCATGTTGGTCCACTTGCAGTAGCACTGCACCACTACCTGGCCCTGGAAAAGTTTGCTTTGACTCTAGAGTTCCAAACATTTCCAATGGCTTCAGCCAGAATCTCATGCTGATAAATCATCACACAAGCTCTCCAATATCTTGCAACATGACCACTGTCTTACTCTTAATTACAACAAGGATTCATTCATTCTTTTATTGTTGAGTGGTTCAAGTCTCCCAAGAATATAGCAAGATGGGATAGACATGCAAGAGATTAGACAGGAAGGAGAAGGCTTTCACATCACAGGAAAGACTGCATGTGTGGAAGAGAGGGAAGGAAATAAGTTTCAATATGAGAGTCTTGGACTTCAGTACAGTTTTAAGAAAGATTTAGCCAGTGGGGCCAGCAGGTGGCATAGTGGTTAAGGCTCCCACATGGCTGACCGCAGTTCAAGTACCAGACCCAGGAGCCTGAAACTTATGCTGGGTGCATGTGCACACGTGCCCAAAATCCTGAGAGGAGAATGGAAGAGAAGGAATTGCAGCATGGCTGTCCCCCCAGGGGTGGCTTCTCACTTTCTTTCTTCTCACTTTCTCTGTGTTTCTAGTGATTTCATCATGCACCCTATACCAGAAAAATCTCTCTTAAGAAAGAGAAAGAAAGAAAGAGATAAAGATAGAAAGAGAGAAAGGAAGGAAGGAAGGAAGGAAGGAAGGAAAGAAGGAAAAAAGAAAGGTTTAGACAAGTCAGTGAGAAGTGCTCATGCCAAAGTTAATCCCACATGTCACCAGGATGTACCTACAGGGGTATAAACCCTGCTGAGCTCAGTCACTGGCTGGAAGCAGTGTACAAAAAATGTGGACATGGTGCAAATGTGGTGATGGACCCGGAGGGAGCAGCAGCTGAGGCTCTTTGTCAGTTATGTTCCCTGTAGCAGGAGATCTGAACAGCACGTTTTCACAGCTACACACACGTACTAAGAAAAACTTTGAGCACGCAATAGGTGTATGGCTCTGTTTTAGGCATTAGGGATGCAAAGAATAACACAGTCCCTGCCAAAAAAGGTTCAAAGTCTAGCAGACATTAATAACAGTTATTTCACCTGCTCTACAGCTGGAACAAGCATCCCAGGTACCAGCGAGAGTTTAAAAAACAGCAGAAGCTCTTTTCTAATACCCTGTACTTAACTGACTTTTTAGAATGTTCACTCTTCTATTAAAAGACAGCATGAAAGGGAAACTCTCTCTTTCCCACCCTCAGTTTTGGCAAGGACTCTTCGAATGTCACTGCTGCATAGAAAGCTTAGCCATCCTTGTTCTTTCCATTGAGATCTTTTCAGAGCCAGATCCCTCTTTGAGACAATTTTTAGCACAATGCACTGGGTGGCAACTCTCCTGACATGCAGACAACAGGGAGAACACTAGAATAAAGAAGAAGGGGAGGAGACCACTACAACTGGGTGGTCCTATTTAAAAACATATGTCCATTCTGCATCTAGTTTAATCTCTCTTAGCACAGAGAATAGGACCATTTTTTAACAACTTTATTTATTTATTTATTTATTTTATTTATTTTATGAAAAAGAGAAGATGCCTAGGAAAGAAAGAGGTATGCCTGACAGAGTCTTATCGCAATCTTCTTGCCCCAGCCTCCCAGTTAGTTAGGATCACAGGCGCATATTGCTGTGCCAGGCCCACTTAGGTTGGGCTAGGAACTGAACCTCAACCTCCCATGAAGTCCCAGCCATCCTGCACAGAACCCTCACGGTCGTGCCATTGTGACTGAGTCAGGATCTTTTTCATTCTTTTTCAGTTTGGTATAAGGCATGTGCATTCACCAGATAGAAACAGAGAAAGAAAGAGAGAGGGTGGGACCAGCAGTTAGTGTAATGGCTATGTCGCTGGACTCCCATGTAGTCAACTGCGGTTCGAGTCCCGGACCTGGTGGCTTAGACTCATGCCGGGCACATGTGCATGAATGCCCAAAATCCTGAGAGGAAAATAGAGAAGGGATTGCGGTGTGGCCATCCCCCCTGGGCGGTGATTTCTCTCTTTCTGTCTCTCTGTCTCTCTCTGTCTTTCTGGCGAGCACATGTGCCCTATAGTGAAAACCTCTCCAAAAAAAGAAAGAAAGAAAGAGGGAAAGTGAGAAAGCAAGCCTCAAGGTCTGGGACTGAAACTGCAGTTGACCATGTGGGAGTCCAGTGGTGATGAGACCTCTGGCCCCCAATTTGGGAATCTTAACTCAGGGCAAGGCCAACCCCATACATGAGCTTCATGAGGGCTCATAAGCCCCTAAAAGTGTTAACTAAAATTGTGGGTGTGTATATGTGTGCAAATAAGTATTTGTATATGTCAGTGTGATGATGTCCACAGTTTTTTTAGGGAGATTTTTTTCCTGTATGGCACATGCACTCACCAGAGAGACAGAGAGAGACAGAAAGCAAGAAATCACCCCCCATGGGAGATGGCCACACCACAATTCCTTCTCTTCCATTCTCCTCCCAGGATCTTAGGCATACATGCACATGTGCCTGGTGTGAGTTTGTTTGTTTGTTTGTTTGTTTATGTTAATTTGGCCAGAGAGAGAAAGAGAAAGTGAGAAAGCAAACTCCCAGGTCTGGGTCTTGAACCATGGTCAGTCATGTGGGAGTCCACCACTCTTAATCACCACACCACCCACCGGCCCCTGCCTGGCATGAGTTTTAAGCCACCAGGTCTAGGGCTAGAACTGCAGTTGAATATGTGGAAGTCCAGCAATATAACTATTATACCATCTGCTGGTCCTGGTGTCCATAGTTTTTGTCAGATTTTTCAGTGAAGAACTATGGATAGAATTGTGGGTTTTTTTTTTTTCCTTTTTCTTTTTCTTTTTTTTTTTTTTTTAACTTTTGGCAAGGACACATGTACTCAGCAGAGAGAAACAAAGAGGGACAGAGAGAAAGCACCCCACCTTGGGAATGGCCATATTGCAATCCCCTCTCCTCCATCACTACATCCTGTCAGGATTTTGTGCACGCATGCACACATACTGTCTATGTATCTCTCAAGCCACCAGATCCAGGACTTGAACAATAGAGGAGCAGGCCATGAGGGATCTGACTGCCTTAAGCACCAACAGAGCTGGCCCTGATATGACGGTTTACATAACGATGGTTAAAGGCCAGCCCATGGTGTGGCAGTTATGTAAAGCTGACTCCCGCATAGCCAGCTGCACAGCTGGAGTTCTGGACCCAACAGCTTGAGAAACACACAGTGCGTTAGTGCCTAAAATTCCAAAAGGAAGGAGAAATGGAGGAGAAGGGATTGAAGCAGGATCATGCCCCATAGAGGGTGTTTCCTCACTCTCAGCACTCCTCCCACTATCTCTAGGTGAGCGCACATGCTCTCTGGCAAATTTAAAAAAAAGAAGGCAGCAAGTAGGACGGTAAGAATGACTGAGACATACACATTTGACAACTAAAATTGCTTTCCAAAGTTACTGACAGATGCTGGGAATCTGAGGAGTATTTAAGTGCTTCTACCATGAACAACAACAAAAAGAGATAATTTTGGGTTTTTCCCTTAGGAGATAAAATATAAAATGAAGCGGGACCAGCAGTTAGCGTAATGGCTATGTCGCTGGACTCCCATGTAGTCGACCGCGGTTCGAGTCCCGGACCCAGTGGCTTAAACTCACACCGGGCGCGTGTGTGTGCGTGCCCAAGATCCCGAGAGGAGAATGGAGGAGAAGGGATTGCGGCGTGGCCATCCCCCCTGGGGGGTGATTTCCTGCTTTCTGTCTCTCTGTCTCTCTCTGTCTGGCGAGCACACGCGCCCTATAGCAAAAATCTCTCAAAAAAAAAATAAAAAAAAAAATAAATAAATAAATAAATAAAATGAATGTCGGAGTGAAATGAGAGGTATAGATTGAGGTGTGGCTATCCCTCCTGGGGGGATTCTTTCTCATTTTCTTTATATCTCTTTCTCTAGAGAATGTATGTACCCTATTGCAAACTTACAAAATTTTAAAAAAAAAGAGAGATTACAGAACAATTTTTATTTCATAAGAGTAAATACAATTTTTTTCAGTGTGGGAACAGGAATAAAGAGAGATAATAAACAGAATAAAACTGAGGGCCAGCCCGTAGCATGGTAGTTAAGGTGGCTGGATCTCACATGGCTGACTGTATGTTTCAAGTCCTGGACCCTGCAGCCTGAAAATACGCCAGGCATGTGTGCATGGGTGATCAAAACCCTAAAAGGAGGATAAAGGGAGGAGAAGGGATGGTAGTGTGACTATCCCCCATGGGGGATGCTTACTCTCTTTTATTCTTTCTCACTCCCCAACCACCTTCTGGAAACATACAAAAAAATTTGTGGAGAGGTTTTTACTATAGGGTGTATGCGCTCGCCAGAAAGACAGAGAGACAGAGAACGAGAAATCACCCTTCCCAGGGAGGATGGCCACACTGCAACCCCTTCTCCTCCATTCTCCTCTTGGGATCTTGGACACGCATGCACACGTGCCTGGCATGGGTTTAAGCCACCAGGTCCAGGACTCAAGCCGTGATCAACTACATGGGAGTCCAGCGACATATCCGTTAGGCCAACTGCTAGTCCCCTTCTGGCAAAATTTTAAAAATAAAAATTGCGAGGTGAGTAAAATGATTCTCATGTGAGGACAGCAGGTAGCATGGTGGTTAAGGCACTGGACTCCCACATGGCCAACTGTGGTTTGAGTCCTGGACTCAGTGCCTTGAAAATCATGCTAAGCATATGTGCATGCATGCTTAAAATCCCAAGAGGAGAATGAGGAGAAGGAATTGTGACATGGCCATCACCCTGGGGGGGTGATTTCTCATTTTCCCTCTCACTGTCTCTCTCTCTGGCAAGCACACACACCCTATGGCCAAAAAAAAAAAAAAAAAAAAAAAAAAAAGTTCTCTTGCCATAATATGAGATGCCAAGAATAGGCTGGCACACCTTAACGCACGTTATTATGGAAGACAGGGAAGCAGATTAATAATATTTCATCTGCACTTGCCCTTTCTCTCTGTCCCTCTCTGGTGAATTAAAAATACTAATAAGCAAAATTAAATAATTCTTTTAAAAAAACAATATTTCATTTGGTTATTTCCTATTTCAGTTTCTGCAAGATACCCCAAGTAGCCCAGTGCACAGTGTCTTTGGAAAAGAGGGACTGCGAAGTTAACAGCGACCTTGAAAGGGGGCTGTGAGGACCTGAATAAGGTTCCCTACCAAGATGCTCTATGCCCTAATCCTTGGAATCCATGAATGTTACCTTAACGTGGCAAAGATTTTGCAGGAGTGTTTAAACTAAGAAATTTGAGATGGGACAGTTAGTCTAGATTATCCAGGTGAACTCTAAAAGCAATCACAAGTGTCCTTGCAAGAGGGAGGCAGATTTAACAAAACACAGCAGAGGAGAGGGCACAGAATTAGAGATGGATCTGTACTACAGAGGCAGACATTGAAATGATATAGTCATGAGCCAAGACATGGCAGTAGCAACCAGAAGCTACTAAGAGAAGAAAGGAATGAATTCTCCCCTAGAGCTTCTGGAGGGAGCATAGCCCTCCTAATACCTTGACTTTGGCCTAGTGATTAATACTGATTTTAGACTTCTGGCCTCCAGAACTGTGAGAGAATAAATTCCTCTTATTTTAAGTTTATGATAATTTATTACAGCCACTACAGGAAACGAATACAGGAATTAATCCAATGTTACCAAAAATTAGAAATGCTTAAAAAAAATCAATTTCACAGGGACCAGCAGTTGGCGTAATGACTATGTCACTGGACTCCCATGTGATCGACCACAGTTCGAGTCCTGGACCTGGTGGCTTAAACTCACACTGGGTGCGTGTATGTGCATGTCTAGGATCCCAAGAGGATAATGGAGGAGAAGGGATTGTGGCGTGGTCATCCCCATGGGGGGTGATTTCTCACTTCCTATCTATCTGTCTCTGTCTTTCTGGCAAGCGCATGTGCCCTATAGCAAAAATCTCTCAAAAAAAAAATCAATTTCACTCCAACCATTTATAGAAAAAGAAACACTTTATGATTCTGAGGAAAAGGAACAACTAAACAGAAAATACTATACAAGATCCATTTTTCTTTTTCTTTTAGAATTATTTATCTTTAATTTTATTTATTCACTTATTCATTTTTTTCTTTTTTGGAGAGGTTTTTGCTATAGGGTGCATGCACTCACCAGACAGACAGAGAGACAGAGAGACAGCGAGACATCATCCCCCCAGAGGGGATGGCCATGCCGCTATCCCTTCTCCTCCATTCTCCTCTCAGGATTTTGGACACGCACGCACATGTATCTGGTGTGAGTTTAAGCCCCCGGGTCTGGGACTCTAATCATGATCAACTACACGGGAGTCCAGCGACATAGCCATTATGCCAACTGCTGGTCCCCATTCATCCATTTTAATTTGACCAGAGAGAGATATACAGAGACAGAAGGAGAAAGGGAAACTGGGAAAGCAAGCCACCAGGTTTGGAACTCAAACCATGGTCAACCACGTGGGTGTATCCAGCACCTTAACCACCACGCCACCTGCTGGCCCTCACAAGATTTATTTTTCAACCTAATGGAGTAGCTGGGGAAAATCTACAAACACGTAGCCATATTGTAACATAAAAAAGAGCAATAACCCCAAAACAACAGGTTTGAATAGAGAAATGCAGCAGTCACAGAGCAAAGAAAGTGACTTGCAATTAGCTCAATCATGCCACTTTAGAGATTGCTAGATATCACACATGATAAGGGAACTATATGCCATGTGGGAAAAGGGGACAAAAGAAATGGTTATGCTAACAATACCTGTCACAAATACAGTTTTCATAGCATTTCCAAATGCATAATAACAGCAACCACTCATTGAGTATGATGTACTGCCTGCTTCACTTCACTCATTTAATTCACATAAAGCTATCTGGCTGGCCCTGTGACCTGGTGGCTGGGGGAACTAGATCTCACATGGCCCACCCAGCATTTGGAGTCCTGGACCTGGAAGCTTGACAAGCATGCCAGGTGCATGTGCCAAAAATCCTAACAGGATAGAGAAATGGAGGAGAAAGGATTGTGACCTCCCAGAGCAGTGCTTTCTCCCTCTTCTGTCACACTTAGAAGCCCTCCTGCTTTATAAACAACAAAAATGTAAACTAGAAACAGGCCAGAAGCAGCAGAACCAGGATTTAGAAACAATGTTTTGTCTCCAAAGCCAACCAGCTTTCTACTCTAGTATCCAGTTTTATTGCACCATTAATCCTCATACATGGTCTGTAAAGATGAACTGTTAGCTGCACCAAGGTGGGAAGTAAATATCTGTCTTGTTCACCCTGCAACTGGTGATCAATAAATATTGGTTAAGTTAATGAAACAGATGAAGCATAGAAAGGTAAAGCAATTTCCAAGATCATTCAGCTGCTATCTGAAAGAGCCAGGTCTTCTGATTCTAAATGCTATGCATTATAAACTGATCAAGATTCTGCAATAGAGGTCAGCAGGTGACATGGTGGTTAAGATGCTGGATTCTCACAGAGCTGACCACAGTTCGAGTCCTGGACCCGGCAGCTTGAAAATCATGCCAGGCACACATGCATATGTGACCAAATTCTGAGAGGAGAATGGAAAAGAAGGGTTTGCAGTATGGCCATCTCCCCAGGTGGTAATTTCTCTCTTTCCCTCCCACTGTCTCTAGTGAGTGTTTGGAGTCCTGGTCCCGGAAGCCTGACAAGCATGCCAGGTGCATGCTTCTCTCTCAGATGAAATAGCAGAAAAAGATTTTTGTATAAATGCTGAAAACTTAAGTAAAGGTAAATCTAAAGACTACAATGGGAACTTGGAGCAGCAAGGAAGAAGATGAAGGATATGAAATCAAAGACGTTGTGGTATAGCATTGCTGGATCAAGGAATAGTCTGGGAAGAGACCAAAGTAACAGCCAACCCCAAACACTTTGTCATCAGTCACAAGGGTATGTGGGTACATGCCAATGGCAGCTTTGCCTATTAATCAAAGCAGAATAAGTGATTCCATGTGGTGAAGAACTCCTGAGCCAACTCGGCAGAGATTCTGCTTGCCTGAAGCTGAACTATCTGCCAAACTCTCCTAAAGTACTGGCTGGACACCCAGACTGGAAATGAGAAACTCAAGAATAATGAGAAGGGCTGTGATGAGAGGTGGGGAGGTTGGAGGAGAGAATCATCAGTCTCAAGTCTGACTGCTCTTTGTCAGCACAATTCCCTTCTTCCCTCCTCCACTCTAAGGAAATGAAAAGTTTTTATAGGCTGTCCAGCTTAGAAGCCAAACCAGAGGCATTCCAGGTAACACAGACAAGGAAAAGGGTACACCCACCCTATAATTTTAATAAACACCTGTAAGTTTCCAAGAGGAAGACTTCAGATTTAGTGTGCTCAATCCTAGCTACTCCTATGCCCAGAAGCAAAGACCTTCCCTTGGTCTCAACTTAAAGAGATCCAAAGCAGTAGGACAGTAGCTTATGGCAGGCAGTTCCACCACATAGCCTTGTTAAATCTAGAAATTAAACTGGAAAAATAACTCTATCTCTTCATGATTTTGGAATCATGGGGCTGGCAGTGGCTGGTGTTAGTTAAGGCACTGGACTCCCACATGTCTGACCACAGTTTGAATCCTGGACCTGGTGGCTTGCTTTCTCACTTTCTCTCTCTGGTCAAACTAAAAACAATAACATTAATAAATAAAGCTAAGTAATTCTAAAACTATTTTTAAAATGTTTTGGAATCATATCCATTAGTATCCCTAGTCTTTTAGCAGAGTGTTTGCCCCATGATAGGAGTGCCTATTGTATGAAGATCTCCAAAGCTTGTGTGCCCTTTCCACTACACTTTATTTAGAAAAACAAAACAAAATCCATCATTACTGCTTATCATTGTCTATAGAAAAATAACTCATTAGGCACACGTAGCTATATGGACCTAAAAATCTGTTTTCACTGGAATATTTGGGTTTCATGTCCAAAATCCTGAAAGAAAGAAGGGATTGCATTGTGGCCATCCCCCTCCTGCCAGGGAGGTGATTTCTTACTTTGTCTATCTCTCCAGTGTCACATGTGCCCTGTAACAAAAAGTACAAAAAAAAAAAAAAAAAAAAAAAAAAAGAGTGGGAGAAAATGAGATCCCTTTAGGAAGTGTGAACCAACAAATCTGAGATAGTAAATTTTTTTTTAAGTTTTTGCTATAGAGTGTATACGCTCACCAGAAAGAGACAGAAAAACTAAGGGAAAGTGAGAAATCACCCCACCCCCACCCCCAGGATGGAGGATGGTCACACTGCAATTTCTTCTCCTCCAATTCTTTTTTTTTTTTTTTTTTTTTTTGAGAGGTTTTTGCCATAGGGCGCGTGCACTCGCCAGACAGACCAAGAGAGACAGAGAGACAGAAAGCGAGAAATCACCCCCCAGGGGGGATGGCCATGCCGCAATCCCTTCTCCTCCATTATCCTCCATTCTCCTCCATTCTCCTCTTGGGATCCTGGGCACATACGCACATGGCATGAGTTTTAAGCCACCAGGTCTGGGACTCAAACCACGGTTGACTACATGGGAGTCCAATGACATAGCCATTACGCTAACTGCTGGTCCCTCCTCCAACTCTTTTTTAGAGATATTTGGGCACACATGCCTGGAATGACTTTTGATTCTCAAGCAACTGCGTCTGGATACAACTGTATAATTGGCCATGTGGAATATAGTTACCTTAACCTCCATGCCACCTGCTGGCCTCAATAGTAATAATTTTTAAGGTACTCATTACCCTTTGCAATATCTCACTTAATTTACATCAGAACCAGGGAGGAAACCAAAACTCAAAGAGATTAAGTCCCTCCCGCTAGTTAAGTGACAGAGAGCTACAAAGCCTGTGTGTGCTCTTTTCACTGTACTTTCTCCAAAAAGAAAAGTATGTGTGTGGGGGGGAGGGGTCACTATTATTGTCTTTAGGGAAATCTCTGCAACCTTTTTCTGAATTATCATTAAAATAAAAAGTTAAAGATATACTGTAGTCACTTAATCAGGACCTAGCCAAATAGCTAGAAATAATATCTTGGAAGCCCCAATAAATCTGGAACTCAAACTCAGACAGGAAATTCTACACTGGTTAAACAAAAACAAAGAAAACCCTCACATCCCCCTTCCCAGGAATTAGGAATCATTAAGATGAAGATTTCTAACTGAATAGGGTTTCTATCTGGCTTATTTCCACAGAATTCAAGATTAAGAGAGCCAAGGCCTGGGATTTATCCTCCATTCCTGGGGAAGGGCCAGGGAAACAGAGCCAGACACACACAGAGGCCAGAGATGTGAGGCTCCATACTAAAACAGACACCAAAGTGAAGTACTAAGTCACAGGAAGCTTGTGTGGGCTCAATGGTATGAATCCAGATTTAAAGGCACAATTTTTATAAGTGACTTCCGAAGGCACTCCTAATTCCCTAGCAAATCTGAAGTTGCCTTGGAAATTTCAGCGTGAAGATAAATTGAGAATTTAAAAGTCAAGGCTAAAGGGATAGAGTAAATTAATAGGGGAATCCAAGAACTGCTGGAGTCGCGGAGGAAAGATTGAGAGAGTATGACTGAGAAATGTCTTGGATCTGAGATAAAGGACAAGATTGCAAACAATGGGGCCCACTTCTCAAAGACAGATATTAGGGCATTAAGCTACAAGGAGGAATTCTATTTCTGAAGAAAAAAATGTTGGGAAGAAAAGAGTATTGTATCTGAAAAAGGGGGTCCCTGAAGAATACATTAATAACTCAATAAAGGGGGAGGTAGGAGGCTTCAATGTGTGCATGAGTGTGTGCGTCTGTGTGTGTGCCTGTGTGTAGCCCAGAAGGAAACTCCCCAAAAGGAAATGCATGTGAGGGCTGCACGCCAGGAAAGCAGTCCGCAGGACTGTGAGAGCAAGGCTCCCTTACAGTGTCCCGCAGGAGGCCAGCCCCTTAGACTCACCTCGGCCATAGCCCTGCGTGTGCTTGGCAAAGCTCCTCACCACGGCCTCCACGGCCTCCCGCAGCACCGCTGGGCTGCCGGCAGCACCGGGAGGCAGAGGCAGCCCAGGGGCCCCGGACAGGAGCAGCGGCGGTGGGGGCGGCGCGGGGGGCGGCGGGGCCGGCGGGGGGCCCGCGGGGGGTGTGGCAGCAGCAGCAGCGGCCCCAGTCACTCCCGGCCGCAACGCTCGGAGAGTGCCCCTCCCGCTTGTGCCCACTCCAGGCTGCAGCCGTTGAGCTCGCATCGTCTCCATCCCCGCCGCCGGTGAAGTAGCGGCCCGAAGCCTGCCAGCCTGGCGAGCTAACGGTCCCAACAAACCCAGTCAGCGAACGCCTGGGGACTGAGGGCGGTGCCGGGGCCCAGCCGTCAGTCAAGTGGGGGCGGAGACGGGCCAGGTTCCATGCCAATCACCTGTGAGAGGGCGGGAGCTGGAGGGTTCCCGCTCCGCCATAGGCAAATATTGAGGAGGGTGGAGGTTCTGACAACCAATGACAAAGGAAAAAAACTACATCCTCTACTCGAGAGAAGCAGAGGTTGGGCGTGTCTTTGGGAGTCCTGTGGCTACTACTAGAAAGTGGGCCAGATCTCTGGGGCGGGGCTTGAAGAAAAATAGGCCTGGACCCAAAGCTGGGAGTTTAAGGGTTCTTAGAGATCATCTGTCGATCATTTCATTTTATCAATGTGGCTCAGAGAAATGATGTGGCCTGTCCAAGATCACATGCTATTGGTGAAGGAGCAAAAACAAGGAAAAATACTGACATTTAATGAGCTTATACTGCATGATGTACTTTATTGCATTGTTTTATTTAATAATCACAATCACTAACTAAATTTTATTAGTTTTATTAGTTTACTAATAAGGAGACTGACGCTCAGAGAGGCTAGATAAATTGTTCCAAATTGCATAGCTAATAGATGGCAAAGGGGGTTCAGATACAATTGTTCTGATTTCTAATATCTCCATTTTCATGATGCCACATTGTTGGATAATTTTCTGATTTCCACAATTTTAAGTTGGGGGAGGGAGTGAGAGACAGTAGAAAGGGCAGCTCCTTTTACCTCATTAGAGTGAGAAAGAGAATATATGGAGAAAAAGAAAAAAAAAAAACTCCCCGCAAACAGAATTCTAGGGTTTAGGGTTTAGACTAAGAAAGGTACCCTTGTTCATAGAACTTGTCAGACTGGGTTCCTCTGATTGCTTACACACACATGCACACACATTCACTGCACACACTTTGTCAGTTGACTGTCGTGCCATTTTGCTAACGTGAAGTTATACTAACTGAATCCCCTCAAACTCTCCTATAGTGGCTCAGAAATCAAGGGTAGGGAACTAGCAGCCTGAAATTGAAGAAAATGGATGAAATTCATCTGGTGGAATAAAAATAAGGCTCTGAGTAAAAGTCGTGAGTGCCCAAGAAGTAGGAAGCTTGAAAGAGAGACAGTTAAATCTACTGGACTATATCTGCTGATGGCAGAGGGAGGGACTCTGTAAGAATCTTAAAGAATTTAAGGGTAGACATAAGGGAGATTGGAAAAAATGAAAGCTCGTCAAGTGCTTTAAAACCTTCAGGACACAGGACACTTGGCTTTTCTTCTACAATCACAGTTGGTCAGTTGGCTTCCTGGGAAAAAACGTTGGCTGGAACCTCCATGTATCCCTTGGATCATTATAGCTACATGTTTGTATCACCCTTCCTCCCCACTCTTCATTCCCCACACCCCAGAACTCCAGGCAGAGGTGACAAAAAAGAGACTTCTGAATACATTTATTTGATATGTCAAGTGGAGAGAGGAGTAATTTAGAGTTACTCCCCACTTCTATCTGTGGGAGTGTTCATAAGCTCAGACAGACGGAAAAGCAGCTTAGAGCCCATGACCCACCCCCTGGGAAAATAAGATAACCTGCTATAGTTGTTGGGGGGAAAGGGCAGGAATAAAAAGCAGGAAGTTAAGAAGTTGAGAGCAGGAAGGGTAGCAGCAGAACTGAGGCTGGGGGGTTGCTGCAGGAACCCCTCACCCCCAGAAGAGTGAAAATATCCTGAAGAGTGGTGGGGGCTGGAAGCAGAATGTGAACAAGGAGTCAGGCCTGGAGAGAGAAGCAAGACCTGCAAAATTGGGTAGGATACTCATGAAGAGGGTAGAGTGTGCAAATCATGATAGGCAGTGTTGCAGGACATACAAAGAAAGCAATGGATTGCTTCTGCAGGAAGGCAAAAAGACATAGGAGACTACCCATATGAAGGGATTCCCTACTGCTTCTGAACAAATGCAGGTGAGTTTGGGACCCTAGCACATGTGGTCCCGTGTGTTTATTGGTGTGCTGTGCCTGTGGGTACACAAGTAGTCCCAAGTGTATGTGAAATGACCAGGGCACAAATGCTTATGTCTATACACCCAATTAAATAGAGTACTTATCCTTCCTTGCTAATAAGGAAGGATACTGTGCTTGTGGACACGTTTTACCGATGTATGTGTGCACAGTGCCCATGAGCACATGCAAAAGACCCTATGTCCATGGTGTGTATGTGAGGTGGTTATCCCATCTGTTCCATTAAGGTCCTGATCCCCACCCTCCTCAGCTCCTCTCTCTCCTCTCAGCGGCCTGGCTCCCCTGGACCGCCTAGACTCTGGAAGCCCCCTAGCAGGCGGATCTGCTCAGTCTGCATGGAGTGGCGTCTCACCAACTTGCGCTTGGTCCTAGGAGAGCCAGGTGCCCCGACGTGGGGAGGGGCAGGGAGCGAAGGCGCCCGACCTCCGGGTTGGGGGCGAATGTCGGGGATGGGAGGGTGCGGGTTGACGTTGAGCGGGGGCAGGAAACCTGGCCGCGTTTGCGAGATGTGGTCCAGGAGCAACGTCCCCGAGCCTCTCCGCTCCAGCAGCCCCGGACTTCGCCTTCTTCCGCTTATCGGGGATACAGCCCCTGGCAGACTCTCCTGGGACTGGCGTGGGGAGGGAGCCGAGCCGGCTAGAGGGAGGGTCAGCGGGGAAGCGCTATAACGGCGGCGCTCCAAAGACGGGCGGCTACACTCCGGCGAGTCGGGGGTGTCAAGCTCCACCGGCTCCATACGGCTCAGTTTCTGCCTCAAGCCTGAAGGAGGACCAGGCTCCTGAGCCTCTGGCGCCGTGTTTCGGCGAGAGAGAGGACCCACGCCTGTCACTTTCTCCGCCCATGGGGGCGGGTCCTCCGGGCCTTCAGTGCTGTGACGTCGAGAAAGACGGGGTCGACCGGTCAGGGTCAGGCCGTTGAATTCGGCCGACAAGCGCTCGATTCCTGGCCTCCCTTCGGCGGGCGGGACCGGCTGAGGAGCCACTAGGCCCCAGGGCTCGGAGTTGAGCCTTTTGAGTGGTTTTGGGGGGTGACGGGGTGGTTTTGGGAGCGGTTCAGAAGGGGAGGGGTCATCCGGGGGCTTAGGAAGAGGAAATTCAAATACGTCCCGTTTCTCCTCTTCTTCCTGGGTGCGAGGTGATAACAACCCCCGCCCACCGCCTCCTGCAGTCTGTAGTTGGATTTCTGAAGGCGACGTGCAGACCCCTGGGCTAGAAGGGGCGGGAGCAGGGTCCTCCACCCCTGGAGACGGCGGGGAGTTGAGATACTGCCGGGTCTTCTTGGTGCCCGAGGGAGAGGTATCAGTGGTGATGATGATGACCTCCGTGCCCTTGGCCTTACAGGCGTCCAGCAGCGTAGCAAGGGTCTCGCGGTCCCCGCGGTCCAGGGCGTGGACAAGTGCCGAGGCGCCGGCGTGATCTCGGACGGAAGGGTCTGCGCCGTGGGCGAGGAGCAGCGAGGCCACCGCGGCGCCCCCACCCCCGGCGCAAGCGTGCATGAGCGCGGTGCGCCCTAGCCGATCTGCGATGTTGGGGTCCGCACCTTGTTCCAGGAGGTAGCGTACCATTCGCGCCTTGTTCTGGGGGTCGTCGTAGCGGGCGCGACAGGCCGCCATTAACGCAGTCTCCCCCTGAGCATCACCCTCATTCACGTAGGCGCCTCCCTCCAGAAGCAATCGGGCCAAGCGTAGCTTACCCTGACCCACGGCTCGAAGAAGAGCGTGGCCCTCGGTGTGCAGCATAGCTGCGGCTGGGGCGTGGGCACCAATAGAGACAGGACTGGGACCTGCTGAAGATAGCTAGGGATGTGGGGGTGGAGGCTGGCAGAGGCCTGAGGTCTCAGTGGCGAAGCCGATCCCTGTGAGAAAGAGAGAGATCTTATTGATGAGTTCCGCAGAGAAACTGAGGCACCGATGGAGGGACCCGGCGTGGGTCCACCGCACAGTGCTTCCTTTAACTCATGCCTTTGAGCTGCCCCTTCCCCCCAGCGCATGCCTGAGGAGGTGGGAAGGGTGCACCCTCACTGAAGGAGGAGTGCGCGTGCAAATGCGTACGTGCACGCGCAGGGATATCCGCACCCCCACCCTCACCCCACGGCTTATCAGACCTTTCCAGCATCTCCCTTTTCTCATCCACATTTGGTCTCCCCCTTTCTAGGATGCTGAACGCCACCCACCCACACACATGCACCATACAGTCACACACATATTCCCATTCCTAACCTCTTTTAGGTTGCCACAGCCCCAAAAATTGAGTGGGGGGAGGGAAGCAGCTTGCGTTTGGGACCTAAAATGGGTGGAGGGAAAATTGGGGGTTTCTTTTGCCCCTGCTATGTTCCCCACTCCTTGCTCTTTCCCCTCCCAGGCTGTGCACCCAAATAGGTACCTGAATGTCCGCAGAATCTCCGCCTGGCCAGGGCTGAGGCCGGGGCCAGCGGGCAGCCGGCGTGGCGGAGCCGGGTTCCCGGGGGCCCACATGGTGCGCGGGATGGGGGGCCACCCGGATTCCTTTGGTGTCAGTATCTGCGTCCGGGCACCGGATCCTGGTCCCTCCTCCCGGTGCGCCCCGGGCACAACGCCGGCTCCGGAGGAGAGAGGCTGGGGGGGGGGGGGGGGGGGGGGGAGGAGGAGGAGGAGCTCTGCTGTGCTATTTATAGCTCAGTCTCTGCGGGTGGGGGCGTCAGGCACCATACCGCTCCCCCACCCGTGCACACTTAAACCCTCAAAAACCTAGAGGCTCCAGTCCCGACTTCTCTTCCTTAATCTACCTCTCCTTGGCCCCCCAAAACCTCAGTGTTCCTTGGGGGACTCCTCCACGACCCAGACATGGACGGTTCGGATTTTTCGCTAAGCTTCACCAGATCCCCATTCTCTGCACTCGGTGTGTTTGTGCGCTCCTATGCGCCAGACCTGACTTGTCACACACGGCTCATGACACACTGTGCACAGGGATGTACAGAGACGATTGGGATCCACAGCCGGCGTCCATACTATGCAGAGGGAGGCAAGAGATCTGGCTGCCTCCTTGTAGTGTAATTTAAATGGCAGATAGAGAAAATGGTCCAGCCTGGAGTCGTTCTCAGAGCTAGGTCCATGCCCCACCCCTCCCAAATAGGAACACATCACAGAGAAACTTGGACCTCAGCTCCCTTACACCGTTTATTATAGGTAAGTATGAGGAAGGTGGATATCCAGGGACATTTTTAGATAGGGCAAGGGACATTCCCTGATGCCTCCTCTTCATATTCTTGGGGGGAAAAAAATACAAAAGAGGGGGGAGAAGAGGGAGCTTTGTAACATATCTTCTTTAATTACATCTCTTTATTTTCAGCCTTGCTTAGACTCATTTTTCCATCTTGCTTGAAGGTCTCTGTCTCAATTGCTCCTTATGTCCCCTCTATCTGTTGCTATCCGTCTCTCTCACTGTCTCTGCCTCTCTTTGCCACCTGCCCTGTCTCCATGGTTACCATAGCTTCCATCTGCATATTTTAGGAATGATTTTTTGTCCAGCTGGACCATACCAAGAGAAGTGGGGGATGAGGAAAGTCCTAAGGATTTAGGAGGCTCACCTAGGGTCCTGAAGTAATTCAGAGGCTGGAGCCCCACTCTTCCTCCCAGACACAAGACACTGAAAATAATGTTCCTGGGGGAAGGGGAGAGAAATATTTGCAATGAAGTTACCCATTTTTACTAGTTAGCCTTTCTTGAATGCCAACTAGTGCCAAGTGTTTCTCACAACAACTCTATATGATAGAAGCTATTATCTTCTTGTTACAGATGAGAAAACTGAGACTTAATAAGATTAAACAAGTTCTTCAAAGCTTCGCGGCTGTTTCTGCCCTATTCCAAAACCCGGTGGCTTACCAGTACACCAACAGTCTCCCAATCTGGAGGTCATTTCTTTGACATCTGGGCTATTCTTCTTGACTAATCCTTAAATTTTATCCCAACCCTGAGCTCTTTCCTTCTGTTTCGGTTTTCCGGGAACGTGGGACTCCTTCCACACCCCACCCCTGTCCTAAAGGGCTGGGAGGAGCTGGAAAGCAGTGGAAATTGCAGAAAACGCTGGGCTCCTGCCCCGCCTTTCCAGCCCTAGATTTCTGATCCCCAGTCCTCCCTTCTCCAAACCTTCTCCCCACCTTCTCCCAGACACGGCAACAACCCACAGAAAATCATTTTTAGAAAAGGAGTATCCATTGGTGGTGCTGGAGAGAGAGAGAGAGTGTAGGATTGAAGGGAAGGTTGGAATAACGGAGAAGCTACTCTATGAAGCCAGAGTCACAAAAAGACTGATCCCTAAAGGGCAGGTTTTATGGAGTTCACGTCTTTGTAAGGGGCTCTCCTCTTTGGGCCTTTCTATGCGGTCTCCCCCAACTGAGTCCCTTTATAAGATCTGAGTGTCAGGTTTCCTCTGTGAACTCTAGCTAGCCAGGGGATCCTTCCCCTGGGGTGAGGTCGGAAAGAGCTGACCCTCGGTGATTAGCAACTCTGTCTCTCTTGGCGCCCGGTTTCCCAAGCCTTGGTTCCGGAAGGCTTGCTTCCTCCCTCCTTCTCCTAGGTTTCAAGTGGGCGGGCTTCCCTCCTCCGCTTTTTCTAGATTGGCCGGGAGAACCCACCAATGAGGAGCTCTGGTAGGCGGGCCTAGACCGACGCCGGCAGGAGGAAGACGAGCAAATTTCTAGTTGGCCTCGGCTTGAGATCTGCGTGGGGGAGGGGCAGCAGGTAAGGCCCCGACCTGGTGGCTCTGACCGGGTCGGGTTCCACACTTGCCCGACTGTAGTTCACAGGGCCAGGCTGAGAGGTGGACAGCGCTTTCTGGCAGCCTGTTGGATCAGCCCTCTTCGGGGCCCCATACCCTTTCTTCCCTGGGCTCCCATAGCTATATTGATTGTCTGCTAGAGAAACGTAGTTTTCTGTTGCACATCTGGGAGAGGTATCACTGTAGCAAGCAAGACTCACTCTGTATCTCTGAGTCTTTGCTCTGACATCACCTTTCCCCAGATCTTTTAATATTATCCGCCCGTCCAAGAGCCTGACAAACTCCTGTTATTTATCGAGATTCAAATGAAATATTACCTCATACCTGTGGCTTTCCTGGACAACCTTTCTTGCAGAATTAATTGTTCCTCAGTCTAAGGGTAGCACTTTACGCTTAAGTCTGTTAGAGCACTCACCGCACTCTCTCTTTTAATGTTTCTATTCTTAGAATATAAGGTCTTATAGGGCAGGTTCTAGTACTTAATACATAACCCAATAAGCGTTAATTGAATAGAATTGATTTCTAGGAACTAGCACTCTTGTTGGGGAGGCAAAATTTAAACTCCTTGTGTAATTATGGAACAATAACAGACAAATAAAAGATAAAACACATTATATAATTAAGGGCTTTTAAATTAGTGGCTCATAATATTAGTATTTCATAATTGCTCCCACAGTCCAGAGAAGGAAGAAAGCAAGAACTGGAATGGTGAGAGAGGCTTTATGAGTCAATTATAAGGTCCAAAGTTTGGAAGGTCCTGTCAGAATCCTATATTAATTCAGTCAAGAAAATTTTTTAAGAATTATTTAATTTTACTTACTCATTCATTTATTTTAATTTGATCCCCCCCCCCCCCACACACACACACACAGAGAAGGTGAGAAAGTAAGCCACTAGGTTTGGGACTTGAAGGTGGTGGACCATGTGGGAGTGTCCAGTGCTTTAACCACCATGCCATCTGCTGATCCCCCAGTCAAGAAATATTTACTAAGCACCTACTATATGCCAGATGTAATACCAGACAATGAGGATTATAGCGCCTTCTCTACTCCAGCCTTGCAACTTTACTGTCATAGTCCCTATTTAGTTCATTGCTACCTAGCTTCTGTGTAAGCATCTTTAGTAAGAGAGCTCCAGGGACCAGCAGTTGGCGTAATGACTATGTCACTGGACTCCCATGTAGTCAACTGCAGTTCCAGTCCCAGACCTGGTGGCTTAAACTCACACCAGGCACATGTGAGTGCGTGCCCAAGATCCTAAGAGGAGAATGGAGGAGAAGGGATTGTGGTGTGGCCATCCCCCTGGGGGGTGATTTCTCTCTTTCTGTCTCTGTGTCTTTCTCTGTCTTACTGGCGAGTGCATGCACCCTATAGCAGAAACCTCTCAAAAAAAATAAATAAATAAATATAAGAGTTCCTTATTTCTCTTGGCAGTCCAGTCCATTTTTGGATATTCTTCAGTCAACCCAGCAAATATTCTTTTTTAAAAATTATTTATTAGGGACCAGCAGGTGGCATGGTGGTTAAGGCACTGGACATTCCCACATGGCCAACCATGGTTTGAGTCCCAGACCTGGTAGCTTGCTTTCTCACTTTCTTTCTCTCTTTCTCTTTGTGTTGCTCTCTGGTCAAATTAAAATAAATGAATGAATAAATAAAATTGATTAAAACTTTTTATTTATTATTATTTTAATTTGACTAGAGAGAGACAGAGAGAGAAGGTAAATGGGAAAGCAAGGCCTGGACACAGTCAGCCATGTGGGAGTCCAGTGCCCTAATCACCACACCACCTGCCGGCCCCAATCTAGCAAATATTCCAAGTTAAAATATATATAGCTCAAGGATATGCATTCCACACTTCCATGGTAAAAGAAGGAGATCTGGGTCCAGGAGGTAGCATAGTGATTAAGGAACTGGACTCCCACTTGACTGACCAATGTTCAAGTCCCATAACTCATGCTGCACACATGTGCATGCGTACCCAAAATCCCAAGAGGAGAATGGAGATGGCACTGTGGCATGGCTGTCCCCCTGGGGGTTGATTTCTCATTTTCTCTCTCTCTGTCTCTGGCAAGCACGCTCACCCTATAGCAAAAAATCTGGGGGCCAGCAGGTAGCATAGCGGTTAAGGTGCTGGACTTGCACATAGTCAACCTTGGTTTGAATCCTGGACCCAGTGGCTTGAAACTCACACTGGATACATGTGCATGTGTGCCTAAAATTCCAAGAGGAGAATGGAGGAGAAAGGATTGTGGTGTGGTCATATCCCCTGGGGAGTGGTTTCTTACTTTCTGTCTCTGTCTTTGTCTCTGTCTCTCCAGCAAGTACATGTGCCCTATAGCAAAAATTTCTCTTAAAAAAACTAAAAAAAAAAAAAAAAAAAGGAAATCTGTCCTAATGGTAGTACTCTTAAAAGCAAACCATCGCTTTTGTTTTCCTAGCATAGAAATTGGACTAGCAGTTAAGGAAGCTGGATCCTACGTGGTTGACTTCAAATCCCAGATCTAACAGCTTTGAAAAACACACACGGTGCATGTGTGTTCAGTGCCCCAAATCCCAAAAGGATAGAGAAATGGAGGAGAAATTGCAGGATGAACACACCACTGGGGGTACTATCTCCTCCTTTTCCTCTCACTGTCTATCTGGTAAGGGCACATGCCCTCTGGCAATTTTTAAAATAAAAATTGAAAAAAAATAAAGAAATAATATAATATACATTTATTCTAGAAAATTTGGAAACAGTGTTATAAAGAAAAATGCCTATTTTATAATGATACGTAGTGAAAAACTATTATTTATATTCTGATACATCCTTTCAGTTTCCTTTTTTGTTCATATGCATATGCATGCATGTGCATGTTTGTCTTATACTTAAACAGGGCCATAAAATTAAGTACAATTTTATATTATATCCTTCCCACTGAACATTATATTGTGAACATTCTTCTGCCTTTAAATATATTTGAAGTCATGATTTTTATGGGTACATAATCATCTAAAAAGGATATTTGATTTTTTTCTTTTAGTTTGCCAGAGGGTACATGTGCTCTCCAGAGGAGAGACAGAAAGAGAGAGAGAGAAAGAGGAAGAAGAAGAAAGCACCCCCCAGTGGGATATGATGACACCATGATCCTTTTTCCTTCATGTTTTCATTCTGTTGGTATTTATGACACATAAGACACATTTGCCTGGCTTCTTTTTCAAGCCACTGGGACCAGGATTCATATCCTGTAGTTGGCTATGTGGGAAACAGCTTCCTAAGCCATAGACCGTGGAACTGGCTTGATTTTTTTAACCATTTATTACTGAACCATTTAGATTATTTTAGAACTTTTGCTACTATGAACAATTATTTGACGGACATTTTTGTACATATATATATATATATATATATATATATATATATATTTTATTTTTGAGAGGTTTTTGCTATAGGTCATGTGCACTCACCAGAAAGACAGAGCGAGACAAGACAGAAAGCCAGAAATCACCCCCTGGGGGGATGGCCACATTGCAATCCCTTCTCCTCCATTCTCCTCTCAGGATCTAGGGCACGCACATGTGCCCAGAGTGATTTTTAATCCACCAGGTCCAGGACCCGAACCACGGTGACTACATGGGATTCCAGCGACATAGGCATGACGCCATCTGCCAGTCCCTGTACTTATATATATTTTTAAAAATTTGTTTATTTATTATTATTCTTCAATTTGAAGAGAGAGACAGAAAGAGAGAGAGTGGGAACCAGCAGTTAGCGTAATGGCTATGTCGCTCGACTCCCACGTAGTCGACCACGGTTCGCGTCCCGGACCCGGTGGCTTAAAACTCACACCGGGCGCGTGTGCGTGCGTGCCCAAGATCCCGAGAGGAGAATGGAGGAGAAGGGATTGCGGCGTGACCATCCCCCCTGGGGGGTGATTTCTCACTTTCTGTCTCTATGTCTCTCTCTGTCTGTCTGGCGAGCACACGCGCCCTATAGTGAAAATCTCTCCAAAAAAAAAAAGAAAGAAAGAGAGAGAGTAAGCAAACTGCCAGGTCCAGGACTCAAACCGTAGTCAGCCATGTGGGAGTCCAGCACTTTAACCACCATGCCACCTGCCAGCCCCTGTACTTATATTTTTGACAGTATATCCAATTTTTCTTTTAGAGCAGATTTTTTTTTTTTTTTTTTTTTAAGTAGAATTGGGGCTGGCAAGTGGTGTGGTTCTCTCTCTGGTCAAATTGAAAAATAATTATAATAAATAAATAAATAATAAAAAATGTGAGATTACTCTGGACCAGCAGATGGCATAGTGGTTGTGTCGCTGGACTCCCATATGGTCAATCGTGATTTGAGTCCTAGACCCAGCAGCTTGAAACTAAAGCCAGGCACATGTACGTGTATGCCCAAATTCCTGAGAGGAGAATGGAGGAGAAGGGATTGCAGTGTGGCCACTCCTCTGGATGATTTCTTGCTTTCTGTCTCTCTGTCTCTCTGACAAGCACATGTACCCTATATCAAAAATCTCTCTTTTAAAGAAAAAAGTGAAATTACTCGATTAAAGATAAAAACATTTAACAGGCTATTGATTCAAATGGTCAGATTGCTTTCTTGAATTTGGGACCAATAGTGGCATAGTGGTTAAGGTGGTGAACTCCCACATGGTCATCTGCATTTTGCATCCTGGACTCAGCAGCTTGACACTTATACTGGGCACATGTATGTGTGCCCAAAATCCTGAGAGGGGAATAGAGGAGAAGAGATTGCAGTGTGGCCATCTCCCCCTACGGTGGGGGGCTGATTTCTCGCTTTCTGTCTCTCTGTCTCTCCCACGATCACAGAAATCCAATAGCAAAAATCTCTCTCTCAAAAAAAAAAAAAAAAAAAAAGAATGTGTCTATAGTCAGTTCTTCCAATGAAATATGAGAGTGTCCATCTGAAACAACTCATTCCAGCCTGACGATGATTTAAATCTTTGTCAATTTCATATTATTTTTGTTTTATTTCAAGAGTTTTTTTTCTTTGCTCTAGGACACAAGCTCTCACTGGAGAGACAGAGACAGACAGAGAGAAAGAAAGCAAGAAATCACCTCCCCCCAAGGGGATGGCCATGCCACAATCCCTTCTCCTTTGTTCTCCTGGAATCTTGGACATCCATGCACACACACCCTACACACGCCTGGCATGAGTTTGAAGCCACCGTGTCCAGGACTCACACTGCAGTTAGCCACATGGGAGTCCAACGATACAACTGCTATGCTATCTGTTGATCCCATTCAGTTTCATGTTTTATGGGTCATTCTTTTGTCAATTGCCTGTTCTTGTCCTTTGCTCATTTTTTTCTTTTGAGATGACTTTTCATTTGATTTCCAGGAGTTTTGTTTTGTTTTAAGATGGGATGCGTGTGCTTGCAAGAGAAACAGAATGTGAGAAGTCACCTACAGAGTGTGGCCACACTCCAATCCCTTCTCCATTTTCTTCTCGGGATCTTGAGCATGCACGCACACGCACCCGGCGTGAGTTTTAAGCCACCAGGTCCAGGACTTGAACCGTGGTCAACTATCTGGGAGTCCAGCGATGTAACCATTACACCATGTGCTGGTCCCTCAGTTTCAGGAATTTGTCTGATGTTTTTCTTTTGGAAAGGTTTTTGCTATAGGACACATGTGCTCGCCAGAAAGAGAGAGACAGAAAGCGAGAAATCACACCTCAGGGGGAATGGCCACACCACAATCCCTTCTCCTCCATTCTCCTCTCAGGATCTTGGGCATGCACTCACATGTGCCTGGCATGAGATTAAGCCACTGGATCTGGGACTCAAACTGCGGTCGACTACATGGCAGTCTAGCAACATAGCCATTACGCTAACTGCTGGTTCCCCTGGGCATGATTTTTAAGCCATCTAAACACTTTAACTTCCATACCCCCTGCTGACTATCAAATTTTCATTTGTTAATTTTATCTCCCATCCTAGCTGCCTCTAACTGCATCTTCTAGATTAATGACTATAGGCAGAGTACAGTTCAGTAAAGGAGAACTTCTGATTTCATCAGAGTTGATCACAGTGAAATGGGCTGTCTTGGAGAAGAATAGGCATCCTCTTTTTAGGAAAATAACATAAGCTGAATAATGAATAATTTACAAAGTAGAATCCTGTACTGGGAGGGAATTTAGACTGGATAACTTCTTTATTATTACTATTTTTTAAATTAAAGGATTTTTTTAATTTAATTCCATTTGTTACTAGTTTTTTTTTTTTTTTTTTTTTTTTTTGAGAGGTTTTTCGCTATAGGGCACGTGCGCTCGCCAGACAGACAGAGAGAGACAGAGAGACAGAAAGCGAGAAATCACCCCCCAGGGGGGATGGTCACGCCGCAATCCCTTCTCCTCCATTCTCCTCTCGGGATCTTGGGCACGCACGCACACGCGCCCGGCGTGAGTTTTAAGCCACCGGGTCTGGGACACAAACCGCGGTCGACTACGTGGGAGTCCAGCGACATAGCCATTACGCTAACTGCTGGTTCCTTATTTGTTTTTTTTTTTGTTTTTTTGTTTGTTTGTTTTCATTTGTTACTAGTTTTCAATTTAACCAGACAGAGACACACAGAGAGAGAAAGGGAAAGTGAGAAAGCAAATCACTAGGTCCAGGACTCAAACCACAGTCGGCCATGTGGGAATTCAGCGCCTTTAACCACCACACAATCTGCCAGCCCCTATTATTACTATTATTTTTAATTTGGTATAGGACACATGCATTCACCAGGTAGGGCATGCATGCGCTCAATGGAAAGACAGAGACAGAAATTGAGAAATCGCCTCCCCGGGGCGGGGGGGGGGGGGGGGTGGCCACATCACAATCCCTTCTCCATTCTCTTCTCGGGACCTTGGGCATGCATGCACACACGCCCGGCATGAGTTTCTAGCCACTGGGTCTGGGACTCAAACTGTAGTCAATGACATGGGAGTCCACCAATATAACCATTAGACCATCTTCTGGTCCCTAGAGAGATAACTTCTAAGGGTCCATCCAGTTTTAAGATTCTGTGCTTCCAAGTGGTATTTTAGAAGATCAATTTGATTTTAGGACCAGCACATGGATTGTGGAAGATGACCCTGTTGTAGGTGCCTGTCTATCTCTTTATTTTTGTCTATTTTGGTCTTTCTCTCATGGAAGAAATAAATGAACTTTTAAAAAAAAAATTGTCGGGACCAGCAGTTAGCGTAATGGCTATGTCGCTGGACTCCCACGTAGTCGACCGTGGTTCGTGTCCCGGACCCGGTGGCTTAAAACTCACACCGGGCGCGTGTGCGTGCGTGCCCAAGATCCCGAGAAGAGAACAGAGGAGAAGGGATTGCGGTGTGGCCATCCCCCCAGGGGGTGATTTCTCACTTTCTGTCTCTCTGTCTCTGTCTCTGTCTGGCGAGCACATGCGCCCTACTGCAAAAACCTCTCCAAAAAAAAAAAAAATACCACGGAAAAATGTAGAGTTATATGTAAATCAGAAATTACAATAAAAAAAAACTTTAAAAAAAATTGTCAGAGGGCACATGCACTCACTAGGGAGAGAGAAAGAGAGGAAGGGGAAACTAGCAGAGGGTGTAATGGTTATGTTGCTGGACTCCCACGTAGTTGACCGTAGTTTGAGTCTCAGACCCAGCAGCTTAAAACTCACATAGAGTGCTTGTGTGTGCTTGCCCAAAATCCTGAGAGGAGAATAGAGGAGAAGGGATTGCAGTGTGGCCTTCCTCTTTGGGGGGTGATTTCTCGCTGTCTCTCTGTGTGTCTCTCTGGCAAGCACACACACCCTCTGAGGCAAAAATCTTTCAGAGAAAGGGAAAGTAAGAAAATGTTCTCTGTGAGGGATGACCACACCACAATCCCTTCTCTTGTGTTTTTCCTTCCTGTCGGGATATTGGGCATGCATGCACACGTACCCAATGTGTTTCTCAAGACACCAAGTCCATGACTTCGACTGTGAGCTGTACCTGTGGGACCCAATGGCCTTAACCACCATGCCACCAACCAGCTAGCCCAATCTTTTTTTTTTTTTTTTTTTTTTTTTTAGGTTTTTACTGTAAGGCATGTGCACTTGCCAGAGAGACAGAGAGAAACAGAGAGACCGAAAGTGAAAAATCACCCTCCAGAGGGAGGGCCATTGCAATCCCTTCTCCTCCATTCTTCTTTCGGGATTTTGAGCATGTACGCACACGTGCCCAGTGTAAGTTTTAAGCCGCTGGGTCGGGACTTCAACTGACTAGCAGCATAACCATTACACCATCTGCTCGTTTCCTCATTCCCCTCATAAACTTTTTTGTAAGAATTAGAAAAAAGAAAATTGAAGCTAGCAGGTGACTTGGCCACAACACAGCTGGATCCCACATGGCCAGCTGACTGCCCTGGACCCAGTGGCTTGCAGAAGATGCCCAGGCATGTGTGTGTGTCCATCCAAAACCCTAGGAGGAGAATGCAGGAGAAGGGATTTTTAAAAAGAAAAATTGTTGAATGGCATTGGCATTCACATCCTATGGAGAGAAGAATACCTCATGCCTCATTGACCTCTTGTCCATTCTACCATAATTCCTTTTCCTTTTTGTTTTTGTTTATTAGGTTTTTCTTGTTGGATCTCTGAATACCCAGGCCCCCTCCACCATGGCCAGCCGGGGTGGGGGCCGGGGTCGTGGCCGGGGCCAGCTGACCTTCAACGTGGAGGCTGTGGGCATCGGGAAGGGAGATGCTTTGCCCCCACCCACTCTGCAGCCTTCTCCACTCTTCCCTGTGAGTGTCTCCTGTCCCTGTCCAGACTCCCCTGTGCCTTTGGCTGACTGTATATAATCCTGATTGTTCCTGGGCCTTCATAAGCCATCCTTATCTTGCCCCTCCTTGTCTTTGTGCTCCTACCTCACAAGGGATGTTTTCCAGGCAAAGAATAAGAAACCCTTATTTCTCCCATTCCCAGCCCCTTGGCTTTCAGAATGCTGTGTTGCTTCCCTCACTCTCATTTGGCCCTCTGCTCACTAGGAGCATGGGATTAAGTTGGGGTGAGAGGCCCAGCTAGATTTGTATTCTAGCATTTCTCCCTCAACTGACCACTGCTCCTGCCTCCATAGCCCCTGGAATTTCGTCCCGTGCCTCTGCCCTCAGGAGAGGAAGGGGAATATGTCCTGGCACTGAAGCAGGAGCTACGAGGGGCCATGAGACAGCTCCCCTACTTCATCCGACCAGCTGTCCCCAAGAGAGGTCAGTTGGAATGTAACATCATGTTCTGAGTGTCTTCCATGGCGGTACCCTGTACTTAGCACCACTGGGGGCCAGAGAGGCACAGGAAGTACACTGACTGGGGAGATAGTAATTATTCCTGCATCTGAAATGTATTACAGTAGTCATGGTTTGAGTCTCATAATATTTTTGGGACAATGGGAGGTTAAGTTTTAAGAACCACTTTCTAGGGAACCAGCAGATGGCATAATGGTTAGGTCACTGGACTCCCCTGTAGGTGACTGTGGTTCGAGTCCTGGACCTGGCAGCTTAAAACTCACACTGGGTGCAGGTGTATATTTGTCCAAAATCCTGAGAGGAGAATGGAAGAGAAGGGATTGCAGTGTGGCCATCCCTCCGGGGGGGTGATTTCTCACTTTCTGTTTCTCTGTCTCTCCAGTGAGTGTACATGCCCTATAGCAAAAGTCTCTTTAAAAAAAAACAAAACAAAACAAAACAAAACAAAACAAAACAAAACAAAAAACCTCCTTTCTACTGTATTTTTTCCCTGATTGTTAGAGGGCATGTGCACTCACCAGAAAGAGAAAAAGAGAAAGAGTGCCCTCAATGGGGCATGGTCACGCTATATTCCCTCCTCCATTTCTCCCTCCTGTAAGGATTTTGAGCGTGTGTAAGGATTTTCAGCACATTTGTCAAACCACTTGCAAGCTATGTGGGATCCAGCTCCGTTAACCACTAGGCTATACAATGGCCTAAGATCCCCTTTCATATATACAAATAGATGTATTAAAAAGTTTAACAGAGACTAGTAGTTGGCGTAATGACTATATCACTGGACTCTCATGTAGTCAACCGTGGTTTGAGTCCCGGACCCGGTGGCTTAAACTCCCATCGGGCACCTGTGCATGCATGCCCAAGATCCCAAGAGGAGAATGGAGGAGAGGGGATTGCAACGGGGGTGATTTCTCGCTTTCTGTTTCTCTATTTCTCTCTGTCTTTCTGGCATGCGCAAGTACCCTACAGCAAAAACCTCTCAAAGAAAAAAAAAAGGTTAACAATCTGGATATTACAGATACCAACCGATCAATCAGGGAGCTACCTGGTCCTGCGTCTCTGAGAACCCCACCTAAGTAAAGTATTAACTCATTGGCTAGTGTGTCATGGGGAAGTCAGGGAGATTAGGAGGAACTGGCGAAGGCACTGCTACTGGGGATACTCGGGACAATGGCTGATTACCCACCACCAGTGCAGATGTACAGTATTTCAGTGTTGGCAACTGGTGCTTTCCTGTTGAAGCCCTGGAAGCTGAGGCTCAAAGCAATGAAAGACTTACCTAAATGAACTCTGTTAACAAGAAGTAAAGAGAAGACTGAAACCCTGGTTTCTTATTCTCCAACATATTTTCGGCTGCACCACATAACTTCTCAGTATATAGCCAGGCTTTTGAGCTAAAGGAGAAAAATTCATAATTTTGGGTGACAGTGGAGAAGGTTAGATAGAAGAGTGATAAGAGCCGCACTGAAACTGACTTCTGTACTCTGGGTTAGGGGTGAGGAGACAGATAATTCTTGAGTATTGAGAGGACTAAGCCCTCAGGAACGCCCTATTCTAGGGACCTGAAGGGATATAACTTTGACTTTGACTTCTGACCCTTCAGATGTGGAGCGTTACTCAGACAAATACCAGATGTCTGGGCCGATTGACAATGCCATCGATTGGAACCCTGGTAGGTGATGGGCCCCTTCCATTGACTGCTCTTCTTACTAGCGCTTGAGATGCTTCAAAACACTATGACCCCATCCAACATCTGCAAAGTAGAGCCTTACGTGTGCTCCAAAATATTCTCAAACTCCACCTGACAAGCCTATGTAATACCCCACACACCCTCCTCAGGAGATCTCGAAGCCACTGGTTTTTTGTTCCAAACAGCTTTGACCTAAATCCTCCCTTCCTTCTTTTTCCTCTAAAACCATTTTCTCTCCTTCAAAGGCAGTCATTCCTTGGAGACCCCAGGCAAGGTCCTGTTGACATTTGCTTTCCCATTATTCCCAGATTGGCGGCGTCTACCCCGGGAGCTAAAGATCCGAGTGCGGAAGTTACAGAAGGAACGTGAGTGTATCTGGAAAAATGAGGGAGAAAGAGGTTTTCTCCATAAGCTGGTAGGCCAAAGCTACTGGTGGTCTTGCTTGCCCACCTAATTCCTGCCTGACCCATGAGTGTTGTTGCTGAATGCCATAGTGGCCGCACGAGGGCAGCAGAGTGACATGTTTCTGTAGTAGGGTGGGGTAGAAAGCAAGATTGTTCTCTGAAAGTTCACCTTTTCATCCTCACCCCCAGGGACCACCATTCTGCTTCCCAAGAGGCCCCCTAAAACCACAGAAGATAAGGAGGAAACAATACAGAAACTAGAGGTGAGGAGGAAGTATGCGTAGAGATCTCCTGGGCCCTAGATTCATGCTGTCTTCATTGGCCCACGGGCGTCTCAGTCTTTTTCTTCTGTAAGCTGGGTCTGAGTTTCTCTTCTTATTTGTGTTAATATGAGACCCTAGAGAAGAAGGAGGAAGAAGTGACTTCTGAGGAAGATGAGGAAAAAGAAGAAGAAGAAGAGAAGGAAGAGGAAGAAGAAGAAGAGTATGATGAAGAAGAACATGAAGAGGTGATGGAGACTGTCTTCTACTTCGTCTCCCTCTCTTCCCCTCCAAAGCTCTGGGATCTCAACTCTTTCTTCAAAGGGCTGGAAGGACAGAAGAGATAGTGCCTACAAACGGAGAGGTTCTCCACTTCATCTGTCCCCTGGCTAGTTTCCAAAGTGAACCATAGCTGTGAGGGATGTCCCAGGCCTGGAACTCATGATTGGGAGGGAAGGGGTCCAGGACATGGGGAGGAAGGAAAATGCTGAAAGCATACCTCACTTTTACTTCTTTTTCTCCATTTTAGGAAACTGATTACATTATGTCATATTTTGACAATGGAGAAGACTTTGGGGGTGATAGCGATGACAATATGGATGAGGCTATCTACTGAAGAAGGACCCTAAACAACACCCTGGACTCAATACCTTTCTTGATTTGGGATTCAGAGAGTAACTACCTTTACTTGTTTTTGTGGACAAGCAGATCATTTGGTCAGAGTACAAATAACCTGTTTGGTTTCTGGGGACAGGAATGGAGAATGATGACAGATAACGTTTTTTTCCACCTTTGTATCCGCTCTGATATCTTGGGGAAAGGACAAAGGACCAATGTTTAAATTGTATAAAGGGAAAAAGGACACTCTAAAGAATGGCGGCCGGCAGCTATACACTTACCACTACCATATTTGTACTGCTCTTTGTGAGGATAATTGAAGTGGAAGCAGTTAGGAAGAATGAGAACAATTTTATACTTTTAAATAAAATGTTTTTATCTATCAGTCTGTCCAGGGTGAGGCCTGGTGGGAGAGGGCTTGAGGAACGAAGGGGATGCCTAACGGAGCCATTCTTCTTTTCTCACCTGTCCAGTGTGACTTTCTGGGGAGTACAGGCTTCTTGTCCTTTGTCTCTTCCCTCCCACCCCTGTGGGGGGGATAGACACACACACATAATCTAACCCTGCCAAAGAATATTCAAGAATTCATTTGCAGGACTGTGCAGAGTGAGTAGTAGAGAAGAATGGCCACCTGCCAGCCCCCACTCCCACCTCCTACAGACCAGGTGGTTTTTGAGCATCTGGTCTCAGGCCATGGGGACATGATTGTCTCTGTTCACACTTGTTCACAAGGGCACAGGCCCTCTTTTTCCCACACTTGACCTTGATCATGTCCTTATTTACAAAGAATGACTATAGCTATTTTTGTGGACAGAGTCAAGAAAGCCAGGTACAAGAAGGGAGTAGAGAGGAGGGACTGACAATATGAGCCTCTTCCCTGCTCTTTCAGGCCTGGGAGACCCCACTTTGAAAGGTCTGTCTGTGCAGAGGGAGCCCCTTAAATATGCTGTTCTCCACTTGCAGAAGCCAGTGTATGGCTGAGCTGCACTTTCCTCTTTGGTTCTTCCCTTTGTGGAATTTAATTAGCCTTTCTTACTCCCTTCTTTGGGGGAGAGGGGCCCCAATGTTGCTTTACAGGAAGTAAAGAGGGTGGGGAGGACAACAGTGACTTAGGGACACTCCCAGCTCTGGGAGATGTTTTCTCACCCACACAGCTCTCCCTTGTATGAGGTCACTTCCCAAAGCTCTGATTGGCTTCTGAGGAAGGCTTAGGTGAGCTGATTGGTTCCAGCCACTTGCCATGCACTGATCACGGGCAAGCCACATGTCCAGAGTCAGGCCTGAATAAGGAAGCAGGCACAGACAGTGATGCTATCACAGCAGACCCAGCTGAGCATTTGAGAACTGTAAGACAGGGTATAGGAGAACCTTCAAGAAATTTCCCAGTTATATTCAGACAGGCAGACCGAATTCCCCACAGCATTAAGTGACAGAGACAGCAGTCTAAGGTTAGTTATTTCTGACCCCGTTGTAAAAAGTAGCGAGGAGCTGTGACTCCATTGAGGGAACGTAGCTTAAAGCCTGGTTTGGGTGTGGCAGTAAGTGTTAAGATAGAAATAGCCAAGGAAGCAGAAATAGAAACAGAACATTCCAGAGTTATTGAGCAATTTATATGATTGATGTGTTTCCTTTTCTAGCTTTCTGAGGTGTTGGTGTGAGTGGTTTTTGGGTGAGGGGCACCTGTCACCGGGGTTTCCCATTGTTATGTTTCAGCTTGTAATTGTAGCAAGGGAGAGATCAGCAAAAAACAAAAGTGAAAGACACTGACATTTTTTCTTTTGCCTTTCTCCTCTATACACATATACCAGTCCTAATCTGGTCAACTGTACAGGGGCACAGCCACGCCCTAAATTCCACCTAATGCTGGTCTGGGAACTTAAAAGGATCAGAACAAAGATCCTGAACAACAGACAGTAGAGGAAGGCTGGAACCACATCTCTACTCCCACTTCTGTACACACACATTCTTTTCCCGTGGAACTGGGGAAAGGAGGACAAAGGCTAGAATGACCACTTGGGATCAGTTGTACTATGTCAAAGACAAAGTGTCAGAAAGATCAGACAATTAATGGACTCTGCCCTGTCTGGCCTCCTGCCCCTCTTGGCAGGTGACCTTGCTGGACAAAGCCAGAGACACGGGACTCAGCAGCTTCCCCAGATTCCAGAGCAATTCCAGGCATGAGCCAGACTGTTTCCATTGACCTTTCCCCCACTTTCTGTAGGTACTATCGGGCAGGCTGAGGCTGGAGCCTAAGGCCCAGTAAACAATGTCAGAGCTGCTATTCTTTCTGGAGGACCACTAGACAGGTTAGGGGTCAAGGTCCTGCCTACACAGAGAGGGCCCATGCAGTGTTTGCTCTGCCCTGTACTACATCCCTGCTAGGGCCTGTTGATGTTGAACAGATTGTTCTACGCCCACAGCCTAGGCTGCACTGGCCTTAGACAGGACAGGTTCTCTGGTAAGAATCCTGTCTTTCCCAGGACCAGCAGATGGCATAATGATTGCTTCGTTGGACTCCCATGTAGTAGACCACAATTCAAGTCCCAGATCTGGCGGCTTAAAACAATGCCAGACGTGTATATGCACACCCAAGATCCCAGAATGGAGGAGAAGGGATTGTAGTGTGGCCATCCCCCACTGGGGGGTGATTTCTTGCTTTCTGTCTCTCTGGCCAGTGCACATACCCTACAGCAAAAAGCTCTCTCTTAAAAAAAAAAAAAAAAAAAAAAAAAAAAAAAAAAGTAGCTTTTTTTTTTTTTTTTTTTTTTTTTGCTTTGTTGCCCCACTGAAGCAGGATGGGTCATCAGCAGCTCTACTGGAGCCACCCACAAAAATTTAGCCAGGGCTCTCGCTCTTGCTGCATGTGCTCAAACCAGCACAGTCTGATCCGAAAATACAGCCTCACCATGTGCCGTCAGTGTTTCCATCAGTATGCGAAGGACACAGGCTTCATCAGGTTGGACTAAATCATTTTCCTTGGATGGATTGTCCGAGATATCCACCCACCCAGTGAAAGAAATCATGCTGGCTATTTGTATATAAAATAAAATAAAAATTTAAAAAACCTTCAATTTTGTGTTTAATGTGACTAGATTACTTGGTTATAGATCTCTCCTTTTAGGATTTATTTTTATTGTCTTCTCAATGGATTTGTTTTTAAATATGTGGCACACCTTGCCTCAATTATATGAAGATATTCATGCAGGACTCTGATTAAAAAAAAAAATAAAGTCCTGTCCTTCCCTACCCTGTGTTCCATCTGGGGCCTCCTGGACCCTCCCTACCTTAGGCAGGCAGCTTGAGAGTGGGATCTGCAAACAGGCCCAGGGACTCAAGTTGCTTGAAGGAAGGCTGAACAGGAGACCTGGATACAACATATAGTTTGAGAGTAGAGATCAGAGAAAATTAGATCAAGGACTAGCAGGTGATGTAGTGGTTAAGGCACTGGACTCCCATGTGGTAGACTGCAGTTCAAGTCCCAGACTCAGCAGCTTAAAATTCAGTAGGTGTTGGGGCCGGCAGGTGGCATGGTGGTTAAAGGTGCTGGATTCCCACATGACCGACCGTGGTTTGAGTCCTGGACCTGGCAGCTTGCTTTCTCTCTCTCTCTCTCTCTCTCTCTCTCTCACTCTGTCCTTCTCTGGTCAAATTTAAATAAACAAATGAATAAATAATAAATAAAATTAAATAAAATCATTTTTTTAAAAATTCAGTAGGGGTGTGTGTGCGTGCATGCCCAAGGTCCTGAGAAGAATGGATAAGAGATTGCAGTGTGGCCATCCCTCCTGGGGGAGGGAATGATTTTTTGCTTTCTGTCTTTCTTGCAAGTACACACACCCTATAGCAAAAATCTCTAAAAGAAAAGAAAACTGGAAGGTCAGAGGTCAGATGGATAGAGTGGGCCCTTGTTTTGGTAAGAAGAAGTTCTTCTCCTCAGTGCATTTGTATTGGGGTTTTAACTTTGTAAGAAAGGAAAGGTATTTTGTAGACATAGGATGGTTAAGAATTAAGCCAAGAGGACAAGCTGCCATCTCACCTGAGCAAAGAAAGATTATTGTATTGTCCTAGGTTCATCACTCTATAGCTCTGTGCCCTTAGGAAAGTCATTTCAAGTCTTCCTGCCTCAGTGTCTTCATGTGTGAAACAGGCATTTGGACTGGATGAATGTCCACTAGGAATATGTCTTGCTCTCACACAACAGGGCTGACATTGATCCCTGCAAAAGTCCAAATGGTTCTGAGAACAAATGCAGGCAGGACATGTGTAGCCTTCGCTGAACTCATTCCATCCGCTGGATTTTCCCACCTTATTTTCAGCCCAAGCAGGCTAAAGATACCTCAGGCATCTAGCCAGTCATTTCCAAGAACCTACTTCAGCTTGAGTAGCAGGAAGATCAGCAAATTCCATCAACTGGCAAAAAGGAGATAACCACTGCAGTGAGTTCAAGGTCACAGTCTGTAAGCCAGTGCTCAAATCTATCAGTCCCCCAATCGCTCTCTGACAAAGAAAAGAGTAAAAGGGCATGTGTTCTCTGTCTCCCCTCACATGTCTGGCCAGGGGACAGAGAAGAGAAATGTGTCAGACAGAATTAGCTCAGTTAGCTAATCTGGCCAGACCAGTGGTGATCTCTTCCCCACTGACCTTTCCCATACTGAGGCCTACCTTTTCCCCAAAGTCATTTGGGATCACAGAGCTAGAAATAAGGAGTTTTGGTTTCCTGGAATCACCTCAGAAGAGCCTCTGCCTTATCTCCAACAGGCCTTCATCTGCCTCTTTGTCTCTTAGAGAGGAGGGAGACTGTCCCACTACCTTCCTAGGAGGCAGTGAAAAGAGATGGAAACAGTGAAAAGAGACCCATGCAGTGCTAACTGCAAGACCTGAGAGGCTAAGGTTTATCACCCTGAGAACCGAGTTGTTGGAGAAGGAATCCAGTGATTCCTCTGACCTGGTCCTGACCAGTGCAGGGAAGGGCCACATCCCTGTGACACCTGAGTCTGAATCTAAGACTATCCACCATTCTCAATGCTCCCATTCTCCCTGGATCTCCAGTTGTGGCCTCTATCCCCTAGAGCTTAGACCCTTGTTCCTCCCTGGATGATCCCTCTCCTGCAATTTCATTGATTATGATGTACAGTAGAGAAAGGAGAAAGAATACCCAAATTCTATCTCTAACATTCTTTGTTACCCTCAAGGCAGAACTGATAGTATTAGAAGGAGTCAATTAGTTAGACCTATCTTTGTCTTACCAAAGGGGTAGGGGAAAGAAACCCACATAAGTTGGGGACACTGAATGAGAGGTCTTTCCTATCTTGAGAATAGGTAAAGTTCCATTTGGACAAAGCAAAAGATGCTAGTGTTCATCCTTCTTATGCTCTGCTATAGACAAACATTTAGGGGAAGAAACTCCTCTTTAAGGATGGAAGTTAGCGGGACCAGCAGTTAGTGTAATGGCTATGTCACTGGACTCCCATGTAGTCGACCACGGTTCGCGTCCTGGACCCGGTGGCTTAAAACTCACACCAGGTGCGTGTGCATGCATGTCCAAGATCCCAAGAGAAGAATGGAGGAGAAGGGATTGTGGTGTGGCCATCCCCCCTGGAGGGTGATTTCTTGCTTTCTGTCTCTCTGTCTCTGTCTGTCTGGTGAGCACACGCGCTCTATAGCAAAAACCTCTCAAAAAAAAAAAAAAAAAAAAGGATGGAAGTTAGCATTTTCTTCATTTCTTTCTGGCAGGATAAAAAAGAGGAAGTGAAATAAAGATGGCTCAGTGGGGGAAAGAGCAAATGCTGACGAGCCATTTTCTAAGTCCTCCATTTCCTTCCCCCAAGCCTCTTTGCTGGCGCCTAGACCATCTTTCCTGTCTGACCATACTTGGCTGCTCTTGGTCTCTCACCTCTCCCTCACTTGGCCTGGCTCCTGTTTTGGGGCTTGCTTCCCACCCAAGCTGCCAGTCCAACACCTGTTCAGAGACATCAGGGAGGACTCCGAGCTTCTCAGGGGCTGCCCCGGGCCAGGGAGGAGGGCTGGCTAAGGACCAGAAAGAGAGCTTATTACTCACACTTTCTTAATGTCTTTCAGATTCTTTCCCTCTTCTTAACTTTCTCTCCATGTCTTTCTCTCCATGTCTTTCCCTCCATGTCTCTCTTTGATTTGTGACCTCATACTGTGCTACCTAAATTGGTTTATTCATGGGGTAAAATTGTATGGACTTTGGAGTCACAGAATACACACAGCATATCTTCCAGAATGTCAATTTTGCTTTTAAGATTTAGTGGGGAGGTGGTGGTGCAGTGGGAATGGCGGGGGTCAGGTGGTGGTGCAGTGGGAATGCACTGAACTCACATGGGAAAGGGACTGAGTTAGCACCGCGGAGCCTCCCTGAGAACACTGGACACACGTGTGCACGTGCTCAGTGATCCTGGCTGGCTGTGATTAGGGGTTGATCGCTGTGGTGTGAAGACCATTTGGGGGTGCCTGTTTCTATCTATGTCTTTCTCTCACTCTGTTTCTCTCTCTCTCAAAGAATAAATGAATGAATTTAAAAAGAAGAAAAAGAAATAAGATTTTACAGGGGAAGATAAATATTTATTTTCCCTTTAGGGCATGTGTGCTTGCCAGCGAGAGAGAGAAAGGAAGAGAGCGAGCAAGAAAGGAAGTGAGAAATCACCCTCTAGGGAGCATGGCCAAGCCACAATCCCTTCTCCATTCTCCTCTCAGAATTTCTGTCACGCATGTACACGCACCCAGTGTGATTTTCTTTTCTTTCTTTCTTTCTTTTTTTTTTTTTTTAAATTATTGCCACAGGGAAGATGTGTTTGCCAGAGAGAGACAGTGAGAGATAGAGAGAGAGATAAAGTGAAAAATCACCCCCAGGGAGATGGCCACATCACAATCCCTTCTCTTTCAATTCTCCATGTATACTCATCAGAGAGAGAAAGAGACAGAGGAAGAAGAGCAAGAACCACCATCATAGAGAATAGTTATGCTGCAATCCATTCTCCTCCATCTTTCTTCTTTCAGGATTTTGGGAACACACACACACACATGTGCCCTGTGTGTTTCTCACACAGGGAGTCTGGGACTAGAAACATGCAATTGACCATGTGGGCTCTAGCTGCCTTAATTACTAGGCCACAGAATCATTCCACATTTTTGTTTGTTTACTTTTAAGAATTGTTTATTCTGGGGCCAGCAGGTGGCATAGTGGTTAAGGTGGCTGGAATCCCACATGGCTGACCATGGTTCGAGTCTTGGACCTGGCAGCTTGCTTTCTCACTTTCCTTCTCTCTCTTTGTCTCTCTCTGGTCAAATTCAAAATAAAGTAAAATAAAATAAATGAATAAAATTTATAAAAAAGAATTGTTTATTCCTCTGCAGTAATCTCAGTGAAGATGGAGTGGGGTTGCAGGTGCTGACTAATCCCCCTGGCCACCACGTTGGGCTCTGGTGAGCTATAAAGGGGAAGGTAGAATTAGAAGATCATGTGATGTTGAAGTAGGAGGATTTATCTTAGTGATTTTCGGATGCTGTTTCCACAGTAGGTGTAATTATACAAAGCAAAAAATTTCAGGAAAAAATTGCCAGAGAAGGAATTAAGAATGCTGGGACCAGCAGTTAGCATAATGGCTATGTCGCTGGACTCCCATGTAGTCGACCACGGGTCGCGCCCTGGACCCGGTGGCTTAAAACTCACGCCGGGTGCATGTGCTTGCATGCCCAAGATCCCGAGAGGAGAATGGAGGCGAAGGGATTGTGGCGTGGCCATCCCCCATGGGGGGTGATTCTCGCTTTCTGTCTCTCTGTCTCTCTCTTTCTGTCTGGCGAGCACATGCACCCTATCGCAAAAACCTCCCCCCCCCAAAAAAAAAAGAATGCAGTACATGAAAGCACCCACCTTGATCCTGAAAGAAAGCAAAGCAACACCAACTCCCTGAAGTCAGTGTGAATAAAACTGAGGCCAACCACAAAAAACATTTTAAGTACAATAAGAAAGGTCTCAATCAAGTAAATAAAGTATGTGTAAGTTGGAAAAAGAAAATAAAAAAGTATTTATTTATGTTGTTGTTATTATTTTAATTTGACCAGAGAGAGACAGGGAGAGAAAGAGAAAGAAAAAATAAGAAAGCAAGCCACAAGGTCTGGGACTTGAACCACAGTAAGCCATGTGGGAGTCCAGTGCCTCAACCACCACACCACCTACCTGTCCCTAGCCAGTCCAATTTTTAAGTATTTACCACCAACTTTAAAAAAAAAATTTAAAGGTTTTTGGTCATAGGGCATGTGTGTTCACCAGACAGAGAAACAGAGAGAGGGAATTTGAGAAGTCATATGCCAGGGGGGATGACCTCTGCAATCTCTTTTCCATTCTTCTCTTGGAATTTTGGGCCCATGTGCCCAGCATGATTTTCAAGCCACCAGGTCCTGGATTTGAACTGTGGTCAACCATGTAGGAATCCAGCACCTTAACCACCACACTACCTGCTGGCCTCCACCAATTCAAATTTTTAGGAAGAAACTATAGGTTTCCAAATGTCTGCAGGCTGGTTTGGCCTACCTCTGGCTCAAAGGTTCCTGCAGCCATACTTCAGTTCATCAACCTCAGTTGAAATCAAGACACAGCAAAATAAACATGAATAACAGTATGATCTCCCTTCTCCAATTCCATCTCCCCTCTGGCTTCCCATCAGCCTCGGAGCATCTATGTCAGGGACCCTCTCTTCCCCCTACAAAACAGTGTGAGCAAAATCAGAAGTGCTGAGAGTCAGGAAAGAACGAAGGGAGAGAAGAAAGTATTCTTTGGCTACAGAAGGGTATATAATTTAAAGAGAAGGCCAAAGAAGGAAGAAGTCTCAAATTGGGAATTTTCATTTCTCCTTCTTCATCTTCATTCCTAACCTCTAGATTTCCCTTTTAGTCAAAAGAATCTTCTGGGCTTCCCAGTGATCTACTTCTCTCCCAGCCCCTCCACCTCCCAGGTGACCTATTTTTCTAAATTCAGAGAAAGCAAATCTTGCTTTGTCAGACTTTGTCACTATTCCTTTTTCTTTTTCTTTTTCTTTTTTTTAAGAATCATTTATTTCACTTCATTTATTATTGTTATTATTTTTTAAATTCGTACTCACCAGGCACCAGCATATGGCATAATGGTTACATTGCTGGACTGTCACACAGTTGACTGCGGTTCAAGTTCCGACCAGGTGGCTTAAAACTCACGCAAGGGGGACCAGCAGGTGGTGTGATGGTTAAGGCACAGGACATTCCCACATGGTCGACCATGGTTCAAATCCTGGATCTGGTGCTTGCTTTCTCACTTTCTCTCTTCCTCTGTGTCTCTCTCTGGTTAAAATGAATGAGTAAATGAATAAATAAAATTAAAAAAATAATAATAATTCTTTAAAAAAAAAAACTCACACAGGGGGTGGGGGTGGGGCAACAGGTGCCATAGTTAAGAGCACTGGATTCTCACATGGCTAACCACGGTTCGAGTCCCATACCTTGCTTTCTCACTTTCCTTTTCTCTCTCTCTGGTCAAATTAAAAAATAATAATAACAGGGACCAGCAGGTAGCATTGTGGTTAAGGCACTGGACACTCCCACATGGCCGACCACTGTTCGAGTCCCAGACCCGGTGGCTTGCTTTCTCACTTTCCCCCCTCTCTCTCTCTCTCTCTCTCTGGTCAAATTAAAATAAATGAATGAATGAATAAAATTAAATAAGTAATTCTTCAAAAAATAATAACAACAACAAATGGAATTAAATAAATAAATAATTCTCTAAAAATAAAAAAGAAAGAAAAAGAAAAATATCATGCTGGTCATGTGTGTGTGCGTGCCTAAAATCCCAAGAGGAGAATGAAGAAGAAGGGACTGTGGCGTGGTCATTCCCTTGGGAGGTGATTTCTTGCTTTCTATCTCTCTGTCTCTCCGGCAAGCACATGCACCCTATAGCAAAAATCTCTTCAAAAAAATTTTTTTGTGTGTTCATTGCAGAGGGACAGAGACAGAATGAGAGGGAAAGTGAGAAAGCAAGTCTCCAGGTCTGGGACTTGAACCACAGTCAGCCATGTGAGAGTCCAGCATCCCAACCACCATGCCACCTGCTGGTCTGGTCCCCCCCCCCCCTTTTTTTTTATAAAGAATCATTAATTAAATTAATTATTTATTGTTATTATTTCTTTGTCACCATTTCTAACCTTTCTGACCTCCGTAAACATTTCTTCTGCTTCCTAAGGGTACATAAAGCAGAAATCTGGGCTTCCAGGGTCTCAAATGCTATTCCCAAGAGCCGAGGGCTGTGGGGTTATGAGGCAGCAGGAGAGTTTGGAGCTCTCCTGCAGGACAGTTTGGCGAGGTCAAACTGCAGGGAATCCTCACAGTACCCCTGGCAGGGTTATACCTTCCTCCAGGGACAGCAAAGGAGTCATCTGTTCCTACCTAACCTCTCTCTCTTTTACCCCCAGGGTTACAGAGGACAGAGGTAAACATCTTAGAGCCTGGAACAGAAACCAAAATTTCCTCAGAGTTGGAAGGTGAAGCAAGCAGGAAAGACAAGGGATAGAGAGAAATGAAAAACAGGACTAATCCTGAGTTAATCTATCCAGATGAAGGAGGAAGTCAGAATTAGACAGGTGAGGTAAAGAGAGAGGGGTCGTTAACCACAGAACCATATAAAGGAAGCATAGCACTCATGCACCCCGGCACCCTCTCCCCTTCCCAACAACTGAAACCCTGGCCCTGTCCATCTGTCCAGGTCGTTAAAAATATCCAAGCTGGGCACCCAGCCAGACATTTCAAAGAACCTGTTTACTGACCATCTGGTGGACTGGGAGAGGTGGTCAGCAGGTCCATCGCCCAATGAGGACTGAAAATGGACCTTCCTTGGTGTTCGATGACTTGAGGCACGTGGATTTTGCAATCCTGTTTCCATGTTCTCCATCACTCCGTTGCCTAGAGATGACCAATTAATTGGTAATCAGAAAAATCCCAGCCTCCAGAGTCCGTTCATTCTTTTCTCCTTACATAATAGACCCTTCAGAGAGGAGGAAAGAATTGAGCCAAGGGAGAGGACAGGACACTACAGGGATAGCCTAAATAGGCTAAGTGGGCTCTCTCCACCGACCTTTGTAATCCTCAGTCTTGTCCTCCTGGAGGAAAACTATCAAATGAGATGCGTTATCCTGGAATGAGGTGTCTGACAGTCCTTTGCAGTGTCACACTACTGATCCCAGCACTCTCCATTCCTTCGTTATCAATCAAATGGTGAGAAGCTTTGCCCCAGAGTTGTGTACTGAAAAATTGAGAAAGCGCAATTAATTTTCAGAAGGTAATAGGGTTAATCTACAGTTCTGAGATGCACTGGAAGAAAAAAAACCCTAGTGCTCCCAAATGTATGCCATGAGGTGCTGGGGATATGCAGAAGGCCCATTCTGGCCTGGGAATGGGAGAAGTTCCAGTAGTGGAGGACATTTTGTTCTGTTTTGTTTTGTTTTGTTTTTTGTTTTTGAGAGAGATTTTTTGCTAGGGCACGTGCACTCACCAAAGAGACAGAGAGATAAAAAAAAGAAATCTCCCCCCAGGAATAATGGACAGGGTGCAATCCCTTCTCCTCCATTTTCCTCTTGGGATTTTTGGGCACACACACACCCTCCCGGCATAAGTTTTAAATTTCTGGGTCACTCGAACCTTGGTCCGCTATGTGGGAATCCAGAGACGTAACCATTACGCCATCTACTGGTTCCCTGACTCCCACTTGAACTCCAGATTGAGTAGGTTCCTATACAATGAGCTCTGTTTTTTCCCCTCAACCCAGGAAGGGAATCAAGAGGAGCAAAGGTAGAATGGCCTTAATTGTGATAGGTCAGAGAGGAAGAGCAATCTTTGGGATATCCTGGAAGTGAATTATTCTAGGTGGTGGTGAAGGATATATTTTGTTTATTTTAGATAACAAGCACTGGCTTGCCATTGTTCTAACAGTTTACAGACTTTTTCTTTTTTTTAATCCTCATGGCAGTTTTCTGAGTAGATATTCTTCTCCATTTTACAAGTAAGCTGTGGCATGTAATCAAGTTACCCAAAATCACACAACTGGTTAAGTGGTAAAAGTAGACTCCAATGTTCACACACTTAACTACCACACTATTATTTCTCCATAATAGTTTAGAAAGGTGGGCGAGCACCATAGCTTGGTGGGTAAGGCAGCCAGATCTCATATGGCCAAGAATTGCATGTTTCAAGTCCTAGATCCTATGGCTTGAGAAACACATTAGGCACATGTGTGTGCATGCTTCCAGAAGGAGGGAGAGATGGAGAAGAGATTGCATCATAACCACTCCCTATGTGGGGATTCCCTCTCTTCTCCCTCTTTCTCTGTCTTTGGCAAATGCACATGCCCTCTAGCACACACACACACAAAATAGTATAGAAAGGCTAATCCCTGAACTTTTTCAAGGTTCTAACTCCTTATTGGGCCAGGACCTGCAACCCCGAATTTGTAGCCATATCCAAAAGGGAGTTTTTCAGCTTTGGAAATGAAGGTGGATGTGGGGTCAGAAAAGAGTGGGGAGAGGACAGACAGTGGCGAGGCAGTACAATGTGACTGTGAGGCACAAATCTCACATGGAAAGGTTCATGGTTCAAGTCTGGAGACCTTCCTGACTTTGTCTGGCACATGTATGCCCATGATCTGAAGGCTGAAGGTAGATCATGGTATTGAAAGCTCATTGGGGGTACTGTCTCTCCACATACACACACACACACACACACATATATATATATATATAATTTTAACTATAGGGCACAAGGGCTTGCCAGATGGCAGGGGCGGGTAGAAAGTGAGAAATCACTCCTCCAGGGGAGATAGCCATGCTGCACTTCCTTCTGCAGTCTTCTCTTGGGCTTTAGGTCATGCACATGCACATACATGCACCTGGTATGATTTGCTAACCACCAGGTCTGGGACTTGAACCCTGCAGTTAGCTATGTAGAATCCTGTGCCTTAACCTCCACAACACCTCTTAGCCCAAAAAATAAAATACTTTTAAAAAAATAAACAGAGAAGAGACGAAACTTTCTGGTCTCTCCAGATCAGAACTATTGAGGTTAATGTGCTTGGGGCCAGGGATTGTGGCCATTGTACCTTACGCATTTCATCACCTCGAGGTGGTCCAAGGAAAGAACTCTAGGAAAGGTCTGTAGGCCATTGAAAGAATTGAGGAAAGGATGGGCTGATCCTGTGACCTAGTGGTTAGGGGAGTCAGATTCCAGATGGTTGATTGTGCCGTTCAAATCCTGGCCTCAGCTGCTTGAGAAACACGCTGGGTTCTTTTCTTTCTTTCTTTTTTTTTTTTTTTTTTTTAAGCTAGGTATTTATTTTATTTATTCATTCATTTATTTTAATTTGACCAGAGAGAGACAGAGAGAGTGAGAGAAAGAGAGGGAAAGTGAGAAAGCAAGCCACCAGGTCCAGGACTTGAACCTTGATTGGCCATGTGGGAGTGTCCAGTGCCCTAACCACCACATCACCTGCTGGTCCCCATACTGGGTTCTTGAACCTACACGCCCCAAATCCCAACAGGATGGAGAAATAAAGGAGAAGGGATTGTGGTGTGACCATGTCCCTTTTGTGGGTGCTTTGTCCCTCTCTGTCTCTCTGGTGATTGCAGGTGCCCTCTGACAAATTAAAAAAATAAATTAAATAAAAAAGGGATGAAGGTCACTCCTTCACTCCACTCATGTCCTTCAGCTCCTGTGTGATTATCTTTTGCTGACCATGTGCTTGGTCAAACCCTCTCTTCACATGCTTTCCTCCCAAAGCCTCAACCCAAGATAGATCCTTGTGTTTCCAGTCTGTTCAGAGAATCAAGGTAGTCAAGGACCCTGACTGAGAAAGTTATCTGCCTTTTTGTTGAGTTTTTCTTTAGCTCTTTTCTTTCTTTAGATAGCTTTCTTCCTGACTTCTCTCAAATCTTCCTACACCTCCTTAGACTTAATGAATAAATGATTTTCAGAACTAGATCTCCTCTAATGGCTGAACATATAGGTTACAGCTCTTTAAAAATTAAATAGCACTGGGGCTGGCAGGTGACATGGTGATTAAGGGCCCTAAATTCCCACATGGCCAACTGCAGTTCAAGTCCTGGACCTGGTAGCTTGCTTTCTCACTTTCCCTCTATCTCACATGTGCGCTCTGTTCCTTTCTGATCAGATTAAAAAATAAAAATTAAATAAAGTTAAATAAAATAATTTATAAAGAAAAGTTAAACAGCATTAGGGCTGACATGTGGCATGGTGTTTTTTTTGTTTTGTTTTATTTTGTTTTTGGAGAGGTTTTCGCTATAGGGCGCATGCGCTCGCCAGACAGAGAGAGACAGAGAGACGGAAAGCGAGAAATCACCCCCCGGGGGGATGGTCGCGAGAAATCACCCCCCGGGGGGATGGTCACGCCGCAATCCCTTCTCCTCCATTCTCCTCTCAGGATCTTGGGCACGCACGCACACGCGTCTGGCGTGAGTTTTAAGCCACCAGGTCCGGGACACGAACCGCGGTCGACTACGTGGGAGTCCAGAGACATAGCCATTACGCTAACTGCTGGTTCCCTATGTGGCATGGTGTTTAAGGTCTCTGGACTCCCACATGGCCGACTGCAGTTCGAGTCATCAGTTCAAGTTATGGACCTGGCGGCTTGCTTTCTCACTTTCTCTCTCTCTCTCTCTCTTTCTCTCTCTCTCTCTCTCTCTCGTCAAATTAAAATAACTAACTAAATAAAGTTAAATAAATAATTCTTTAAAAAAACAATAAACAGCATGGGTCGGTCAGTGGTGTGGATTAAGGCAGCTGGACCCCACATGGTCAACTGTGTGGTTTGAGTCCTGAACCAGGTGGCTTAAAAATCATGCCAGGCGAATATGTGTGCCTCCCCAAACTCCTGACAGGAGAATGGAGGAGACAGGATTGTGGTGTGGTCATCCTCCCTGAGGGGTGATTTCTCACTTTCTTACTTTCCCTTTTTTTTTTTTTTTTTTTTTTTTGGAGAGGTTTTTGCCATAGGGCGCGTGCGCTCACCAGACAGAGAGAGACAGAGGCAGAAAGTGAGAAATCACCCCCCCAGGGGAGATGGCCACGCCTCAATCCCTTCTCCTCCATTTTCCTCTTGGGATCTTGGGCACGCACGCACACGCGCCCAGCATGAGTTTTAAGTCACCGGGTCCGGGACTCGAACTGCAGTCAACTACATGGGAGTCCAGCGACATAGCCATTACGCTAAGTGCTGGTCCCTTACTTTCCCTTTTTCCCTCCCTCTCTCTGGGTCCTATAGTAAAACTTAAAAAAAAAAAAAAGAAATTAACAGTATATGAGAAAAGCATGGGAAAAGAGGACCCAAAATATTCACTCAAGTGAGGAAACAGTTGGGCCAGTACCCTGTTGGGCCAGAAGTATACTTAACCAAGCTCCTACACAGAAACTGTCCTGCAGCGAGGTAGAAACTGTGTATTGAAGGCAAAAGGAAGTTGAGTGGAGCTTTTTGTGCTCTGAGGGAGGGATGGGTTTCCTCTGGGAGAGCAGCTCTAGCTGCGTATTTCCTTCCTCAGATTTTACAGCACTGCTCAATATGTTAGCCACTAGTCATGCAAAACTATTTAAAGTTCACTTTACTGAATTCACAAAATTGAACATTCAGTTCGCCAGTGACATGTGGCCACATTTCAGAGCTCAGTAGCCACACGAGACTAACGGCTACTGTATAGGACAGTGCAGACGCAGAACAGCCCCATCATCTCAGAAAGTTCTGTTGGAAGTGCTGGATTAGGGGTGTTAGGATATAAGGAGAAAATGTGTGTGTTCTGATCCTTTCTGGATCACCTTGGGTATAAGTCATCTATCCTCCCCCTGCCATCCCCTTCCTCTATCAGGTACCAGTAGCCAGACCATGTACACAAACAATCAGGCCCATGTGCTACTACAAGGTCTCTCCATCCCTTTGTCCTGCCCTCTGGCCTGCTCTTGTCCTTGCTCCACCCCTCCAGTCCCTGGAAAACAAGCTGCAGAAAACTTTTCCATCAACTTTGACCTAGTTTTCTGCTCACAGACTTGAAGTAGAGGAGCCATTCAATTCTTGAACAGGTGAGAAAGTGGGGGTAGTGTTTCAGGTAAGAATCACTAAGTCAATATGGAAAGCCAGAGACTGACCCACTGGTATTGAAAACAAGGAGAGCCAGGAGGGTACAAAAGAACTATGGAGAATGAAAGACAAACAATGAAGCCTTCGGTTCAATTCACACAGATTTTATGCACCACTTCTGAGAAAGTGCTATTTGGAGCTAGTATGTGGAAGCACACAGAAGAAAAGTCAAGACTAGACCTACTGGAAAGATTTAAATAAGAGATACAAAGTTCATTGACTTCTGCTAGCTTAGGCTTTCTCAATTGTCACTCTTTTTAAAAATCACTTCAACTAGAGGGACCAGCAGTTAGCGTAATGGCTATGTCGCTGGACTCCCACGTAGTCGACCACGGTTAGAGTACCGGACCCAGCAGCTTAAACTCACGCCAGGCATGTGTGCGTGCGTGCCCAAGATCCCAAGAGGAGAATGGAGCAGAAGGGATTGCAGTGTTGCCATCCCCCCTGGGGGGTGATTTCCTGCTTTCTCTCTGTCTCTTTTGTCTGTCTGGTGAGGGCACACGCCCTATAGCAAAAACCTCTCCAAAAAAAGAAAAAAAAAATCACTTCAACTAGAGATAGAATCATAGTATTAACCTATTATTATTATAAGGAAGAAATAGGAAACTGCTAAACCATATCCTAAAGGGTGAGGGTGGCATTTAATATATAGCAAAATTTTTCTGAATTATGATTATGTGCTTGTATAGAAACTGTACTAATTGCAACCGTAGAGATGAAAGTGGTACATGTTTCCAAATAATTTAATATTGTTTTTTACATTTTTGTTTTGCTATGGGGCATATGGCTTACTCACTGGAGAGAAAAAGTGAGTTACTATCCCTTCTCCATTCTCCTCAGGATTTTGGGCACCTACACGTGCCTTGGGCTTGTTTTTCATGTGCCTCAGGCTTATTTTTCAAGACACAGGGTCTGGAACTCCAGTTGTGCAGTCAGCCTTGTGGGACAGAGTCACCTTAATCACCATGCTGCTACCTGGCCCAAATTTTATACCCTAAACTCTTACATCCTCGTTAGTTATTCTCGTCAGCATATAACCCAAGCTTATAGTGGGAAGAAACTGGTAAGAAACTATTAAAGAACCTTGACCTTCTCCTTCCAAATCTTTGCAAACCTCCTTTCCCTTTATTATTTTTTTAAATAATGATTTTAACTTTTATTTTTAATTTTGACCAGAGAGGGGACAGAGTGAGGGAAAATAAGAAAGCAAGCCGCCAAGTCTGGTACTCAAAATGGGGTCCGCCATGTGGAAGACCAGTGTCCTCAACCACCCCACCACCTGCTGGCTCCTTCCTTTCCCTTTATTTCAAGACCTCACAAACGCTAAAATTGAATTTGGTAATGATTAACCATGGATGTGGAACTAGCTTAGATCACCAGAAAATCCCACTAGTTCAGTGAATCCAAAAGGCCTATGAGGCTAAAAATTCCTTCCCGCCTCCAAACTCCACTGATTCCCTTCCTTGGGGTCAATAGGAACCCCTGAGTTTCCAGTAAGGTGAACTGTTTGGGAAGTAGAGAAAAGCTGCTTTAGGTTCACCTTCCTTCTGACAAGGCCTCTGATGTCATCTCACAGACAAGGAGAAACAACTTTTCGCCATTAAAAAACTTTTTATTTATTTTTTTTACAAAGAAATACCCCCATCTGGGGTGAAAATATATCTGGTTAAGTACAAAATATAGCTTTGATCATACAAAAAGATACAATTATAAAACAACAAAAAGAAACCATCTTAAGCCCACATACTTTCTGGCTGTGTTAACTCTCAGGAAAGGGTGGAGCTCAGTGCTCTGACACAGGACAGCAAACAAAGTGCTACAGCTGAAGGTGACTGACCAAGTGCTAGTGGCTGCAACAACCCCAACACAGGGCAAGAAGGGCATCCAATGGGCTTTTCTTTAGACCTGCCCAAATTTCTCATGGCAGTGTCTGCAAGCCCTGATCACAGTGCCGGGATATCTTGTTCTAGAGATCCTCTTTGGATTTGGAGAAATCACAGTGGACGGAGGCTGATAGCAGCAACCTTTTCATATTAGAGTGTCAGAATTACATAACTCTGCACACTGTGACAAAGTCTTAAAGACTTTTTTTTTTTTTTTTTTTTTTGGTCATTGGGCTAGCAACATAGACCAGTTTCAGCTTACATTTGGGATTGGGAGGGACCAAAAAATTGACAGGAACTAAAGTGCTAAGAAAATCACCTTAGAATCAATTCCAAGGAGTCACATGAAAAGAAAAACACATTCTCCCACGTGAAAACATTTGCAACAGGAGAACACAGTGCAATAGGTTCCAAAAATGGCTTTTAAAACCTTTGGTGAGGCATAGTTATTACTGCTTTGAACCATGTTAAAGCACACTGTATTTAATCAAAGACAATCTTTGAGCAGCTTCCTCTTCAAAGTCCAAACCCAATTAACCTGGGAGAGTTTTTGTTTCTGTAAGTGTACGAAAGGGAACACTGATTTTAAGAATCTTTTTCCAGAGTTTTGACCACAATCTTTTTAATTTTTCTAACTCTGCTAAATTGGCTCTGTTCCACTTGGCACAAGAGTTCAAGATTGGATGTTAAAACGATGAATACCCTTGGGAAAGACCATATCAAAAAGCCATTTCAGCTCTGACTCAAAACAACTGAAAATGCCTCATTTTTCAAAGAGATCTGAGAAAATGGGATGTGCTTGATTTTTTCCTAGTGTATGTTTCAAAACCCATTCGGCAAACATCCCTGTATCACAACATCGGTGCTGACCAAGGGGCAAGTCCACACCCTTTAAGGCCCAGAAGATTGCCGGCTGATCACCTCCCATGTTAGGGACTCAGAGGCTGGGGTGGACCTATACCCCACTGTAGAGACGTTGAGTCTCTAAAAAAGTGAGTGTCCAGTAAGAGGTCCAAAGTAGGTACAGCTCCTTCTCTTCCACGTGTTCACTGTACATTGTTATTGAGGATGCAAGGATCCACCTGGAAAAAAGGGAGGGGGGAACTTTAGTTTGGCTAAGAGCTCAAAGAACAACCCAATTTAGAAGGCCTTCCAAGTAAACTTTTCATAGGGTTACAACCAACGCAAACAGTAAAAATTACGATTCTCACCTCCGTGTAAGTAGGTGGTGGCATGAACTTAAACTCAGGAGCGTACATGAAGATAGGGCTGTCTTGAGAGCCATCCATGTCATCTAGCAGAGGAGTGGTAGGGCTCTCCAAGCGATGATCTTCAGGAATGATATCCATGTAACAAGGAGGAGCTAGAAGAAGAAATATGGGAAATAAGCAGTTTGGCAAAAAAATGCCTGACCATCACAACTTTACAAATCCAAGCAGGCAAAGAGACATTAGGTCTGGCTCACCTTCTGGAGTATCAGGGAGATTCAGATCTACCCAACTCATCTCTGAGCTGGTTCGGCTGGCCATGCTAGAAGTCCGGCTGCTCAGTCCTGATCTGCTGCCGATTACCAGGGGCAGGTCAAGGATGACTTTCTTGGAACCAGGAACACTCACGTAGATCTGGAAAGTAAAAAGGCAGTTTGTTAGATTAAAAGTCTGGAGAATCCACCATTCTTGTGGTGACAGAAATACAATCTCCCTCCTGGAATCACTCCCATCCACTCACCAGTAAGGAATATTCAACTCGAAGGATGTTGCAGCCCAAGATGGAAGGCCTGATCTTTTGCACCCGAAGGCTCTTGCCACGCCACGAGGCACATGTCCCTGAGATAATATGATTGCCTCTGACTGATGACAACTTCTGAGTTAACACCTTGGTCTGGCCATTGGCAAGGTAAGTGTGGCGGGCCACGATGGCAGCTTTGGGGACCACAATGCGGGAACACGTATTCTCAAAATCAGCATGGATGGAAATTTCATCACCTAACAATGAGAAGATAAAAACTTACTAACTCATAGTAGAGATCATGACATTTTCTCTGTTTTGGTCTCCCCTATGCCCTTGTCCCCAAACCCACAGTTCTATCTGCCCACCACTTTAAACACAAACTTTTTACCTTCACAGAATCCTTTTCTGTCAATCTGAGCAGACACAGACACTCGCCCATCAGGAATGAACATGCAGGAAACTTTCTTCTCCTTTTTAGCAGACACTGGTGCCTATGTAGGACAAAAGAAGGCATTTTGAAATGCTTCAATCTAATGCCCAAGACACCTGACATATCATCTTTTGACCTAGGAGAACACAATCTTAAAATGAAAATGAACCTCACCATTAAATCGGGTGTATTGACATCCACTAGATCCATCACTTCAAAGTACTTCTTTGTCTCTTGCGTTGGTTGGCTGGGCCGATCAAGAAAAGCCTTCACCCAGTAGTCTACACATCCATATTTGCCCTTGAAGGATGTTCCCAAAGGCCTGTGTCAACAAAATAAGGAAAATTTTAAAATGCTCTCAGAAAGTGACGAAAAGAGGAGCAAATTTTTAGAGACAGAAAGGTCCAACATGCAAGTAGTTGATACCTACCCCTGAGGAAGCTCAAAGCCAAACTTGTACTCGTATTTGTTTCCAGGTCTCATGATCACCATCTCATTCTCACCTAAAGGGAGAGAAGTAATCATTAGGTTTCTTGTTACCCTTTAAATCGCCATCTATTAGAGATGAATGGACAGCAACAGGAATATTATAGTACCCATTTTCATCCCTTATAGTCTTAAATCAGATATTCTAGCATTTTGTTGGGCAGCAAGTTGCAAAGTCCTGCAAAAGCTCTCCCAGAACAGTTACCTCACTAACATCTCAAACAGGAAACAAAGAATAAGCGACTTGCATATATACAAATCTTTATAAATAGCTGAGGCAAGACCAGCAGGGATCACTTTAAAACACACCTAATTCGTACCAATGGCCCTTTTGGGATGTTTGCACATTAAAAAGAAAAGAAACTCACACACAATTCCAGCCACTCAAACCAAAAGCAACTTAAAGCATTTAGGATCCGCTGCGTTTACTATTAAATTCTCTTCTCTACCTAACTTCCACCCTCCAACAATGGGAAATTTGGCCCTTTACCTGTTGGCTGGTCTTCCAGGAGAAGCGTGTCTTCGTAGCGCAGGTACTCTAAGGTCTGCTTGCACTGCTGGGAGCCCTGCAGCCAGAGCACTTTAGCCACTCCGCAAGCCAAGACCCGGACGGCTTTGACTCGAGTAACTTCACACACCTCCACTATCACCCGGCCGGCCACCTTATCGCCACTGCCATACACCCTTTCAGGGTCATTAAAGACCACCTCAAAAGACTTGATCTTCTTGAACATCACCATGATTGGGCTTAGTTGGCTCAAGAATCAGAAACGGGAGAAAAAACCCGAAACTCCAAGAACCCCCCTTTGCAGTAAAATTAGATTTCACACTTCCTAAAGAACGAGTGTGGCCTTAAGCAGTCTGGGCATTAAAAGATTATAATAAAATAAAATTTAAAGAAGCCCGCAAAGGGATCTTCAAGTTTTTGAAAAAAAATATCCAAAATCTGTAGATGTCGATGGGTTTCAAAAAGAAAAATAGCTTTTCTTTCCTCTCTCCAAAGGCTAGCGAGAAACTCCGGATCTCAACTAACACTACTCCGTCCCAGTAGATTAAGGGATGGTTTCGAGCTGGAGCCGGAAACTGCTTTATATAGTAGGCAGAGCCGGCCGGGCCACGCGAGCGCAGGCCCGGAGGCTCGTGCTGCCCTCGTGCACAGTCCTCTCATTGGCTGCCCAGTCCTTGTTTACCAGGAGTCCAGCCAATCAGTGGGGTCTTGGAGGCGCGTGGACACGGTGTGCTCCTGGCGGGGAAAATGGTTGTTGTGCACTCGGGCGCCGCGGGGAGGAGGGGGAGCACTAGCACGAGTGGGCGGAGGGGGTTGCGCGGCGTCTTCCCCTGGGCCGAGCGGAAGGAGGATCCCATGACCCTAAAACTCAACCACCGGAGAGCGGCAGTCAGAGCGGGTGCGGATGCGCTGGCCTGGGAACGGTGTTTTGAGGTGAAAGGCAAATGTGCTTATGAGGGAATTTCCTGCCCGGGCTTAGCCAGTGTGGTTCTTTGAGAGGCCACCGTTTATTCCCGGCTCACAAGTCGCTGGTCTGTGAAAAACAACCCCATAGCTCTGAGAATACTTTAGGATTGGGGCAGAGGGCAGGGAATGCTGCTGTTACTGTTGAGAAAAAAATCCCTTTTGTCTTTCTCTTGCCCCGCATCTCTGCTTAAAACAACGAAAGTGCTTGTAGCCAAAGGAAGAGAGAGCTTGACACAGATTTTAAACCTGTCATTAGTCATTGGAAAGCAGACCTACGGGACAAATGTGTCTTCCATCTGTAGCCCGCGGGGCTCTGGGGCGGTGTGCTGGGCTGTTCCTCACCGCCCTGTACGCTGTATTCTGTTCTCTGGAAGGGAAATGGTAAGGGCGTGTTCACATCCTGTTGCTTATCCCCTCATCCACTTCAGTTTCTACCTGCAAACTTGGGGAACACTTTGTCTATGTTCCCTGTTTTCCTCATCACCTCTTGAGTCAGGCGTGTCCTGTAGGCTCTGATTATCTCTAACGCCCCCGGCTTCTCCAGGAAAGAAGAAAAAGGATGCTAAACTCCCTTTTCTTCTGGAGTTATTCTCACCCATCTCACTGGATCAAATGTACATCCGAGAGAGTCCTCTTGTTTATAACCAAAGTATCAGTGGAGACGTGGCCAGGCTTGTTGGAAGGAACAAGTTCCTTACCTTTGAAACATTTTTTCCCCTAAGTTGTGTAGAAATCAGTGAAAAGGGAAAGAGAAGAAAAAAGGGTCACTAGAGCTCACGTTCAAGCTAAGGGGACCCTGCCCCTCTCTGTTGGTTCCGGCTGGCTGGTGAGAAGCCTTAGGAGCTGACTACTGAGAAATGATTCCCAAATGTAAGAAAAACGTGTAGGCACAGATGCAGGGATTGAGTCTTCCAGTTCCTTAGTTTCTAGATCCCTCCAGTATCTGTGTTGGGGTATTAGGAGATGATTATTTCATTCCTTTTACTGGAAAGAGGAAGATAATGTCCTCTATATGGAGATGGGGGAAATGAGAAACCTTTGAATAGGGTAAGGAAATTCTACCTCTCAGCAAAAAAAGATGATTCTTTGCTGTTCAGGATCCTTCTTCCTTTTTCATGTACTGGGCTTGACACCCTAAGGCTAACAAGTTAAATTCAGTCTTAATATTAAGCAAGCTTGAGAGAACAGGCTTCATGACTGTGGGAAAACACACACACACACACACACACACACACACACGCATACACACACGCCACCACCAAGTCCCAGGAACATGTTGATCCTTAAATGTGCGTGGGTTTAAGGCGGCACCCTGTTCTAGAAAGTTACCAACTAGGCTTGAGGTGTTTTCACTTGGTCTATGATGTCAATTGAATTAGTGGGAACAGGTGAGGTGGGAGTCACACTGAAGTATTTTTTTAAAGAATTATTTAATTTTATTAATATTATTTTAACTTGACCAGAGAGAGAAACAGAGATAGAAAGTGAGAAAGCAAGCCATCATGTCTAGGACACAAACCATGGTCAGCTGCCATGTCCAGGACTTGGACCATGGTCAGCTAATGGGGAGTCCAGGGTCCCTAACCACCACACCACCTGCCGGTCCCCTTTGTAAACATTTTAATGTTTTACATTTATGTATACTTTCTTTTCTTTTAAGAATTATTTATGTATTCATTCACTCATTTTCAATTTGACCAGAGAGAGAGGTGGGGAGGGGGGTGAGAAAGCAAGCCACCAGGTCAGGGACTCAAACCGTGGTCGGCCATGTGGGAGTGTCCAGTGCCTTAACCACCACACCACCTGATGACCCCCATGTATATTTTATTTTTTTAATATTTATTTAATTCCATTTGTTATTATTTTTTAATTTGACTAGAGAGACACACGGAGAAAGAGAGAAAGGGAAAGTTTGAAAGCAAGCCACAAAGTCTACGCAAACCCGTGTCGGCCATGTGGGAATTCAGCGCCTTTAACCACCACACCACCTGCCAGCCGCCGCCCCTTCCATGTATACTTTCATACCCATCAAAGTAAATATCTTCTCAGAAGCCATAATTTTTTTTTTTGAGAGGTTTTTGTATAGGGTGCATGCGCTCACCAGACAGACAGAGACAGAAAGCGAGAAATCACCCCCCAGGGGGAATGGCCACACCACAATCCCTTCTCCTCCGTTCTCCTCTCAGGATCTTGGGCACATATGCACACGCGCCCAACGTGAGTTTTAAACCACCGGGTCCGGGACTTGAACTGCAGTCGACTACATGGGAGTCCAGTGACATAGCCATTACGCTAACTACTGGTCCCTCAAAAGCCATAATTTTAACATTTTAAAAACATCTTAGTTGGGGGCCTGGCAGGTGGAGTGATGGTGAAGGTGCTAGAGTCCCACATGGCTGACTGTGGTTCAAGTCCCAGACCTGGCAGCTTGTATTCTCACTTTCCCTATCTGTGTCCCCCTAGTCAAATTAAAAATAATAATGATGATGAATAAAATTAAGTAATTCTTAAAAATATATGTGTGTGTGTGTGTGTGTGTGTGTGTGTGTGTGTATGGTCGATGATGGTTTGAGTCCTGGACCTGGTGGCTTACTTTCTCACTTTCTCCCTCCCTCCCTCCCTCCCCCCCCACTCTGATCAAATTAAATAAAAATAAATAGTTAAATAATAAAATGTTTACAAAGAAGAAATACATGAATCACTATTGTTTTTTTTGTGTGTTTGTTTTGCTATAGGGCGCATGCGCTGGCCAGAAAGAGACACAAGGTGAGAAATCACCCCCCAGGGGGATAGCCATCTCACACATACCTGGTGTGAATTTAAGCTGGGTCTGGGACTTGAACCTCAGTTGACTAAATAGGAGTCCAGCAACATAGCCATTACACCAACTGCTGGTCCCTGAGTCACAGTTTTTAAATAGTGTGATGAGTACATGAATTTTAAGGAAATAGGAGGGGAGGTGGCTAGTAATGGATGAGGGTGGTGTTATAATTTCAGATATCTTAGAGACAAGAGACGGTGATATTTATTTATTTGAGTATATCCGTGAAGTACTGAATTTTTTAGCTTTTTAAACTTCTATAGGCTGGGGCCAGCAGGGGGTGTGGTGGTTAAGGGTGCTGGACTCCCACATGGCCAACTGTGATTCAAGTCCTGGACCTGCCAGCTTGCTTTCTTGCTTTCTCTCTCTCTCTCACTTTGTCCCTCTCTAGTCAAATTTATTTATTTATTTATTTATTTTTTATTTGCTATAGGGTGTGTGCACTTGCCAGACACAGACAGAGAGACAGAAAGCGAGAAATCACCCCCCAGGGGGGATGGCCACGCTGCAATCTCTTCTCCTCCATTCTCTTCTCGGGATCTTGGGCACGCACACACACGCGCCCGGAGTGAGTTTAAGCCACCGGGTCCAGGACTCAAACTGCGGTCGACTACGTGGGAGTCCAGCGACATAGCCATTACACTTAACTGCTGGTCCCGCTCTCCAGTCAATTTTAAATAAATAATAAATAAAGTTAAATAAAGTCATTTTAAAACCCATCTATTTAAAAAAGAATTATTTAACTTTTTATTTTATTTATTTATTTATTTATTTATTTATTTATTTATTTATTTATTTATTTATTTATTTATTTATAATTTGACCAGAGAGGGCCAGAGAGAGAGAGAGAGAGAAGGTGAGAAAGCAAGCTGCCAGGTCCAGGACTCAAACCGCGATAGACCATGTGGGAATCCAGTGCCCTTAACCACCACGCCACCTGCTGGCCCCAATAAAATAATATTTTAAAGAAAAAAAACCCTGCAAGCTGGCCTGTGGCCTGGAGGTTAAGGGAGCCAGATTCCACATGGCAAACCATAGGGTTTGAGTCCTGGCCCCAGGAACTGAAAAACACATTGGCATATGTACTCTAAATTCTGACAGAATCGAGAAATGGAGGAGAAGGAATTGCTACATCCTACGTGTGTGTGTGTGTGTGGTAGGGGGGTGCTTTTTCTCTGGGGAAAAGTTTTTTTTAAAAAGAAAATCATATGACAATTTTCTCATTCTGTTTTTCTCTTGAGCTTATCTTTCCATTTTGCAGAGTTCAGTACAGACCATTTGTTTGCTCTTTGTTATGCCCGAGTTCCCGTAAGTGCCAAAATACTGTTTAGCTTTGGCAGTAGCAGATGCCTCCTGGGCCTGTAGCCAAGGCCTATTCTGAAATACAGTCCTCCTGGACAGAGTTGTTTACGACCTTTCACCTTATAACCAGTATTCTGATGAAAACCTACTCCTTGATTCTTCTTTCTGAGTTCTTGGATGAAAAGGAATAAAAGGTCTTGTCAACTCCTGTCCTGAAAACAGGGTACAAACACTTGTGGGGTACAGGGGAGTAAAAGAGGGTGGAATGGCAGGCTTGGGAAGAATAGCAAAGTAGGGCTCGGTCAGGTGTTTTGCAAGTTAGGTCATCTTTACCTGTCCTTTCCCACCCTCTTCAATCCCAGTGCCAACAGGAAACCAAGTGGTGGTGGTTGTTTGTTTGCTTTACTGGAGGTGATAAAATAAGGCCAAAGGTTTCGGGAGGGAAGCACCTTCAGCTTTCCCTTGGGGTCATCAGAGACAAGGCACTGACTGCTTTTCTCTTTTCTTTCATCCCTGGCCTGACAGACATAAGAACCCTTAAGACTCATAGTTCCTAATGCACAACAAACCCTTTGTCCTTTTGATCATCCTGTCACCTCAGCTGAAAACTTTTTTTTTTGAGAGAGAGATTTTCACTATAGGGCGCTTACGCTCGCCAGACAGACAGAGAGAGACATAGAGACAGAAAGCGAGAAATCACCCCCCAGGGGGGATGTTCACGCCGCAATCCCTTCTCCTCCATTCTCCTCTCGGGATCTTGGGCATGCATGCACACGCACCCGGCGTGAGTTTTAAGCCACCGGGTCCGGGACACGAACTGCGGTCAACTACGTGGGAGTCCAGCGACATAGCCATTACGCTAACTGCTGGTTCCCAGCTGAAAACTCTTTTACCCTCATCCCCACTCCCTTCCTATTTTTGCCCAAGGTGTAGTTTAGAGGCAAATAGGAGTTTGAAAGAGACTGTGAGATTTGAGACTCTCCAACTGTGTATATGGCTTCAAGTCATAGATTAACAGGAATACATTAATAACCACATAGTATCTTAAGAATTCAACATGACTTTTTAAACAACTGTCATATTGACGGTCTATAATGAATGAACTCCTTTATATAATGATGTCAGTGATATTTTATTTATAAGGTCATCTGTCATCTCGTTCCAGAAAGGATTTAAGTTTAGATTACTTCATTCAATTCTCACAATAATCCTGTGACTCAGGGTTGGTTAAATCAGGCTCAGAGGGTTAAGTAATTGGCCTGAGGTCACAGATTTAGTAAATAGAGCAAAATCTTGAACCCAGGTCTGCCTGACTTACGGTAGATATTCTTTTTTGGGGGAGTTTTTGTTATGGGGCATATGCGTTTGCCGGAAAGACAAAGACAGACAGACAACCCCCCGGGGGGATGGCCACGCCACAGTTCCTTCTCCTTAATTTTCCTCCTGTGATCTTGGGCACGCGCACACACATTCATGCACACATTCATTCCCAATGTGAGTTTAAGCTACCGGGTCCAGGACTCGTACCACATTCGTCTACATGGGAGTCCAATGACATAGCCATAACGCCAACTACTGGTCCTAAGGTAGGTATTCTTTCTTCCTGTTCAGTACTTTGACACAATATTTTGTTTGATCTTTAAAGCCTTGTGGAGACAAGACCCAGAGTTTTACAGTTAAAAGGGGAACTCTAGCAGCCTTTTTTTTCCAAACCAATTTTCTTACTTTGGCTAACTGACACAGGACACGTAGCTAATATCTGGTGGAGCCACTCTCCTAACATGGGATACATAATATTTAACCTAGACTTCTCCTCTCTGGGATGCTTTGTGAGGTCTCTTGGTTTTTAATTTGTTATAGGGCATGCTTGTGGGAGACAGAGACATAGAGAAGGAAAGTGAGAAAACACCATTATGGGTGTGATCATGTCACAATTCTTCTCATTTTTTGGGCCCTTGTTCAGCCCCACTGTGCTTTTCTAGCCTCCGGGTCTGGAACTCAAACCACAGTCCGCCATGTGAGATCCAGCCACCTTAACCATCATGCCACCAATTGGCCCATCCCTTTCTTTTCTTTTTTTCTTTTTTAATTTAGTTTTAATTTTTTAAAGAATTATTTTTAAAATTTTATTTAACTTTATTTATTTTAATTTGATCAAAGAGAGACAGAGTGAGAGAGAGAGAGCAAAAGTGAACAAGCCACCAGGTTCAGGATTTGTACAACGGTCAGTCATGTGGGAGTCCCACGCCCCTAACCACACGCCACCTGCTGGCCCCTTAAAGAATTATTTTTATTTGGGAACCAGCAGTTAGCATAATGGCTATGTCACTGGACTCCCATCCCACGTAGTCGACTGCGGTTCGCGGCCCGGACCCGGTGGCTTAAAACTCACTCCGGGCGTGTGTGAGTGTGTGCCCAAGATCCCGAGAGGAGAATGGAGGAGAAGGGATTGCGGCGTGACCATCCCCCCTGGGGGGTGATTTCTCGTTTTCTGTCTCTATGTCTCTGTCTGTCTGTCTGGCGAGTGCACACGCCCTACAGCGAAAAAAAACCTCTCCAAAAAAAAGAATTATTTTTATTTAACTATTTATTTATTTTTATTTGACCAGCTAGGGACAGAGTGAAGGTGAGAGGGGGGGGGTGGGGAGAGAGAAAGTGAGAAAGCAAGGTGCCAGGTCCGGGAATCCAACCAGTCAGCCATGTGGGAATCCAGAGCCCTTAACCACCACGCCACCTGCTGGCCCTTTAGTTTTAATTATTAAAAATACTATATCTCAGGACCAGCAGATGGCGTAATGGTTACATCGATGGACTCCCACGTAGTCAACTGCAGTTTGGGTCCCAAACCATGTGGCTTAAAACTTATACCGGGCACGTGTGCCTGTGTGCCCAAAATCCTGAGAGCAGTATGGAGAAGAGATTGTGGTGTGGCCACTTCTTGCTTTCTATCTCTCTGTCTCTGTCTCTATGGTGAGTGCACGTGTTCTATAGTAAAAATCTCTCTAAAGAAAAGTTAAAAAATACTATATTGCCAACAGGTGGCGTGGTGGTTAAGATGCTGGACTCCCACATGTTTGACTATAGTTTGAGCCCCAGACCAGGTAACTTATTTTCTCACTTTCGCTTTCTCTTTCTCTCGCTCTCCCTTTGTCTCTTTCTGGTGAGCTCATATGCCCTATCCCAAATTATAAAATAGTAATAATAGGGTTCAGCAGTAATGGTTACATTGCTGGACTTTCATGTAGTCGACTGTGGTTTGAGTTCTGGACCCAGTGGCTTAAAACTCACGCTGGTCATGTGCACATGTCCCAAGATCCCAAGAAGAGAATAGAGGAGAAGGGATTGTGGCATGGCCATCCTGCCTAGGGGGTGATTTCTCTTTCTTTGTCTCTCCAATAAGTGCACGCATCCTATAGCAGAATTCTCTCTTAAAGGGATTGGCAGGTGGTGTGGTGGCTAAGAATGCTGGACTCCTATCATGGTTGACTGCAGTTTGAGTCCCAGACCTGACAGCCTGCTTTCTTGTTTTCTCATTCTCTCTCTCTCTCCCCCCCTCTCTGGTAAAATAAAAGTAAATAAAGTTAAATAAAATGATTCTTTTAAAAAATTCTCTCTTAAAAAAACATAATAAGGGGCTAGCAGGTGTGGTGGTTAAAGGTGCTGGATTCTTTTTCTTAGAGTTTTTTGATATAGGGTGGCTGTGCTTGCCAGAAAGACAGAGAGAGACAGAGAGATAGAAAGCGAGAAATCACCCCCCAGGGGGGGATAGCCACGCCGCAATCCCTTCTCCATTCTCCTCTCGGGATCTTGGGCATGCACGCACACATGCCAAGAGTGAGTTTAAGCCACCGGGTCCGGGATTCAGACCATGGTCAACTACGTGGGAGTCCAGCAACATAGCCATTACTCCAACTGCTGGTCCTGGGTGCTGGATTCTTGTATGGCTGACCATGGTTTGAGTTCTGGGCCTGGCAACTTGCTTCTTGCTCTCCCACTTTCCCTTTCTCTCTGTGTTTGTCTGGTTAAATTTAACAACAACAACAACAGATGGATTAATTAAATTTTATTTTTAGAGATTTTTACTATAGAACAAATACGCTCCCCAGAGAGACAAAGAGAGACAGAAAACGAGAAATAACCCCTGGGAGGGATGGCCATACCGCAATCCCTTCTCCCCCATTCTCCTTCTTGGACTCTTGGTCATGCACACCTATGCATCTAGTGTGTTTTAAGCCTCTGGGTCCAGGACTCGAACCGTGGTCCCAGAGTTCAGTGAGAGTCCAGTGTTGTAACCATTATACCATCTGCTGGCTCCCATTTTTTTCTTTTATAGAGAGAGATTTTTTGCTATAGGGCGCATTTGTTCTCCAGAGAAAAAGAGAGTGAGAAATCACCCAACAAGATGGCCATGCTGCAATCTCTTTTACACCACCTGCTGGTCCCAGAAATAATTTTTTTTTTAAATAATTATTTATTTGGGGCCAGCAGGTTGTGTGGTGGTTAAGGTGCGGGATTCCCACATGGCTGACTGTGGTTCAAGTCCTAGACCTTGAGGTTTCTTTCTCACTTTCACTCCCTCGCTCTTTGTCTTTCTCTGGTGAACACATGTGCCCTATAGGGGATTAAAACTAATAATAATTATAATAAAATTAAAATTAATCTTTAAGAAAAAACAAACATATCTCAGGGCCAACCTGTGGTGTGGTTAAAGCACTGGACCTCATGGTTTACTACAGTTTGAGTCCTGGAACCAGCACCTTGAAAATCACGCCATTTGCATGTGCTCGCGCACCAAAAATCCGAGAGGAGAATGAAGGGGAGGTGATAGTGATGTGGCTATCACCCTGGAGGGTGATTTCTCACTTTCCCTCTCTCTCTAGAGAGTGAGTGCACGCACCCTGTGGCAAAAACCTAAAAACAAAAAACATACCTCAGGCTGGCTCTGCAGTGCACTGCTCAGGAGAAACCAGATCCCACATAGCAGCCGTGGTTCGAATTTCCTGAGTGGGCAGCCTGAAACATGCCAGGCACACACGTGAGTGGCCAGGATCTGATGTGCTGGATGATCAGAGGAAGGAGATTGTGGCATGATGAGACCCTGTGGAAGATGGTTGTCTGTTCTCATTCTCACTCCCTCTCACACATGCGTGCATGTATTCTATCATGAATAAAGGGGGGAAGATACCTTATCTGGAAGCCCACATTTCATGGTTACTGATGTCTATTTTTCTACTGTACTAAGGGAGAGAATGGAGATCTGTGTGTTGCCCAACTTCATGGCAAGATGAAGAGAAGGAACTGAATTTGCTTGTTCAGAAATATTGCAGGCTCATTTAAGGTATGTCTTCTTTGTTAAAAAAAAAAAAAAAAGAAAAGAAAAGTGTTATAGGCACATACACTCATACACTCAACAGGAGATGGGAGTGAGGGTGGTGAGAAAGCACCCCCCAGGGGAGATGGTGGCACTACAATCTCTTCTCCATTCTTATCTCAGAATTTTGGACTTACTGCCTGGTGTGTTTTTCAGACGAGATCAAGTGTGTTCAGGGTGGTGTGGCCGTAGGCACGGTGTGTTTTTAGAACTGCACGGACAGCCTCGTGGGATCCAGCTACCTTATCCTCCATGCCACCTGCTGACTTCTGTCAAATTTCTTATGAGAATAATCTATTGTACACAAGATTTCTCTCTTGACTAAACTTGTCCTTTTGTAATCTGGCTTCTGCTACTTATGCAACAGTTTTCTTCAAGGTTTTCAGAGGAAACCTGAAGTGTGATGGTTAAGGTGCTGGATTCCCACATGGTGGACTGTGGTTCAAGTCCTAGACCTGGAGGTTGCTTTCTCACTTTCACTTCCTCTCTGTCTTTCTCTGGTGAACACATGTGCCCTATAGGGGATTAAAATTAATAATTATTATTATAAAATTAAAATTACTCTTTAAAAAAACAAACATATCTCAGGGCCGGTCTGTGGTGTGGTTAAAGTACTGGACCTCATGGTTTACCACAGTCTGAGTCCTGGAACTGGCACCTTGAAAATCACACCAGTAGATTTTTATCTTTAAGGTCTTATTCCCTTTGACTCCTATATAATTTGAAAACTGCCATCTTTTTTTTTTCCTTTCAATTTCTCTAATTGTCAGAGGGCATGTGTGCTTACGAGAGAGAGAGAGAAAGAGGGAGAAGTCACATTTCTAATGGGCATTGTCATGCTGCCCTCCCCTCTCCTTTTCTCCATCCTGTTGGGATTCTGGGCATGCATGCATGAGTATGTGCCTGGTGTGTCCCTCAAGCTGTCAGAGCGAACACTTGAACCAGAGTTGACCATATAGGATCCAGTTCTCTTAACCACCAGAGTATGAGGTTGACCCTTAAACTAAACTATCTTTTTTTAAAAAAATGTAAACAGGGATCAGCAGTTGGCATAATGGCTATGTTGCTGAACTCCCATGTAGTCGCCCATGGTTCGAGTCCCGGACCCGGTGGCTTAAACTCACACCAGGTGTGTGTGTGTGCATGCCCAAGATCCTGAGAGGAGAATGGAGGAGAAGGGATTGCGGTGTGGCCATCCCTCCTAGGGGGGTGATTTCTCGCTTTCTGTCTCTCTGTCTCTCTTTGTCTGTCTGGTGAGCACATGCACCCTATCGCAAAAACCTCTCCACAGAAAAAAAAAAAGAAAAGAAAAAAAAAAGTAAACACTTGGGGCCAGCAGGTGGTGTGGTGGTTAAGGCACTGCACTCCCACATGGCTAATAGCGCTTCAAATCCCAGACTGGCAGCTTACTTTCTCATTTTCTCTCTCTCTCTGTGTCTCTCTCCTCCATGGTGAGCACACATGCCTTACAGCAAATTAAATAATAGTAATAATAATAATAATAATAATAATAATAATAATAATGAATCCAATTTTTAAATTATTTTAAAAGTTTTTTAAAATGTAAGCACTCATCTTGACTTTTGTACTTTATCTCTTTCTCCTTTGCTAGCACTTCATTTTTTCTCTATCTCCTTAAAGCTTTTCTCAAGGACTTGTCACTGTCCCTCTCTTTTTCTTTAAGTTCTGCTCCCCTGTTTGCTCATGTATACCCACTCTGTGTAACTGACTAAAATCTATACTATGCCTTTAGTTCATCTCCAAAGTTCTAGCTGGCATCTCAAATTTAGCTTGTACATTAATGAATTAATAATCTTCTCTAGTGCTCAAACCCATTTCTTCTCTGTTTCTTTTACTAGAACTGTTATACAGTAGTTATATCAAGGTTTAAAATCCAGAATCATCTTTTCTTTTTTTAGAGAGAGAGAGATTTTTGCTATAGGGCGTGTGCACCCTCCAGAGAGGCATAGAGACAGAAAGTGAGAAATCACCTCCCAGGGAGGGTGGTCACACCGTAATCCCTTCTCCTCCATTCTCCTCTCAGGATCTTGGGCACGCATGCACACGCACCTGGTGTGAGTTTTTGTTTCTTTGTAAAAGATAATTATTTATTTGGGACCAGCAGTTAGCGTAATGGCTATGTCACTGGACTCCCATGTAGTCGACTGTGGTTCAAGTCCCAGATCTGGTGGCTTAAACTCACGCCGGTTGCATGTGCGTGCGTGCCCAAGATCCCAAGAGGAGAATGGAGGAGAAGGGATTGTGGCGTGGCCATCCCCCCTGGGGGGGTGATTTTATGCTTTCTATTTCTCTGTCTTTCTGGTGAGCGCATGTGCCCTATAGCGAAAACCTCTCCAAAATATATATATATACATATATATATATATATATGTATATGTATGTATGTATGTATGTATTTATTTATTTATTTATTTTAATTTGACCACAGAGAGAGAAGGAAAGTGAGAAATCAAGCCACCAGGTCTAGGACTTGAACTGTGGTCAGCTATGTGGGAGTGTCTAGAACCTTAACTACACCACCTGCTGGCCCCAATGCCTGGCATGAGTTTTAAACCACCAGGTCTGGGGCTGAACTATGGTTGACTACATGGGAGTCCAGCCTCGTAACCATTACACTGATCCTGAGGAATCTTTTTTTTTTTTTTAAATAATTACTTCTATTTAATTAAATTGATTAATTAATTAATTTTGACCAGAGAGAGGAAAATCAGAAGCCAAGCTGCCACATCAATGACTCAGACCACAACTGGCCATGTGGGCATCTAGCACCTCAATCACTACACCATCTGCCAACCCCTGGGAATCAGCTTTGAGTCCTTCTTCTTTGTCATTCCCATCCAGTCAACTGTCAAATTCTGCGCAGGCCATCTTTCCAGTGTTTTAAAATCTGTCTCCCGTTTCTCATTCTACTGCTACTACTGAATTATTTTGCCTGAATTATTTTAATAGTGTTCAACTGATCTTCCTGGCCATGTCTGGAGGACTCTAACAAAATGAAATCCTGCCTGTTTCTGTGATGTTCCAACATCTCCTATTTACTGAATCACACTCAAATACCTCAACCTGGTATTTAAAGTATTCATAAAATGGCCCCATGGCCTAGCTGCAGCAGCACAGACTGCTAAGACACTGTGCTCCACAGATTGGGGTCACAGGGAAGTCCAGGTTCAATTCCTGGTCCAACCTAAAAAGCTAAGTATGGTAGTGTCACCTGCAGCTCTAGCAACTCAGAAAGGCTGCGGCAGGAGGACCACAATTTCAAGGCAGGCCTGGGCAACATAGTGAGAACCTGTCTGAAAGATCCAGGTGTAGTGGTATGTACCTATGGTCCCACTTACTCAGGATGCTGAGGCAGGAGGATCTCAACTCAGTGAGGCCCCTGTCTTTAAAAAATGCTGTTCAGGCCAGCTGGTGGCTTGGTGGTTAAGATGGCTGGATCCCACATGGCCAACTGCAAGGTTCAAATCTCGGACCCAGAGGCTTGGAAAGCCTACCAAGTACATGTGCATGTATGCCCAACATCCAGAAAGGAGAAGGGATTGTGGAGTGGCCATCTCCCCTAGGAGGTGCTTTCTTACTTTCTCTCTCTATGTCTTTCTGATTTATGGTTCAAAGATCTTTACATTAGTGGGGCCAGTAGGTGGCGTGATGGTTAAGGTACTGGACTCCTACATGGCTGACCATGGTTCTAATCCTGGACCTATTGGCTTGCTTTCTCACTTTCCCTCTCTGGTCAAATTGAATAATAATAATAAATGGGTAAAATTAAATAAATAATTTTTAAAAATCTTTCACTAATACATTTCTGATTCTTGGAAAAAAGGCATCTTCTTTGTAACGCTTCTTCTGATTTCTGTGAATAGATTTAACTGCCATCTTTGTATTCCCACAGCATGTTGGACAAACTTCTATACACAGTCATGTATCACACAATGCTGTTTCTGTCAACAACAGTCCACATACACAATGGTGATTGTATAAAAAAAAATAAAAAAACAAATACTGTTTTATTCCTCAACCTGATCAGCCTGAGGCACACACCAGACAGGTGCACAGGCTGGAGGAAGAGGATTGTGATGTGACCAGACCATGTGGAAAGCGCTTCCTGCGCTCGCTCACATGTGCACACACGCTCTACCGTGATTGAAGAAAAGACTTCCACTCTCATTTCCCACTGCTTCCTTACATAAGTACCCTATACCTCAGCCAAGCCCAAGTACTCAGTGTTCCCCTAATGTATCCTCCTCTGCCTTTCGTGTTTTCATATCTTTGCTCATGCTTTTCTCTTTACCCAGAATGCCTGTCCTTCCTTCCCCATCACTGCTCTTTGAAATACTACTCACTTTTCTGTAGATGGCTAAGTGACTTTTCTTCTATGAAACCTTGATTTCCAATTCCCTTGTCTCTCACTGAATAATCAAATATGATTTCATTCTCTTTTGAATATTCTATAGCACATTGTTGATACTGCTCATACCGCACTTGTGCATTAATAGCCTTTTCTCTCCTAGATAATGAATTCCTAGAAAGCAGCAACTATGCCTCTTTTAAAAAAATTTTTACATCTGTTTATTTCTTTTTAAAATCATTTATTTATTTAATTCCATTTGTTATTATTATTTTTTAATTTGACCAGAGAGAGACAGAGAGTGAAAGGGAGAGGGAGAAAGCAAGGCACCAGGTCTGGGACTCAAACCATGGTTGGCCATGTGGGAATCCAGCACCTTAACCACCATGCCACCTTGGGACCAGCAGTTAGCGTAATGGCTATGTTGCTGGACTCCCACATAGTTGACCACGGTTCGAGTCCTGGACCCGGTGGCTTAAACTCACGCCGGGCGCATGTGCATGCGTGCCCAAGATCCCAAGAGGAGAATGGAGGAGAAGGGATTGCGGTGTGGCCATCCCCCCTGGGGGGTGATTTCCTGCTTTCTGTCTCTCTGTCTCTCTTTGCCTGTCTGGCGAGCGCACGCGCCCTATGGCAAAAACCTCTCCAAAAAAAAAAAAAAAAAAAAAAGCCATGCCACCTGCTGGCCCACTATGTTCTTTTTTATCTTTGTATTCTTCCTAGCACCAATTAGAGTTTATTTCACAGAGTAAATAAATTATTAAATATAAATTGAATCGATAGATGAGGGTATGACACTGGAGTAGAACATGACATAATTCAGAACCTAGTTTTGTTTCTTATCAATGTTAGATTTTAAATCTCAGCCTCATTTCCTTCTGTTCTGCTATAACATATAACCAGTCCTCAAAGCTACTGCCAGAGTATGTATCAGAGCAAGGGGGGTTAGGCGGTGAGAGGTTTGTTTTTCTTTGAGGAGAAAACTGGATTGAGTTGATGTTTATAAGCATGAGAGAGATGGGACATCTTGTGCTTTAACCCAACTTCCCCTTTTCTAAGAAATTCTTTCTTACACAATTCAGGAACCCAGTTGGCTCGGCCCTGCCACCCTGTGGGTGGTTTAATGTACTATCAAGATCCTTAGGCCAAGAATTGTCTCAGGCACACAAAGGCTTTTCTGAGACCTGAAACTTGATCCAGACCACTCCCCTGAGTGGTAAAGAGAATTGTTGATCATGAGAAGGAACACAAGAAGGAAATGTGCTCTTCGTGACAGAGAGGAAAAACTATGTTAAAGCAATTTTGAGTTTTTAATCTAGACTGACAGTTAACAATACCATCTTTGTTAGCTGCATTTAGAGTATGTTTGTGTGTTATAAAGCAATTGCACAAACATTTGATTCTCACCAGGTAGGCAAGCAAATATTTTGCAGAAGAGAACATTGTGATACAGAGAGCTCAACTCTCTTGCCGATGGTTACAGGCTAAGAAAAAAATCATCTGACTTATGATTCAGAGATCTTTCTACTTGAAAAGAAAGCCATTGCCTTTGTAAAGCTTTCTGATTTCTGCGAACAGATTTAACTGCCATCAGGGCCGGCAGGTGGAGTGGTGGTTGAGGCGCTGGACTCCCACGTGGCTGACTGTGGTTCAGGTCCTGGACCTGGAGGATTGCTTTCTCATTCTCCCTTCCTCTCTGTCTCTCTCTCTCTCTCTGGTCAAAATTGAAGAATAATGATAATAAATATAATTAAAAATAAATAAATCTTTAGAAAGAAAATATTTAACTGCCATCTTCATATTCCCACAGCACATTGGACATACTTCAATACACAATCGTGTATCACACAATATTGTTTCTGTCAATGACAGGCCACATACACAATGGTGAGTCCATAAGATTATTATTATTTTATTTATTTTTTGGAGAGGTTTTTGCTATAGGGCATATGCACTGAACAGAAAGACAAAGGGAGACAGAGAGGCAGAAAGCAAAGGGGGATGGCCACGCCGCAATCCCTTCTCTTCCATTCTCCTCTCAGGATCTTGAGCATGCACGCACACATGCCCGGCATGAGTTTAAGCTACCGGGTCTGGGACTTGAACTGCTGTCAACTACATGGGAGTCCAGCGACATAGTCATTACGCTAACTGCTGGTCCCCTGAGTCCCTAAGATTATAATAGAGTTGAGAAACTCCTATCGTCTAGTGATATGGTAGCTGTTACAAAATCCTAATGCAACGTATTACTCAAAGGTTTGTGGTGTTGCTGGTATAAAAAAACCTACTTCACTGCTAGTTATATAAAAGTACAAGGAGGAGGACAGCAGGTGGCATGGTGGTTAAGGCACTAGACTTCCACATGGTTGGCCGCAGTTTAAGTCCCAGACCTGGGAACTTGCTTTCTCACTTTCTCTCTTTCTCTCTCTCTGTCTCTCTGGTGAGTGAACATGTCCTATGGAAAATTTTAAAATAATAATACATTTTTAAAATTAAACGAATAATTATTTTAAAAAGATTTTTAATAATAAAAAGTAAAGTACAAGGACCAGCAGATGGCAAAATGGTTACGTTGTTGGATTCCCACATGGCCAATCGAGGTTCGAGTCCTGAGCCCAGTGGCTTCAAACTAATGCGCGTACACATGCGCCCAAAATCCCAAGAGGAAAATGGAGGAAAAGGAATTGTGGCATGGCCATCCCTTGGGGGTGGGGTGGGGCGGGGTGATTTCTCGCTTTCTGTCTCTCTGTCTTTGTCTCTCTGCCAAGTACACATGCCCTATAGCAAAAATCTCTTTTTTTTTTAACTAATTAATTAATTTGACCAGAGAGGGAGAGAGGGATAGAGAGAGAGAGAGAAAGGGGGAAAGCAAGCTGCCAGGTCCAGACTGGAACCACTGTCGACCATGTGGGAGTCCAGCGCCCTTAACCATCATGCCACCTACTGGCCCACAAAAATCTCTCTTTAAAAAATAAATAAATGAAAAATAAAAATAAATAAGGGGCAGCTGGTGGCATGGTAGTTAAGGGCACTGGATTCCCACATGACCGATTGTGGTTCAAGTCCCAGACCTGGTGGCTTGCTTTCTTGCTTTTCCTTTCTCTCTTTCTCTGGTCAAATTAAAATAATAATACTAATTATAATAAAAAATGAAATTAAGTAAATAAATAATTCTTTTAAAAATATTAATAAATAAAGTACAAGGTGACTTCAAAAATTCCTGGAAGGACTAGTCTCATAGTCTAGTGATTAAGGGAGCCAAATTTCATGTGGCTAACCATGGTTTGAATACTAGCCCCAGCAGCTTGAAAAATACTAGGTGTCTGTGCATATATACTCCAAATCCCAACATGATGGAGAAATGATGAAGAGATTGTGGGGTGAGCACACCCTATTGGGGGTGCTTTCTCTCCCTCCACCCCCTGTTTCTTTGTCTCTTTTTCTCTCTGGTGAGCAGGTGTACCCTCTGGCAATTAAAAAAAAAGTTCCTGGCAAAATGAAATACAAAGATAAAAAATGGGGGCCAGCATGTGGTATGATGGCTAAGGTGCTGGACTCCCACATACCCTACTGTAGTTTGAGTCCTGGGCCCAGTGGTTGAAAATCACTCCAGTCACGTGTGTGCATGCCCAAAATCCCAAGAGAAAAATAGAGGAGAAGGGATTGTGGCATGGCCAACCCCGAGGGGGGTAATTTCTCACTTGCCTTTTCTGTGTCTTTCTGTCTCTCTCTGGCAAGTGTACATGCCCTATGGCCAAAACCTAAAAATAAATAAATAAATTAGGGACCAGTAGGTGGTGTGGTGGTTAGGGGCATTGGACTCTCACATGGCCAACCATGGTTTGGGTCCCGGACCCGGTGGCTTGCTTTATGACTTCCTCTCTCTCTTTCTCACTTTGTCCCTCTCTGGTCAAATAAAAAAAAAAAAAAAAAAAAAAAAAAAAAAAACTAAAGACAGAAAGAAAGTTAAATAAAATAATGCTTTTAAAAAACTCTTTTAAATTAAAGGTATAGGGCTGGCAGGTGGTGTGGTTGTTAAGGTGCTGGACTCCCACATAGCTGACTGCAGTTCAAGTCCTGGATCTGGCGGCTTGCCTTCTCATTTTCTCTCTCTCTCTTTGCCTCTCTCTCTCACTCTGTCCCTCTGTGGTCCACATAGTCACCTGTGATCTGAATCTCAGCCTCCGTGCCCAAGATCCTGACAGAAGTGAGAAATGAAGCAAAAAGGATTGTAGTGTGACTATGCCCCATTGGGGGATGCTCCCTCTCTCTCTCCCGCCTCTCTCTCTGACGAGTGCACGCACTCTATGGCAATGAAAAAGAAAAAATAATAGGATCAGAAAACAAAAATGAGCAAAGGAGGCTAAGCAAGACTCTAAGTTGAGTACCTAATGATTTCCTATCAAAACTCAAAATTGCTCTTGTTTGGTGAGAGGAATGAGAAAACTATCTGGTAAAGATTTCTCAGGCTTTTGTCCTACTAAGACATGGGTTGGGGACAGCAGGTAGTGAGTGGTTGTGTGCTGGACTCCCACATGACTGACTGTGGTTCAATGCCCAGACCTAGTAGCTTGCTTTCTCAGTTTCCCTTTCACTCTCTGTCTCTCTGGTCAAATTTTAAAAAAATAATAATTATAATGAAATAAATATTTTTATATAAAGAACTAGTTATCTAATTTTATTTATTATTATTTATTTTTCAATTTGATCATAGAGAGACACAGAGAAAACATATGTAACTTATTTATTCCTATTAGTTGTTGAGAAGATAATGAATAATTTGGTTTGGGAGTAGGCAGAAAATTTGAGGAAGGCCTTTTCTTTCCTAATGCTCTGTCTTCCTTCTCTTAGAGTTGGGAGTTTCCTGGAACTGATGTTGAGAACTATAATTACTTGTCATGGATATTTCCTGTTTCCTTGAGGAAAAAAAAATGCAGGAAGGAGCTTGCCATGTATGTAAGGTGAGTTGGGAGGGGAAGAAGGTGTTGGGTTCATCTGAGAAATGGTTCAGATCGTTATGAGTTTAGAAGTTAAGAAGAAAAGGACAGGGCCCCTTTCCTGAAAATAATGTAACTTAACGTAGTGTTATAAAAGTTATATAATAGGGGGAACCAGCAGTTGGCGTAATGGCTATATTGCTGGACTTCCATGTATTCGACCACGGTTCAACTCCCAGACCTGGTGGCTTAAACTCATGTCGGGCGCATGTGTGTGCGTGTCCAGGATCCCAAGAGGAGAATGGAGGAGAAGGAATTGTAGCGTGGCCATCCTCCCCGAGGGGTGATTTCTTGCTTTCTGTCTCTTGTCTTTCTGGGGAGCACACGTCCTATACCAAAAACCTCTCAAAAAAAAAGGTGACATAATATGGATGGGACCGGCAGGTTGGGTGGTACTTAAAGGTGCTGGATTCCCACAGAGTCCCAGACCTGGCAGCTTCCTTTCTTGGTTTCCCTTTCTCTCTCTCTCTCTCTCTCTTTCTCTTTGGTCAAGTTAAAGAAATAATAACAACAAATGGATTTAAATAAATAAGTAATTCTTTTTTTAAAAAGTGACAAAATGGTAAATGTTTATATTAAAAATGGTCTTCAAGTCCCACTTACAGAGAAGCTCTTCCAGTCTTCTAGCTGTTTCATCAGATGCCTACTTTGTATTTTTTTTTTTAAGGTTTTTGCCTTAAGGCGTGTGTGCCTGCCAGAGAGAGAGACAGAGACAGTGAGAGGGAAAGTGAGAAATCACCCCCAACCCACTCCAGGGAGGAATGGTCAAGCCAAAATCCCTTCTTCTCTGCACCTGGCATGATTTTCAACGTGCCAGGTCTGGGACTCGAAATGCAGTTGACTATGTGGGAGTCCAGGACCTTAACCACCACACTACCAGCTGGTCCCTACTTCATATTTCTAAGTGATATACTTGTATTTTTCTTTCTTTTTAAAGATTTTTGCCAGAGGGCACGTGTGCTCACCAGAGAGATAAGGAAGGGGAGGAAGCACTCCTGCCATGGGGAGTGGTCACACCACAATCCAGGTTTCTCCATTTCTCCATCTCGTTGGGATTGGGCACACTCACACATGTGCCTGGTATGTTTCCCAAACCATTCGGTCTGGAACTCGAATCGTAGGGTCAGTCATGTGGGATCTGGCTGCCTTAACCACCATGCCATAAAGCCGGTCTCTTTTATTTCTTAATTTAGACATAGTAGACATAGTTTAGTGTCTTTTGGTTATAGTAATGGAAATTTTAGTTCATATCACAATATATCCCCATCCTTCCTTTCCCCTTACCTCATCATCCCAATAGTTATATCATAGTTTTGGCTGAATTAGTAGTGTTGGGGCTAGCAGTTGGTGTGGTAGTTGGCACACTGTACTCCCACATGTTTGATCATGGTTCATGTCCCAGACCTGGTAGCTGCTTCCTCACTTGCCCTCTGTCTCTCTCACTCATGTGCCCTATAGCAAATTAAATAATAATAAATTAAATTAAATTACTAATTCTTTAAAAAATAGTGTTTACATTATTGTCACTGAGTAAATAATTTACAGCATAGTTCCACATAGTATATTTTTGTTTTTGTTTAGTTAGTTTGCTATATAGCATGTGCACTCACCAGAGACACAGAGAGGAGGGGGTGGGAGTAAAAAATCACTTCTTAGAGAGGATGGCCACGCCACAGTCCTTTCTCCTTCATTTTCCTCTCTGGATTTTAGGCACCCACACTCATGATCCCAGCATGTTTTTCAAGCCGCCAGGTCCAGGACTCAAACCATGAAGTCAGTTATTTGGAATCCAGCCGCCTTAATCACCACATCACTGGCTAGCCCACCACATAGTCTATTTTGAATGTTCCATGTTTTGAACAGCCCTGTGTGCAATGTGAACTTATAATTATTAAGTAATTATTTCATTTGCCATATATCTACTTTCAATTTCTGAAATCCCAGTTCTGTCAGATGGCTATTAATATCTTTTCTCAACTGATCAACATATCAGATAATCTTAGAAATTAATTTTCCTTTCCCTGGAGACTTGTCCCATTCCCTACTAACTTTTTAATCACTAGCGCCACCTGCTGATTGTTGGTGAGGTGGAAAGACAATTATGAATAATAGGGTTGTTTTCAAACCAGAAAAATGTGCTTTTTATGGTCTCTGACCTTGAGAATGACGTTCTGGAAGAAGGAATATGATCCTTGTGATAGGAGTAGAGGGGAGACTACAAAATCATTATATATTCTCTTTACTTTGTCCTGTTTTGGTCGTCTTTTCTTTGTTTTCCTAGAAGGGACGTCTGTTCTAATCTTCCTTTTCATGTTATGGTCATTTTAGACTTTTTGTTTGATCCTCCAAAGGAAGAGGAGGAAGTAGACTACCCACTTTTAAAAGTTACAGTTTTGGGGACCAGCAGATGGCAGGCGTAATGGTTATGTCGCCAGATTCCCTCATAGTTTCTCACCATTCAAGTCCTGGATCCAGCAGCTTAAAACTCAAGTTGGGTGTGTGTGCATGTGTGCCCAAAATCCTGAGAGGAGCATGGAGAAGAAAGGATTGTGGTGTGGCCATCTGCCTACGGGGTGAGTTCTTGCTTTCTGCCTCTGCCTCTCTCTGTCTCTGGTGAGCACACACATTCTATAGCAAAAATCTCTCTCTCTCAAAAAAGGTACGACTTCTATTTAGGTATATTTTCTGTATGATAAATACCGTCTATTTGAAGTGTCTACCTTCATGAGTTCTGATATATGTATACCTCTGAAACTACTAATACAATCAAGATAACAAACTTGTGGGACCAGCAGTTAGCGTAATGTCTATGTCGCTGAACTCCCACGTAGTCGACCGCGGTTTGCGTCCCAGACACGGTGGCTTAAACTCACGATGGGCATGTGCGTGCGTGCCCAAGATCCCAAGAGGAGAATGGAGGAGAAGGGATTGCGGTGTGGCCATCCCCCCGGGGTGTGATTTCTTACTTTCTGTCTCTCTGTCTCTCTCTGTCTGTCTGGCTAGCACACGTGCCCTATAGCAAAAACCTCTCCAAAAAAAAAGAAAAAAAAAACATAAAAAAAAGATAACGAACTTGTATATCACCCACAAATGTTTCCTTGTCCCCCTTTGTTTCCTTACCCTCCTACACCCATCTTCAAGCAACCAGTGAACCCCTCTTTCTCAGTGTACATTAGTTTACATTTTCTATAAATGTAAGTAGAAGGAAACAGAATGTACTTGGTGGGGGGGCAATTAGCTTTTTTTCATTCTCATTATTACTTTGAGATTCACCCATGTTGTTGGATCAGGAGTTTATTTCATTTTGTTGCTGAGTAGTATTCTATTTTATGGATTTACCACAGTTGCTGAATCAGTTTATTTAGTGGTGGTCACTGGGTTGTTCCCAGTTTCTGGTCATTACAGGTAAAGCTATTATAAACATCCATGTAGGGAACCAGCAGTTAGCGTAATGGCTATGTCGCTGGACTCCCACGTAGTCGACCGCGGTTCGCGTCTTGGACCCGGTGGCTTACAACTCACGCCGGGCGCGTGTGCGTGCGTGCCCAAGATCCCGAGAGGAGAATGGAGGAGAAGGGATTGCGGCGTGACCATCCCCCCTGGGGGGTGATTTCTCGCTTTCTGTCTCTATGTCTGTCTCTGTCTGTCTGGCGAGCGCACGCGCCCTATAGCGAAAAACCTCTCCAAAAAAAAAAAAAAAAAAAAAAAAAAAAAAAAAAAGAAAAACCATCCATGTATAGGTTTTGTGTGGCTCAATTTCTCTTGAGCCAATACCTAGGACTGGAATGTCTGGATTACATGGTAAGTGTATACTCACCTTTTAAAGAAACTGCCCAACTGCTACACAGTTGTACCATTTTACATTCCTACCAACAGAGTATGAGAGCTCCATATCTTGTCAATATTTTGTCAGTCTTTTTCATTTTAGCCATTCTAGTGGTGTGAAGTGATTTCCCATTGTGGTTTTAATTTGGTTTGCATTTCTCTAAAGACTAATAATGTTGAGCATCTTTTTATGTGCTTATTTTGAGCTACCCATTTTTTAAAGAATTATTTTACTTATCTTTATTTATTTGCTTACTTATTTTAATTTGACCAGAGAGGGACAGAGAGAGAGAGAGGGAAAGTGAGAAAGCGAGCCCTCAGGTCAGGTACTCAAACCACAGTTGGCCATGTGGGAGTCTAGTGCCCCCAACCACCGTGCCACCTGCCGGATGCAAGCTATTCATTTTTAAATACCTACTCCATTGGCAATGGGCCTAACACTGTCTGGGCAAGAGAAATAGTACACAGCATGTGCCATGAAGGAGTCTCATTCACTTGTTGGCTGTGAAGTTCTTCCTAATTGACTTGAAATTCCCACTGAAGGGATAATGTTACTCTTTTGAGTTAAGAAAACAAGGACAGTTCTTTTGAAAGATGCTTTGATAGGTCAGCAGGTGGTATGGAGGTTAAGGCTACTGGATCCCATATGGCTGACTGTGTGGTTCGAGTTCTGAACATGGCAGCACAGGCGTGTGTGTACATGACCAAAACCCCAAGAGGAGACTGGAAGAGAAGGGACTGTGGTGTGGCCATCCCCTATGGGGGTGATGTCCCACTTCTCCTCTCTGTCTCTCACTGGTGAGCACATGCATTCTATATCAAAACTAAAAAGCGGGGGAAATGTTTTGACAGGCCAGTAGGTGACGTGGAGGTTAAGGTGGTTGGATTTCACCATGGCAACTGCACGGATTGAGTCTCAGACCAAGTGGCTTGAAAAGCATGCCAGGTGCACGTGCATGTATATCCCTGTATAATCCTGAGAGGAGACCATAGGAGAAGGTGTTGAGCCATGGTCATCTCCCCTGGGGAGGTGGTGATTTCTCACTTTCCATACTTTCCCTCTCTGTCTCTTTCTTTCTCCAGCAAGTGCACATACTCTATAGCAAAAACTAAAAATAAATAAATAAATAAAACTAAAACTGAAAACTAAAGGAACCATATTTTGAGTTAAAATGTCATCATTATGGGGCCAGCAAGTGGTGTGGTAGTTAAAGGCGCTGGAGTCCCCCATGGTCGACCACGGTTCAAGTCCTGAACCTGGTGGCTTGCTTTCTCACTTTCTCTCTCTCTCCCTCTCTGTCTGAACAAACTGGAAAGTAATAGTAATAATTAATAAAGTTTAAAAAAATGTCAGCATTATGTATAAGCGAATGAACTCCTAGATATGTCCTCTTCTCCCATCCCCATTTTCCCCCATTAGAACAGACTGTGTTGTTAATTCACTAAGGGTTATTTCAGGATGCATAGCGACTGTGCTTGGAGGGAAGTGGCTATGGTCCTTAGAGGAAATGGAGAGAAGGGAATAGAGGATGAAGAATGGCAGAAGAAATTTGACATGGCAGACCAGCTAGGACACTTTGTCCATAATTACTGGCCAGTCTGTATGTATGTATCCAGGGGACTATGTCAGGTAGGTGGGACTGAGGGAAGAGAGAGAAGATAATGGTGAATACCTGATTAGATTAGAGAAGAAAGGCCCTAGAGGATGGAGCACCTGGACAGGGAGGCTGAGACCAGAAACAGAGGGAAGGTGCTAAATATCAAAGTTACCTCCTTCTTAATTTTGTTCAGGGCTACATGGTAACTTTAGAACAACCTGGACTACAAAGCTTCTCTTCTCAGTCTTTCTTCTACAAATAATTCAACCTTGGACTTTTTTCTCTCTCCCAAATCTTGCCTTTGGTTTAATTTCATCTCCCCTTCATTGCCCAGCTACACAACCAAAATCTTTAGGGGCTCCCTGTTTTCTTTCTTTCTTTCCTTCCTTCCTTCTTTCTTTCTTTCTTTCTTTCTTTCTTTCTTTCTTTCTTTCTTTCTTTCTTTCTTTCTCTCTCTCTCTCTCTCTCTCTCTCTCTCTCTCTCTCTCTTTCTTTTTTTTGAAGAGGTTTTTGCTATAGGGTATGTGCACTCGCCAGACAGACAGAGACAGACAGACAGAAAGTGAGAAGTCACCCCCCAGGGGGGATGGCCATGCCACAATCCCTTCTCCTCCATTCTCCTCTTGGGATCTTGGGCACGCACGCACACACACCTGGCGTGAGTTTAAGCCACTGGGTCCAGGACTCAAACCGTGGTCGACTACATGGGAGTCCAGTGACACAGCCATTACGCTAACTGCTGGTCCCTGTTTCTTTGCATGATACATTACATTTAGTTGGTGGTTAAGAGTTAAGTCTCTGGGGCCAGCAGGTGGTGTGGTGGTTAGGGTGCTGGACTCCCCACATGGCTAACCATAGTTTGAGTCCTGAACATGGGTTTACTTTCTCACTTTTCCACTCTGCGTATGTGGGTGTCTCTGGTGATCACATGTGCTCTATACCAAGTTTAATAATAATAATAATAATAATAATAATAATAAATGAAATTAAAGAATTTATATGAAAAAAAAGTTAAGTCTCTGGATCTAGACTGCCTGCGTTCAGTTTGACTTTCTTTCTTCTTTTTTTAATAATTATTTTGTTTATTATCATCATTATTATTTGTTTAATTTGACCAGAAAGAGACAGAGAGAGAGAAGGGGAAAATAGGAAAGCAAACCTCCAGATCCAGATCCAGAACTGGAACCATGGTCAGCCATGTGGGAGTCCAGCACCTTAGCCACCATGCCACTTGCCAACACTAGTTCTTCTTTCACTCTTTCTTTTTCTTTCTTTCTTTCTTTTTTTTTTTTTTTTTGGAGGTGTTTTTGCTAGAGGGCACGTGCACTCACCAGAAAGACAGAGAGAGACAGAAAGTGAGAAATCACCCCTCGGGGGAATGGCCACGCTGCAATCCCTTCTCCTCCATTCTCCTCTCAGGATCTTGGGCACACATGCACATGTGCCTGGCATGAGTTTAAGCCACCAGGTTCAGGACTCGAACCGTGGTTGACTACATGGGAGTCCAGCAACATAGCCATTACACCAACTGCTAGTCCCTGTTTATTTATTTTAATTTGACCAGTGAGTGCGGAAGAGAGAAAAAGTGAGAAGGCAAGCCGCTAGGTCTGGGACTTGAACTGTAGTCAGCCATTTGGGAGTCTAACAACTTCACCACCATGCCACTAAATGTCCCTTGTCTGGCAATTTTTCTTTTTTCTTTTCTTTTTTTTTTTTTTTTTTGAGAGATTTTTGCCTTAGAGAGTGTGCGCTGGCCAGAAAAAGAGACACACACAGTTAAAGGGAAAGTGAGAAATCACCCCCTGGGGCGATAACCATGCTGCAATTCCTTCTCCTCCAGTTTCCTCCTGGGGTTTTGGGCATGCACATACACTCACCCAGGTGATTTTGAAGCTACCTGGCCCAGGACTCAAATTGCAGTAGGCCATGTGGAAGTCCAGTGATGTAACTGGTACACCATCTGCTGATCCCTTGTCTGGCAGATTTTAAGCTCTCAATAAATGTTAACTATTTTTTTCAGGATTATTTTATTTAACTTTATTTATTTATTTATATTTGACCACAGAGGGACAGAGTGAGAGAAAAAGAGAGAGGGAAAGTGAGAAAGCAAGCCACCAGGTCCAGGACTTGAACCACAGTTAGGCCTGTGGGAGTCCAGCACACTTAACCACCACGCCACCTGCTGGCCCCAATAAATGTTAACTATTAATAAACTTAAACACGTTGACCTTACTTTCAAGGTGTTTCATAACCTGGCCTCTGTCCACCTAACCTACTGTCCCATTACTCTGTCTGCTTTATTAAGAGTTTTGCTGCTTTCCTCACTGAAACAGGAGTCTATGCAAAACTCCATATGATTTCTGCTGCCTGGAAAGTCCTTAGGAATTCAAATCCTACCCAGTCTTCAAATCTATTATTTTATTTATTTATTATTTTATTTTATTTTATCTTATTTTGTAATTTTCCAGAGGGTGAGTGTGCTCACCAGAGATGGAGTTGGGGGTGGGGGAGGAAGCACCTTACCGGTAGGGCATGGTCATACCACAATCCCTTCTCCTGTATTTCTCCATTTTTTAGGGTTTGGGGCACACAAGCACATGTGCCTGGGGTGTTTTTCGAGCTGCCATGACCAGAATTCGAGCCAGGTAGTCAGCATTGTGGTATCTGCCTCCCTTAACGACCAGGCCACAGGGCCTGCCCCCTTCCGTTACCTTGTATTGTGTCTTACCACTACTTTAGTTTTCATCAACCATCTTTCCTTTCGAATCCACAGTACCATAGGATTTAGTGAACCATTTTACACTCACCATTCCTGCTTGTGAGTCAGCTCTATCTCTCCAATAGCTTAGAAACTCCCTGGCGGCATAAATGATATCTAATATGGAGCCCTCTATCAGTGAAGTGAACAGTTTGCTTTTATTCCACTTCAGTTTATCTGTACAGAGGTTCAACATAGGCAACAGAGAATTCAGAGATTTAATACCAGGTTAGTTAGGGATGGAGACCATGGTGTCTGTCCTGTCTGTGCCCTTCTCCAAATGCAGACTCCCTTCACTTAAGATCCAGAAAACACCCATTTCATTTCTGAACCACGGAAGTAGAACATACCTTACCCACATATGTTCATCAAATAGACTTCTTTACCTAATTATTTCCTCCTCATTTGAGTTTCTTATGAGTAATGATCATGACTTCCTCTTTTAGTTCTTTTTTTTGGGAGAGGTTTTTTTCCGCTATAGGGCGTGTGCGCTCGCCAGACAGACAGAGAGAGACATAGAGACAGAAAGCGAGAAATCACCCCCCAGGGGGGATGGTCACGCCGCAATCCCTTCTCCTCCATTCTCCTCTCGGGATCTTGGGCACGCACGCACACACGCCCGGCGTGAGTTGTAAGCCACCGGGTCCGAGACGCGAACCGTGGTCGACTACATGGGAGTCCAGCGACATAGCCATTACGCTAACTGCTGGTTCTCCTCTTTCAGTTCTTGACTCTTAAAAAATCTCCACCCTTAAGATCATTGGGATGCTCATAACCTAAGTGTAAAGGGCTGACTTTGGGAATAGATGGACTGGAATAATTTGGGGAAATGGTGAAGGGTGCCTCCAGAGGTCTAGAGTGCAGAGACCTTGCCCAGAATCCTTATTCTGTGTTGATTTCAACCCTGGACTGCAGCCTCAGCTGACTCTGGATACGTGTTGTTGCTTCACGTGTCTCCTAGTCCTCACTGTTTCCTGTAGTGGTTCTTCACATACTCCCATGCCAATCTCTAATCATTTCCAAACCACCTGTGGGATTGCTAGCTTACTTACTGAATGCACTGCCACAGAACAAAGAGCCCAGAAATGAGTGGGGCAAGAGGGATCGCTAAGGAGAGAGGGATCCCAGCATCTGAGGGGAAGAGATGCAGCTTCTCCAAGTCTGGTAGGAAGGCGCGGGCATCCTCCAGAGCTGCCTGAGCCGCCACAGTAAAGTTGGGGTCACCGGAGATTAAAACATCAAAGACACAGGAATGGAAGTAGGCATCTTCAACTGGAAGCCCTTCCTTGCACAGCTGTCTGGCAGTGTCAAAGGTCATAGCTCCCCGACGGCTACGCTCTGAGCGAGAGAGTCGCTGACTTGGAGGGCAACCCCCAACACAGAGCTGCAGATCCTGCTCAGCAGAGAAGGCCCTGGCCACGTCCTCTGCTACCTTGATGGAGAAAGAAAGCTGCCCAGCTGTCTGCCGAATTATTATAGTTGTGCCGATGTAGGCAGCTCGGATCTCCACGTGGCTCCCAGGGTGTGCAGTTTGAATGGACAAACTTGAGCCCCCGGGTCGGTCACCTCCATTGATAGAACCATCTTCAAAGGCTGCAGGAAGATTGTCCACCTCAGCCTGGTAGACCTTCTGATCAATGCATTCCTGCATGTTCTTAAATATGATGGTGAGCTGTGGGGGCAAGAGGGATAATAGTTCATTTGGGGCTCATTGCATGCTCCCCCAGTCAGCCCTCGTCCGTGGTCAGGGACCTGATCCAAGCGCAGAGGCAAGGACTCTCATGGCTCTCACTCCTGATCTCCTCTCCTGTTTGTGTTCCAGCGTGGGCTCACCTCTGCTCAACCTCTCTCTCCTTTGGGGGCTCAACCTCAGCAACTCCCAAGGAAAAGTTTCTTTCCGAAACCCCTCAACTCTGCTCTCCCCAACTTTCCTTCCAGTATTCTGTTTTTGACTGAAATTCTCATCAGGGGAAAGTGATCTATAGGAACGCGTGTTTGGTTGGAGGGATTGATTCAAGACGGGAGTGACTTGAGGAAGAAAGCCGGTGGGGGCGCTGCTGGAGAACAGTGGAGAAGAGGAGGGAATGATACCGTGGGGTGACTTTGAGAGGAGCTCATGCGGTGGGTTGGGAGGAAAGTTAAGGCCCTGACCTTCCGGGTGGTGGTAGCGTTGGCCCCCGATGTCACAGGGGAGCTGGTGGCCTGGACATAAAGGAAGTCGTTATCCAGCAGGGGCCAAGCTCCTTGCACACGGCACGTGTGAAAGTGGTGATGGAAGCTGCGCACATGGGGGTCCCCGAAGGAGGCACAGTGCAGGAAGCCGGGAGGACGACCGTGCAGCCGGGAAAATCGGCTTTCGTAGTCACAGGGGTCCGGCGCGGGGGGTCCGGGACTCGTGCCGGGAAGGGCGGGACCGCGGGGTGGGGGCGGGGCCGTCGGGCCCTGGCGCGAGCAGTTGTGCTGAATCATCAGGTCCTCGATGCCGTGCACAGCCGAGTGGAAGGCGAGGTCCCCGCGGCAGGTGCGGGCCGTGCGCCGAGTGCAGAGCGCGTAGGAGCGGAGGGCTCGACAGAGACCGCCGGAGCCCACCCCTCCACCCCGGCCGCCGCCGCCTCGAAGCGCTCCTGGCGAACCCCCACCTCTAAGGCTCAGGGTGGACGACACATACTCAGCATTGCAGCGGAGGATCTTGCATTGAGAATGAGCTGAGGACAGAAGGAAGAGGGTTGTGAGAAAGTCCACAGACCGCTCGCTCTGTCGGAGTATGTTCATAACTCCCCTAAATCTCATTAGGAGGATTCAGCTAGTTCCTAAAACCAACCACGGGCCTCCCCCAGGCCCCCAACCCCTCCTCCCACCTCCGTCCTCTCCTCACTCAGTCTTACTAAAAATGTGGAAGCCCGCTAGATCTCTTCTCCCTGTCGTTAAGGGCTTGTGCCCTTCCTCAAGTTGAAAGGGAAACAAAATATGCCTACTTGAGAGTGGGGAGAGTGACCGGGACTCCTCGGCACCCATTTCTCCTCACTGGCACGTGCTTACACCCACCCCGACGTGGCCTACCCTCCAAATTTCCCGAAACCCCTCCCTGGCCCTTCCTTACCATGTCCACAGAGGAGCAGCAGGAGAGTAAGAGTGCTTAGAGTTGGGGGATTGCCATGGGAGGGCCGGGGACCATGTGGCTGGCCCGAGTTTCCCATACCTATCCAGCCAGGTCCCCCCCAGGCGCCGTTCTTGCCAGCGGATGACCCTCCTACCTAGTGAATTTTGATCAGTGGTCCTGTAAGTGACTGAAAAAGAAATTTGGCTGGGCATGGGGAGAGAGAAGAGTTGAAGATTGGTCAGGGTGATGTGAAGAGAATCTGGGGAGATCAAGAAAAGGGTGAGCAGACTGGAGTTTGGGAAGCATGGGGCTCCCCAAACTATGAGTGTGACAGTTGAGCTCTGTGCCCGGCTCCTGCAGCCACTTTCAGACCCCTTGTGCAATAGTCCCAGGTGGGGGTGGATGGAGGTGGAATGGACTTGGGGGGGCAGAGTCCACTGCATTGCCCCATCCAGAGCTTCCAAATAGCAGATACGTCAGAAATGAAGGGATCATGGGGATAGATTAGATTCCCGTCAGCCCATCAGATTCCCCAATAAATTTAGGATCTGAAAGTATTTGAGAAACGTACCTCTTTTCATCCCTCCCCATCAGGAGGGTCACCCTTCAGCAGGCATTCATTATTTTCCTCCCTTGTGTCTGAAGAACACAAGAAGGAGTTAGGGTGGAGTACCCGTGGCCCCTAGAACATCGGTATCCAGGAAGAGGGAACCGATCTTGTCAATCTGCTCTAGAGAGCCGCAATTATAGCCCTGCTCTCGTGGCATAACGGGATGCAAACCAAGCACACAAATCAATATTTGCTTTTTCTAAGTCAACAGTTCTTGTATTTTTCCAAACCTGATTGAAGATTAATTTCCATTAGTCTCCTCTTTGTGAATTCTGGAGTTTTCGGTCTTTTTGAAGAAGACGGGGGCTGAGGAGAGGCTAACTCCCTCCTTCCACACTTCCCTGCCCTGTGGTACAGATATGATTGGAAGAAGAGTCCTGCAGGAGGGAGAATAGGATGAGGGGACTAGAGCTGTGGGGAGAGACTGTTTCCCAGGGGTAGCCCCAACTTCGAAGCCCCACGTGAATGGCATGGCTAAGCAGAGCAGTGTAGAAGACTGTCAGTGACTAATCATCTGAGGGCAGGTTCGGTTTTGGTGGGAAAATAGGGTGTGAGTAACTCCTCCTGAAACTTCATCAGAAGTCTTGATGTAACAGGGTGAGGAGGGAGCTAAGGCTGCCAGAGGAGAGAGATTCAACTTTGCATGGCCAGAGTCCAGACATGAATTGGGCAGAAGGAGACATGGAGATTGGGGTACTTTGGTAGAGAAAGATCCTAGCATTCAGGTAGAAACACCCAAGTAGGTGTCTGGAATTTTATAAAAGTCTAATTTCAATCCGAAAGCTTGTTAAAGGAATTGTAATTTCATTTTGACTTACTGTTTCCAGAGGTGAGACATTATTCTGATATCCAATTCTCCAGCCATGGCTGCCTTCTCTGAGGGTCAGCTCCAGCCTGGGGGTCCCTTGTTTCTTTCTCCATGTTGCCCCCAGACCCCAGGACCAGCAGCAATCTCACTGAGGTCAGGGATCCAGAGAAGATTTGGTGTGGGGGAAAGCAGGGGTATGTGGCTGGCCGGAGCACTGGACAGCTGAGTGGGGGAGGGAGGTGGCTACTGAGTTGACAGTTTTAAAAATAGCTAAGTCCAAAATTCCAGGAACGTTGGTGGGGGTAGGGTGTGGGAATAGGGGGAGTAGGAAAGGCAGGAAGATTATAAAGTGTTCGGAATTTGGGATACCAAGTTGGGGGTGGTATGACAGGCAAGTCAGATATCTATTTCCAGCTTGTATGATTCTGCGGTCACCCCCTACTCCAGGCAGCCCTCCAGCATTCTAAATAATATACTCTGGACCTTTCACATTTACAGTAGGCAATTGGATATCTTCAGTTTACCACCTGCATCCTTGCTATATTGAATATTACATTTAGTTTCTGCAGATAGTATCTGGGAGGTAGCTGACTTTAAAAAAGATCCATAGCAGACGTAATTGACAGCCTCTCCTCTAGCTTTGCAGAGTATTTCAGGAGGACTAAAAAAGCCAGCTGTCCAGAGAAGAAATCTGAGCTCTGAGTGGTTTAGGATGAGGGCTTGTTCACTCTATCCAGTTCAGATCCTTGCAGCTGTTTATCTCTCGGTCTCCTCCATTTTAATCACCTTAGTTAGTACCACAATTCCTCTTCCCTCCCCCTCATCAATACCCGAAAAATATAGACTCCTGATTTGCTGGGGAAGAAGGCTAACAAAGGCAAAGAGATGATGAAAAAATGGAGATAAAATTTGTTGAAGGCTACTAATTCACAGGGAAGGGGTAGTTGGAGGGATAAACCAAGAGAAAGAAATTTAAAAAGATACTTTGGGGAAAATATAATCCTGTAAACTTTCACGATATCGCAACCCAGGAATTTAGTCATGTCCTGTTTTCAGGACATAGGCATATCTCATCATCATCTCTTTTTTTTGGAGAAATTTTTTGCGCGTGTGCGTGTGTGCCCAAGATCCCAAGAGGAGAATGGAGAAGGGATTGTCCTGTGGCCATCCCCTCGGGGGGTGATTTCACTATTTCTGTTTTTCTGGTGAGTGCACACGCCCTATAGCAAAACTCTCTAAAAACAAACAAACAAACAAAAACAACAACAGCAATAAAGAATTACAGCACGGCCATCCCCCCCTGGAGAATGAGTTCTCACTTTCCTTCTCATTGTCTCTCTCTGGAGAACACACACGCCCTACAGCAAAACCTTAAAAAAAAAAAAAAAAAAAAAAAAAAAGTTCAGTATTACAAAGTATTTTGTAGGTAAAGTCTGTAGGATTTTCTGATACTTAGGCATTATTTGTTTTCAATTGTTTATTTATTTATTTCATTTGGCATACAGCACATACATTCACCAGAGAAAGAAGAGAGAGAGAAAGCCACCAGGTCCAGGACTCAAACCGCAGTCGGCCATGTGGAAGTCTAGTGCCTTAACCAGCACGCCATATGCTGGCCCCAAAGCATTGTTTTTAAGTCAGCCATGTGGGATCCAATGCCTTAACAACCATGCCACTTACTAGGATCCCCACCCCCATTTTTACTACTCGTAATAATGTCTATTTTTTTTAAAGAATTATTTTATTTAACTTTATTTATTTTAATTTGAACAGAGATGGACAGAGTGAGATAGAGAGTGAAAGCAAGACAGCAAGCCTCTAGGCCCAGGCCCCAAACTGTGGTCAGCTATGTGGGAGTCCAACACCCTTAACCACCACACAACCTGTCGGCCCCACAATGTCTATTTTTAAAAGTAGAACAAGTCATTTTTCTCATTATTCTCTTCCCAATAAGGCCTTAAGCTAGTCTGCTTTCTATAATGCTATGGCTTCGTACTCTTTTAGGAGATGGCCACTAACCCTTTGCTTACACCTCTCAGGCCAATGTGGAGCATGGAGCAGTCCCTTTAGATCTTACTAGTCCCATTTATAGACCTGTATCCTTTACGCTTTTGGAGTTATTTATATCATAGTTTAAAATTACTGCAAGGTCACAGTACCTTTTTGGGTTGCGGATTCTTTACAGCTTCAGAATACTAAAGGTAGTGTAATGAGCTGGATGCCAGCTACTAATTTTTTTCAAAAGTTTATTTATTTCTGGGACCAGCAGTTAGCATAATGGCTATGTCGCTGGACTCCCACGTAGTCGACCGTGGTTCGAGTCCCGGACCCGGTGGCTTAAACTCACGCCGGGTGCGTGTGCATGCATGCCCAAGATCCCGAGAGGAGAATGGAGGAGAAGGGATTGTGGCGTGGCCAGCCCCGCCCCCCGGGGGGTGATTTCTCGCTTTCTGTCTCTCTGTCTCTCTCTGTCTGTCTGGCGAGTGCATGCACACTATAGCAAAAACCTCTCCAAAAAAAGAAAAAAAAAGTTTATTTATTTATTCCATGAACAAGAGAGACACTGAGAGAACGAGGCAGAGATGCAACACCTCTAGCAGGATCTGCATGCTCTCCCAGCAGCCTGGGATCATGGCGTGCAGTGCCTGACAACTCAGAGAGGTTTCCGGATGAGAACTTGAAACCTTCCCAGACGCATCAGCCTCAAAGACCTGGTGTTTTACCACCACACCAGCACCTAATTTCCATACCATCTGTACTAGGATAAAATAGTCCACCTGTCGGGCTAGCAGGTGGCATGGAGGTTAAGGCATTGGACCCACATGGCCAACTGGGAAGTTAGAGTCCTGGACCTGGCAGCTTGAAAATGATGCTGGACGTGTGTATGTGCATGCCCAAAATTCCAAGAGAAGGGATTTGAGCATGGCCATCATCCCTGAAGGGTGATTTCTCACTTTATTTCTGTTTCTCTCTGTGCGGTGTACCATCCTATACCCAAAAACTAAAAAACAAAACCCAGAAAAATCCCACACATGGCTAAGAGTATAGCTACCCTTTCCACCTTTTTCTTTTTTTAATTTAGGTTATTGCATTTTTCAGTCTAAAATTTCATTTTGTTCTGTTTTTCTTCTATTGTTTTAGAATTATTTTATTTAGGGACCAGCAGGTGGCGTGGTGGTTAAGGCGTTGGACACTCCCACATGACCAACCACGGTTCAAGTCTCGGACCTGGTGGCTTGCTTTCTCGCTTTCCTTTTCTCTGTGTGTCTGTCTTTCTCTGGTTAAAGTAAAAGGTAAATGGGGACCAGCATGGTGGTTATGTTGCCGGACTTCCATGTAGTCGACCATGGTTTGAGTCTTGGACCTGGTGGCTTAAACTGACTCCGGGCACATGTGCGTGCATGCCCAAGATCCTAAGAGGAGAATGGAGGAGAGGGGATTGCGGTGTAGCCATACCCCTTGGGGGGTGTTTTCTCACTTTCTGTCTCTCTATCTCTCTGTGTCTTTCTGGCGAGCGCACACACCCTGTAGCAAAAAATTCTCAAAAAATAAAATAAATAAAAATTAAATGAATGCATAAATAAAATTAAATGAGTAATTCTCTTTAAAAATTATTTTATTTAACTTTACTTATCTATTTACTTATGTTTTAAATTTGAACAGAGGACAGAGCAGGAGATAGGGAGAGAGACTGAAAGAAAGCAAGCACCACATCCAGGACTCAAACCACAGTTGACCATGTGGAAGCCCAGCACCCCTAATCATCACACCACCTGCTGGGTTCCTTTTTATTTATTTATTTTTATTTATTTATTGAGAGGTTTTTGCTATAGGGCACGTGCACTCACCAGAAAGACAGACAGAAACAGAGACAGAAATCAAGAAATCACCCCCAGGGGGGATGGCCACACCGCAATCCCTTCTCCTCCATTCTCCTCTCAGGATCTTGGGCACACATGCACACGTGCCCGGCGTGAGTTTAAGTCACCGGGTCCGGAACTCAAACAATGGTCGACTACATGAGAGTACAACGATATAGCCATTATGCCATCTGCTGGTCCCATTTTTAAAATAATTATTTTAGGGGCCAGCAGGTGGTATGCTCCTGCATGGTCAACCATGGTTCAAGTGCCAGACCTGGTGGTTTACTTTCTCACTTTTCCTCTCACTCTCTCTCTCTGTCTCTTTCTGGTCAAAGTAAAATAAATGAATGAATAAATTTAAAAAATAAATGATTCTGGGACCAGCAGTTAGCGTAATGGCTATGTCGCTGGACTCCCATGTAGTCGACCACAGTTTGAGTCCTGGATCCATTGGCTTAAACTCACGCTGGGTGCGTGTATGTGTGTGCCCAAGATCCCGAGAGGAGAATGGAGGAGAAGGGATTGGGGCGTGGCCATCCCCGTGGGGGGTGATTTCTCGCTTTCTGTCTCTCTGTCTTTCTGGCGAGCACACGCACCCTATAGCAAAAACTTCTCAAAAAAAAAAAGAAATTAAATGATTCTTATTAAAATTTTTAAAAACTATTATTTAATTTTATTTTATTAATCAGTATCATTATTATTATCTTAATTGAACAGAGAGAGAGACAGAGATAGAGGAAAATTGAGAAAGCAAGCTGCCAGATCAAGCACTCAAACCACAGTCAGCCGTGTGGGAGTCCAGTGCCCTAACCACCATGCCATTTGCTGGCCCCGATTCTGTTTTTCTATATTCTCTTTTTTTCCCCTTTTTTCTTTTTTGTTAAAGTCTATTCCTTTTATGAGAATGAGAGCTAGAGATAAAAAGAAAGACAAGTGACTTCAACAGAGTCTTACTCGGTGACCACTGTCCTCATAGGTTGACAGCAGAATGAAACCCATGATCTTCCACATGGATTCAGCTTCACTTGAACAGCACATTATAGCTGTGACACTGAGCTGGCCCTACCTTGTTTCCTTACTGAGACTTTTTTATTTCTTTGGGGGAGCCTTTATTTTTTTTATCATTCATTTCAAGCATGTTCGTAATGCCTTACTGAAGCAATTTTATAATGACTGCTTTAAAATTTTTCAGATAATTTTAATATCTCTATTATCTAGGTGTTGTCTGTTTTCATTCAGTTCAAGATTTTTATTATTGATATAATGAATGTTTTTTTTTATTGAAACCTGGACATTTTGGGCATTATGTTTTAAGACTCTAGATCTTTCCTTTTTTTTTTTTTTTTTTAAGAATTATTTTAGAAAGGACCAGCAGGTGGTGTGGTGGTTAAGATGCTGGACGCTCCCACATGGCCGACCACAGTTTGAGTCCTGGGCCTGGGGGCTAACTTTCTCACTTTCTCTCTCTGTGTCTCTCTAGTCAAATTAAATAAACTAATGAATAAATAAAAATTTTTTTAAAAAGGAATTATTTTAGGGGTCCAGCAGGTGGTATGGTGGTTAAGACACTGGACACTCCTGCATGGCCAACCACAGTTTGAGCCCTAGACCAGGCGGCTTGCTTTCTGACTTTCTGTGTGTGTGTCTTTCTGGTCAAATTAAAATATAAATGAATTAATAAATAAAATTAAATAAATAATTCTTTTGAAAATAATTATTATTATTTTAGGGGCCGACAGGTGGTGTGGTGGTTAAAGGTGCTAGATTCCCACATGATTGACCACGATTCGAGTCCCAGACATGGCGATTTGTTTTTTTGCTTTCTCTGTCTCTTTCTCTCTCTGTCCAGTCAAAATTTTTTTCCTTTTTATTTATTTATTTATTTTTGGGGAGGAGAAGTTTTTGCTATAGGGTGCATGTGCTTGCCAAAAAGACAGAGAGACAGAAAGCAAGAAATCACCCTCCATGGGGGATGGCCATGCCACAATCCCTTTTCCTCCATTCTCTTCTCGAGATCTTGGGCATGCACACACATGCACCAGGCTTGAGTTTAAGCCACTGGGTCCAGGACTTGAACTGCAGTGGGCTACATGGGAGTCCAGCAACATAGCCATTATGCCAACTGCTAGTCCCTGTCCCGTCAAATTTAAAATAATAATAATAATAATAATAATAACAACAACAAATGGAAATAAATAAATAAAATTTTTTAAAATCATTATTTTATTTAACTTTATTTTAATCTGACCAGAGAGGAACAGAGTGTGAGAGAGAGAGCAAGAGAAAGCCGCTAGCTCCAGGACTCAAACTGCAGTCAGTCATGTGATAGTCTAGAGCCCTTCACTACCACACCACCTGCCAGCTCCTTCTTTTCTTTTTTTAGGAGAGATTTTTGCTATAGGGCATGTGTGCTTGCTAGAGAGACAGAGAGACAGAAAGCAAGAATCACCCCCAGAGGGATGGCCACGTTGCAATCCTTTCTCCTCCATTCTCCTCTCAGGATTTTGGGCATGCACGCACATGCACCTGGTATGAGTTTTAAGCTTCTGGGTCTGGGACTTGAACTGTGGTCAACCTACATGGGAGTCTGGCTGCTAAAACTTCTGTTTTGGTAGACTTTCTCTGGTACTGCTCAAATAGGAAGGATGTAGGGGGCAGTAGAGAGTGCTGGTAGGTATGTGAAGTCCAGGTTGGTAGCCAGCAAGTGGCATGGTGATTAAAGGCACTGGACTCTCACATCAGTGACTGTGATTCAAGTCCTAGACCTGCTTGCTTTCTCTCTTTCCCTCTCTTTCTGTGTGTCTCTCTCTGGTAAAATTTAAAATAAAATAAAATAAATAAAGTTAAATAAAAATAATAAAAAGTCCAGTTTTTTCACTTGGCCTCCATTGAAACCTGAAGGGAGAGGATCCTCATTACTGCTGGGCAGAGGTAGGAGTTCCAGCTCCCCACTAGGCCTCTGCTGAGACCAACCTAACTGGGAGCCATGGGAGTGCCCTCTTCTTGCCCCCCACATGGCCTTGACTGATACTGGGGGATGATAGTAGCCTCATTAACCTGTTGAAAGACCTGAAAGTTTTGTCTGACACTACCCCAGCAGGAAAGAGATGTGACACCCTCTTAGTGTCCTGCTGAGGGTAAAAGTTTAGGTACTCCATTCAGTCTTCGATGGTGTGTGTGTGTGTGTGTGTGTGTGTGTGTGTATAACCACAATTTGTTTCTGAAACAAAGTAGTTTGTTACAGAAACAAAGTAGTCATTATTTAAAAGTTTTTTGGAACAGAGTAGTCATAATTTAAAAATTTTCTGCTTTGCTAGGATGCCTCACTCTTGGTCTTTTGGCCAGAGAGAGTAGGCTTTTATCAAGGATTTTTTTTTTCCTGCTCCCTTTGGTGTTTCCAGCTTCTTCAGCTCTAAGTCTGGAATATAGGAGGCAAAGAGAAAGTCCAGGAAACTCATCATGTTTTTCCTTGGGTTCTGGGGCCCCTAGCTGGTCTGCTTCCTTCCCTCTCTAGCTTTCGAAGTCTCCTTATGTTTGTTTAGAGAGCTCACACTTTCCTTAAATTCTCATGTGTTACCAAAAATTACCAGCAGGTGGCAGAATTAATAAAGTACTGCCCATCAAAGCACACAGAGGCCGATGTCCTCTGTGACAAAGAGAAACCAACTCTATTATCTGTATTCATCCCAAGTACCATCTCAAGATGTTGCTCTGAAATTAGAGCCTCCCCCCTCCACCTCCCACCCTCAGCCTTGGAGCACAAGTTGCTGCCAGGTGGAAACAGTTGGAGTAAAATAAAGTGGGTTCTGTTAGGTTCCTTGGTGAGTGACAACAGGGTTCTTGAGTTTTTGTGCAAATAAATGTCTAGCATTTAGTTATTTTTCTCCCTAACTTCTGGCATTTAAACCCATAGAATGTGGAGATGAGTAAAAGATTAATATTCTTCTTAAACGACATTTTAACACTGGTACTTTAAAAGCAGAACAAAATCATAAAAGGACACCCCCTTTTTCTGTCAGGACTTGCTGATATACCCACATCATTAATAACACCTTTTTTTTTTTTTCAGTTTTAGTTTTAGTTTAGTTTTGTTTTGTGCTCTTGCCAGAAGAAGACTGAAAGAGGAAATGAGAAATCATTCCTTGGAAGGATAGCCACATCACAATCCCTTTTCCTCCATTCTCCCCTTGGAATTCTGTGCTCCCAGGTGCACGAGCAGGCATGATTTTCAAGCAGATGATCCTGGACTCAAGCCTCAGTTGGCCATGTGTGATTCAGCACCTTAATCTCCATGGCACCTGCAGGCCTCAAATAATACCATTTTGGACCAGCAGTTAGTGTAATGGCTATGTCGCTGGACTCCCATGTAGTTAACTGCGGTTCGAGTCCCGGATCCGGTGGCTTAAAACACGCCGGGCATGTGTGTGTCTGTGCCCAAGATCCCGAGAGGAGAATGTAGAAGGGATTGCGGCGTGGCCATCCCCCCTGGGGAGTGATTTCTCGCTTTTTGTCTCTCTCTGTCTTTCTGGCGAGCACACGTGCCCTATAGCAAAAACCTCTCCCCCCAAAAAATAAATAAATAATAATATAATTTTTAAAAAATTATTTATTTATAAAAGAATTATTTAACTTTTATTTATTCATTTTAACTTGACCAGAGAAGGACAGAGTGAGAGAAAGAGGGAGAGAGAGAGAGAGAGAGAGAGCGAGCCTCCAGGTTCAGTACTCAAACTGTGGTCAGCCATGTGGGAGTCCAGTGCCCTTAACCACCATGCCATCTGCTGGCCCCAATAATACCATTTTTAAACTCGATTTTTTTATTCATTTTCAGAAGCATGTCTTATGTCAGTGGGTGTGGGGGGGCATTGCTTTTTAAAATTTCTATTTGAAATCAGGTGCACAGAGCTAACCATATTGTGGTCATCTGACAAAAAAAAAAAAAAAAAAAAAAAAGCCTGAGTGGGAGGCTTTGTTTTTTTTCAACTTTGTGTATTTAAATTGTCAAACCTACAGAAAGGGTGAAAGTGTTGTACAGTATAATAAACACTCAATTGTTAACATTTTGCCACATTGGTATAAAAGTAAACCTGTAATACACTGATAGTTTAAAACATTCCTTCAGTCTAGGCACACACCGTTTTTTGACTTTCTCCTCTCTTCCTTTTTCCTCAAACTAAAAATTTAAGTTCCGACATTCTGTGAGTCTAGTCTCCCACAGAGGAGTAAAGCTCAGCTCCCGCCGCCGAGCACCACCCCTCCGCGGACTGAGTGATTTCACTTGTCTGTAATCGTTTAGCCTAGGTGTTCTCAATTCGCACACACGATAGGATCTCCCAGCGTCACGCACGCGACGTCCATTACTTTCCTGAAGGCAAAGTTCCTGGTCTTTTCGGTCAAAGATCCAGCTGGGGACCTTTACTTTTTAACTGATCGCAGTTCAGTAATCGCTGCAACTACGGTCTGAGAGCTGCCTCTCTGTCTCGCTCTTCTCTCTAGACATTTGGTCGCTGATCTTGCGGACTGAGATCGTGTACCTACGATCTTCCCTCCGCTCCGAGAGCGAGGCTCAGAAATTTTTTGTGTTTTCAACTCCGCGAAGAAGGAACCGAGAAGTCCCGACGTGGGAGAAGGACGGTGCATGAAAATCTCCAAACCCGGATGGTCAAAACACAGTACAATACAAAATAAGCGGGAATAACACGCTTAGTTAGAATCATATTCTCTTAACAGCAAGCTGTAGCCAGCCTCCCTGGTGGTCTAGTGGTTAGGATTCGGCGCTCTCACCGCCGCGGCCCGGGTTCGATTCCCGGTCAGGGAAGGAGGACTTTTATTTACTAAATTGCAGGTTTTAAAATAGACAAAGCAATGTTAGCTTTTTCATTCACCCCAATACAGAAAAAACAGAAAAACACAAAGAAAAGATCCACTCACAGTTTTACCATAAAAAACCACTGTTGATATCCAGTTTATGAAACAGAAATTGAACCATGCTATACATAGTATTTTAAAGTTAACAATATATTTTGAAAACTTTCCAGTAGAGATATATATTTGTCAGCAATAGTTTTCTTTCCGTTTAATTATTTAATTTTTGAAACATGCAAAAAGATATGAACTGATAAACCTGTTTTCACCTCTTCCTTCTATTTTCCCTCTAATGAGGCAACAGTGTTAAGGTTCTTAATTATAATGTTGGAGATATTTTAAGCAAATGCAAGTACACGCATATATACATTTAGATATGCTCTACCCCTTGTGCCAATGGTAGCAATTTATACACACTTTCCTGCACTTTGCCTTTTCTATTTAATAGTATATTTGAGAGTATATCATTACTGATTAGATATAAAGAGCTTCCTCGTTCTTATGATACACAACATTAGATTGTGTGAATATTCCATAATTAGTCTAACCAACTTCCTTTAAAAAAAAAAGAATTATTTATTATTATTGTTGTTGTTGTTAATATTATTTTTCACATGAGTTTTGCCAGAGAAAGACAGAGAGAGAGGGAGAGTGAGAAAGCAAGCTGCCAAGTCCAGGACTCAAACCATGGTCAGTCATGTAGGAATTCCAGCACCTTAACCACCCTACCACCTGCTGGCCCACCAATTTCCTTTTGATGAGCACTAGATTATTTCTAACTCTTACTATTACGAATAATATTGCCATAAATAATCTTGTACATAGGTCATTTGCATGTGTGTGGAATAAACATCCAGGAATTGAAACACTAGTTCAAAAGGTATAGGTGGATAGCTACATGTTCCTTTTTGCTCCTCAGGCTGGCTTCAGCCAGCTCACTGGCTGTAGAAAATAGTGAGAGAAATTACTTACTTTGATGTTTTGGGGGTCAAACCCAGCATCACCCAAGAAGAATTGCAAATGGCTGGTGCCAGTAGGTGGTGTGGTGGTTAAAGGCACTGGGCTCCCACATGGCTAACTACGGTCCAAGTCCTGGACCTGGTGGGTTGCTTTCTTGCTTTCCCTCCCTGTCTCTCTCTCATCGAACTGGAAAATAATAATAATAAATAAATATAGATAAAATAATTCTTAAAAAAAAAAAAAAAGAATTGCAAACGGCTTACAGGAAAACGGGCTTGAAATATTACCCTGGTAAGACTCCAAAAGAAGAAAGAAGTTTTTTTTGTTTGTTTGTTTGTTTTTTTTGTTTTTTTTTTAATTTTTATCTTTTATTTTTCTTTCTCAGATCAATTAAATTCACATTTTACATAAAGTCCCCATTGTGATGTATACAATATACATATATATATATATATATATATATATATATATATAGTTTTCAACAGAGAACTCTACATTTTTTTGGTGTTAAATGTTTCTTCCCTTTGCCCCTCACGCCCACTCTCCACCACCCACTCCCCTCCCCTGCAGCCTCTGGCATCCACATTCGTCCTTTCCACTATCATATCTTCAAATCTTTCTCCCTTTGCCAGAGTGCTAACTTTTTTTTTTTTTTAATCATTGCACATCTTTACAGTGTACAACATGGTTTTTCCCAGCATGAGTATAGTGCACATCAGTCAAGACAATATTACCATATACATTATCAACAGACAACTTTTCATTTTTGTGTCTATTAAGTGTGTTGTTTGCTCCCTGAATCCCTCCCCTCCGCCCTCCATCACTCACCCCCATCACCCCTCCCACACTGTCTCCAGCATCTGCAGCTGCCATCCCTGCCACCATACCCTCCAGTTCCGTCAGTTTTTTCTTTTTTTTTTTTTTTTTTTCCAATTATCAGTTCATACAGTCTTCAACAACAGGGAACACAGATTCTACTCAGGGTTGGATTAAGGGTGGGTCCCGTGCAGTTCTGCAACTGCAGGTGAGTCTCCACGGAACACAGTTTCAGGAAAGCGGCTCTGTTAAGCAGAGAGGGTTATCAGTTGATGCGGCACAGCATCCAACCTGTGACCACCAGGAATGGTGCTGTGGGGATCTGCAACGCAAGTCATCCTCGGGCATCTGGCCTCCCCAAGAATGACAGAATAGTTCCTGTTCTTCCCTGAGGTAATGCAGGGCTGGCAACCATCATCCTCTCACTGTCCATAGGCAGAGACAATCCTCCCATACAATATATTTCTCAATTGGTTTAAGACAGCTTAAGTTTCTTTCTGTTGCTTATAGTTGCAAGTTCTTAATCCTTGTTTTTGACTTCAGCTTGCCGCCCACGGCCGGCGACCATGCGCAGGCGCAGGCCCGGCAGCCACATGCAGGCCCGGCGGTCACGCGCTGGCCCGGCGGCTATGCACAGGCCCAGCGGCCACGCTCAGGCACGGCGGCCACTCGCAGGCGCAGGCCCAGCTGCCATGCACAGGTCCGGGGGCCACGCGCAGGCGCAGGCCCGGGGGCCACACACAGGCCCGGCGGCCACGTGCAGGCCCGGCGGCCATGCGCAAGCACAGGCCCGGCAGCCACGCACAGGCCCAGCAGCCACGCTCAGGCCCGGCGGCTATGCACAGGCCCAGCGGCCACGCTCAGGCACGGCGGCCACTCGCAGGCGCAGGCCCGGCTGCCATGCACAGGTCCGGGGGCCACACGCAGGCCCGGCGGCCACACACTGGCGCAGGCCCGGCTGCCATGTGCAGGTCCGGGGGCCACGTGCAGGCCCGGCGGCCACGCACAGGCGCAGGCCCGGCAGCCACGCACAGGCCCGGCGGCCACATGCAGGTGCAGGCCTGGCAGCCACACGCAGGCCCAGCGTCCACGCACAGGCCCAGGGGCCACGCTCAGGCCCAGCGGCCACGCTCAGGCCTGGTGGCCACTCGCAGGCCCGGTGGCCACGCACGCAGGCCCGGCGGCCACACGCAGGGGCAGGCCCGGCTGCTGCGCGTAGGCGCCGGCCCGGCGGCCACACGCCGGCCCGGCAGCCACGCCAGCCCCCAGTGCGCGGTCCCCGCGCCACCTCCCGCCCACTCGCCCAGCCAAAGAAAGGAAGGATGGCGACCTCGGCCGATCCACGCTGCCGGTCGGCGTCGGCGCCGAGCGTGGGACACACCCAGCGCCGGAGAGGCAGTGGGGCCGGGCGGTCCGGGCCGTGGCACGCGGAGCAGAGCCCCGGCCAGGCCGGCACGCAAAGCAGAGCCCCGGCTGCATAGGCCGGGGCCCGCAAGCCCGGCCAGCAAGCGAAGCAGAGCCCCGCGCCGGCGCCCTGGGCCGCCTGGCACAGGCAAGAGAGAAGTTTTAACAAACTTTTCAAGTTTATGAAGTTCTCTCTCATGTAAAAAAAAGGTGGGGGGGGGACTAGCAGTTAGCATAATGGCTATGTCGCTGGACTCCCACATAGTGGACCGCAGTTCATGTCCCAGACGAAGTGGCTTAAAACTCACTCCAGGCACGTGTGCATGCGTGCCCAAGATCCTGAGTGGAGAATGGAGAAGGGATTGTGGCATGGCCATCTCCTCTGGGGGGTGATTTCTCGCTTCCCCTCTCTCTCTCTCTCTCTCTCTCTCTCTCTCTCTCTCTCTTTCTCTGTCTGGCGAGCGCATGTCCCCTATAGCAAAGACCTCAAAAAAAAAGGGGGGGGGGGAGATTATATAACAAAAGAGAGTGGGCCATTAAAGAGGGTGGAGCAGGTGGTAGTTTTGGCTCCCTGTGGACATCTTTGATATGTTTTATTGGATGAGGAGGAAGGATGCAGAGAGAAAGGGGAGGTAAAAATGTCAAGCATTAGCTCTCAGTAACCTTAGAAGACTGATACGATGTGACAAGAAAACCAACTTTGCAAAGAATGTGATTCATGACAAATGTGAAGGCCCAGGGGGTAAGAAAGAAGCGGCAGAGTGCACATGTATAATTTGAGTCCTGGACCCAGCGGCTTAAACTCATGCCTGGCGTGTGTGCATGCGTGCCCAAGATCCTGAGAGGAGAATGGAGGAGAAGGGATTGCAGTGTGGCCATACCCCCCAGGGGTGTGATTTCTCACTTTCTGTCTCTCTGTCTCTCTCTGTCTTTCTGGCAAGCGCACACGGTCTATAGCAAAAACCTCTCCCAAAAAAACAAAAACAAAAACAAACAAACAAACTAACTAACTTGCTAGCAACCTCCCTGGTGGTTTAGTGGTTAGGATTTGGCACTCTCATTGCCAAAATACTGGAATGTAAATAAGAATTAATCAGATAGGACATGGAATAGTCTATAGCAAATTGAGTCTGTATGCATGGAGTACAAAGGCTGACAGCAGTTTGAGTCCCAGACCTGGCAGCTTGCTTCTTCTCTTTCCCTTTCTCTCTGTCTCTATTGGGTCAAATTAAATAATAATAATAACAAATAAAATTAAATAAACAAATAATTCTTTTTTTTGGAAAAGTTTTTGCTATAGGATGTGTGCTCTCCAGAAAGACAGAGAGACAAAAAGTGTGAAATCACCCCCCAGGGGGGATAGCCATGCCACAATCCCTTCTCCTGCATTCTCTTGGGATCTTGGGCACGCATGCACACGTGCTCGGTGTGAGTTTAAGCCACCGCGTCTGGGACTCAAACTGCAGTCAACTACATGGGAGTCCAGCAACATAGCTATCACACCAACTGCTGGTCCCAACAAATAACTCTTTAAAAAAAACAAAAGTTCCACTAGTAGTTGTTAGGCCATACCTACAAATGATTTCAGCTATATATATGGACAAGAGTAGACTGAAATGCTAGGTACACACATTGACTTCCGTGTATGACTTTTCGTTGTTAAACTATGAAATTAAAACTCTAACTGGCATCAGATGGAAAAAACAATCTGTAAAAAAGCGTTTGTTAGTCTGTGTAGCGATTTGTATTAAGTGGGACTCAGTGTGCTGCCTCTGCATTAAATCTATTACCTCAGCCATCACTTGAAGATGGCATAATATATAATTTAATCTGCGGTATCAGTGATAGAGCTGACTCTTCTCTAAAGGAAGTGTTTATCATAATATGCTGCTTCTTGAGGGCTTGCACTTTTAGAATTGCACTCCCTTCTACTGTGTCATCTTTAAAAATATACATATAAGGGACCAGCAGTTAGCATAATGGCTATGTTGCTGGACTCCCATGTAGTCGACTGTGGTTCGAGTCCCGGACCCGGTGGCTTAAACTCATGCCGGGCGCGTGTGTGTGCGTGCCCAAGATCCTGAGAGAAGGGAGGAGAAGGGATTGCAGTGTGGCCATCCCCCCTGGGGGGTGATTTCTCGCTTCCTGTCTCTATGTCTCTCTCTTTCTGGTGAGCCCACGCACCCTAAAGCAAAAACCTCTCAAAAAAAAAAAAAAAATATATATATATATACACACATATAAAAATCAGTTCGGGGAGGGGGGCAGCTGTTGTCATAATGGCTGTCACTGGACTCCTACGTAGCCTACCGGGGGCTGAGTCCCAGACCCGATGACTTAAACTCACGCCTGGGCGCATGTGTGTGCGTGCCCAAGATCCCAGGAGGAGAATGGAGGAGAATGGAAAAGGGATTGCGGTGTCTCTCTGTCTCTCTCAGTCTTTCTGGCGAGCGCATGCACCCTATAGCAAAAACCTCTCCCAAAAAAATCAGTTCTGGGTACATTTTCTTTTTTCTTTTTCCCCCCTCTTCTCTTTGAACCATGATAATCCCCTGAGCAGTGACTTCTGGAGCTGGTAACTTAAAAATTATAAAGTGAAGACACTTTTACATGGAGAAGAAATCTACATGTATGATATAGGAAGGTGTTAGTATGTGTTACAGGCTTACTTTAAATCGTTTGACTAATGCTCCAAAGTAACTGTAATTTAATGTTGGTGGTAGAGCAGATTATGAATAGTGTTAATTTTATGTTTAAAAGTCACCACATGTCCACATGTTTATATCTGAATAACAGAATTTATGTAATTATACACTGATTACAAAGCAAAAGAAAAATAGATAGATACTAGCAATTTGCCTTCCATAGAGATTACACTAATTTATATTTTCAAAATACAATTTTAAAAACTCATCTTTTTTAAAAAATCAAAATAGATTTAGTGAATCTTTATTTCTGGACTTTTAGGTTTATTCCCTAAAATAACCCTTTGATGAACATCAAAGGGTTTATTCCCTTTACAATAACCCTTTGATGAACATCTATGTAGATATATCTTTGTTTATATCCCTAGATACTTCCTCAGGAAAAATTTTAGAATTCAAATTACTTTGCCATACCACATATCAAATGGATTGAAGAATTCGATGCAAAAATTGAAACTATTAAAAAGTTAAAAGGGGGCTGGCAGGTGGCATTGTGGTTAAAGACGCTGGATTCCCACATGGCTGACTGTAGTTTGAGTCCCAGACCTCGCAACTTGCTTTCTCGGTTTCCCTTTCTCTTTCTCTCTCGGTCTGGTCAAATTAAAAGGTAATAATAACAAATGGAATTAAACAAATAATTATTTTTTAAAAGTTTAAAGAATATACTACTGAATAATTAGCTTAGTTTAGGGGCTAAAGAAGACTTTTGCAAGGTTAAAGCAAAGTCAGAAATAATAAAGAATAAAACAAATAGGTTAGATTACATAACAGAAAATTTCTGCCCATCTAAACATCCAATAAATAATATTAAAAGACATATGATAAATTTGTATACATAGGTAGGGAAAACATAAGTATCCAATATAAAATAGGCAAAGCACATAACTCAGTAATTCTCAGAACTAGTACTAATAATTAATAAGCTTATGAAAATGACCAACCCCAACAGTAATAAAATAAATGTAAATTAAAATGAAGCTCTATATTTTTTATCTACTTTTGCAAAGATTGAAAGAATGACATTATTAATTGACTTATATAATTTGGTAATACTCATTACATAGTAAAATTGATCATATAACTCCACACAGCAATTTGGCTATATGTACCCAAAGCTTAAAAACGTGCATATATATATATACACACACACACACACACACACACACACATATGTTTTTTTGGAGAGGTTTTTGCTATATAGGGCGCATGCGCTTGCCAGAAATACAGAGAGATAGAGAGGCTGAAAGCAAGAAATCACCCCCAGGGGGCTGGCCACGCCTCAATCCCTTCTTCATTCTTCTCTCAGGATCTTGAACACGCAGGGACACGGACCCGGCATGAATTTAAGCCACCGAGTCTGGGACTCGAACTGTGGTCGACTACATGGGAGTCCAGCGACATAGCCATTACACCATCTGCTGGTCCCAAAAGGTGCATATATTTTTAATGAAACTTTTATCTTTACATGTTCTCCTAAGGGAATCTCTCAAGTGGGTAACAATGGTTGTACAAAGATGACCCCCATGATACATCCTTAATTTGTCCACGGATTTCAAAGGTTCCCTTTAAACGATGAGAAAAGAGACTATAATTAACTTTCTTCAAACCTGTGAAACAAGCAACTACCATAGAATTTTCAACAGGAGAAATCCTGGAGGACGTCTCATCCTTTTCCTACGTGGGCTTTGTGGTCCCAATTTTTCTCAGCACGAATCTCAAAATGAGAAACAGCAGTTGACAATATAGTCCACTTAGGAAGTGGATGAGGAGGAGTGGTTGTGTGCGTTGGTGGTATAGTGGTGAGCATAGCTGCCTTCCAAGCAGTTGACCCGGGTTCGATTCCCGGCCAACGCAGAGTTAGTTTTGCGTTTTTCCCTCTCCTAATTTTTAACAGTCCAGTGTGACCGGTGTTCTTTACTTGAATTGATCTGCTGGCGTCGTACGAGTGTGCAATCAAGCTTTTAAGTGTTTTTAGAGAAGTGCTTGAAATAGAGGCTGGTTCGATTTGTTTTTCTGAATCTGCGGTGGCGTCTGATATACTGAATCAGAATAAGGAAGTCGGCACAGGCCTCCGCATTTCCAGAGAGACAGCGTGGTGCTGCTTAGAATGATGAACAGCAGAAGAAAAAAGTATCAAAGACGATGCCCTCGCCTCTTCCCGCAGCCCACAAGCTCAGCTTCACCAGCTCAGGTTCCACCGTCCTGGGCACAGAAACCTCGATTCTAGGGCACAGGCAGGCAATGGAAACAGAGAAATCCTTCGAGGCTGCCTCTTGACCCACTGGACGAGCCGACACCACGCTTTAGAAGGGGCAGAGAAAAGTGCAGGCGCAAAGGCGACGGTAGTCATAGTCCCAGGCCCGGCAACCGCCACTTTCTCCGCTCAGATCACGATTCCGGCGCACCACCGCCCAACCGAGGGGTGATCTGGCGCGGCATCGGGATTATTTAGTCTCCGGGCCCGATTCAGATATCAGAGCTTCGGGATTGCTGATTGGAAACATTTGGGATTCTGACATTTGAAATATGGACGACAGGAACCAACCAAACAAAACAGCAACACTAAACAGATATTCCGGTTACAAAAGCCATTAAATTCACTAGGAGCGCGCTGCCTTGCGAGTAGCACGCCGTGATCGTATAGTGGTTAGTACTCTGCGTTGTGGCCGCAGCAACCTCGGTTCGAATCCGAGTCACGGCAGGTAGTTGTAATCTGGGCGAGCAGCGTTTTTTTCCTTTCCTTTTTTTTTTTTCCTTAACTTTTTGCAAGTGACACAAGCTTGTTACTCTATATACTTTTGCTCAGGGCAGTGTCGCGGAAGTGCTCTCAACGAAGTTGATAATTATAATAGTTCCACGTGGTTCATTAAGGCGAACCTAACCAGCGTAGGTAGAGACGCTTTGAGATAGTATGGCGATCCACCGAGGTGGGACCAAGTTTGCAGAATAAAGTTCCTTCGATTTTCACCTGAGCAGAAAGAACACTGCCGGTGGCCCGCGAACTCAGCGCTTGTTCCAGGGGTTTCACGAGGGGAGTGAAAGCTCCCACTAGCGTGTACGCCTTGAGGCTCCAAGTCCTATCCGAGTTTAAACCTCGATGTGCCCTTAACACATAAGTTTCATAGTTTTTGTTTGTTTGTTTGTTTGTTTGTTTTTAACAAAAAAAAGTTAGTATTTAAAAACAAACTTGGGACTAGAATGCACAAGTGAACAGGACCTACTTTCCCAGTCTCTCACCCTACCCCCTCCCCAGCCCCACTCCACCCCACCTCTCTGCTTTAGGGAAGAAAGCGCTTCTCCGCCGAGAAGGAAGCGGGGAGTGCAGTCCCAGGGTCTCAGGAACACGAGTCCCCACCGGTCCTGCTCCCCGCGAGCGGCTGTTTGCATCTCTCATCCACGTCTCCTCACGCTGTTTCGCCTCCTTTTCTGCAGTCGGGGGTCCCAGAAACCGGGTTCTCAGAGTGACCAAACCCAGAATGAATTTGGGGAAACATCGAGGTTTCAGGATTTAATTCCCCCGTCCTCGGCTAGTTGGCCTGGCCCTAGCGGCTAGTTGGCCTGGCTCTAGCGGTTCCCAGCAGGCGAAATCTCAAGTTCCTCAGCGGTAAAAGACTTGCTAAAGCTGTTATTGAATGTACTAAATCCTGGACCCCAAATAGTATATAGGTCAGTCTATACATGGAAGAAGAATTGTATTGGTATAGGAAGAACTGCTTGCACAGGCGCCCGGCTAGCTCAGTCGGTAGAGCATGAGACTCTTAATCTCAGGGTCGTGGGTTCGAGCCCCACGTTGGGCGAGACCTGTGTTTTACTAGGTTCTTTCTACGGCCAGTGTTTTAAACACTAAATAGTTTCAAAAAACGCTACTAATCTATTCAAATTGACTAAATAAATAAACACAGCGTGAGTTGTAACGACTGTAGAGGTTCAAGAGATGACCCCTTAACTACAGTAACTTCCTAATAAGACCTAAGGGCTCTACATAGGTTTCCATATAAACGCTGGTTCTATCACGGGTGGGACATTGTGGATGTAGTTTTTATTAGCTACTTAAAAAGTTTTCCGCTAAGTACTAAGGAGCATCAATCTTTGCTTTATAAGTTTTAAACGTTCATCAGTCGCAAAGGGTTGTAACATAAAAGTCGTTTAGGAAAGTTACGAAATGAAAAGTAGCAGAGGGCCCCGGAAAAGTAGGTGAGGGGCAGAAGAGAGACAGACGTGGACGCGAGAGAGCCCAGAGAGGAAATGGAGAAGAAAAAAGAAAGAGGAGGAGGAACCTGGAGGAACGCGTAGAGCAAGAAAGTGGGTAGTTGACAGGTGTGATCCTGTTTGATGGGTACAGGAGGCTGTGCCAGGGCTCTATGCCCATATATTTTGAGTTAGGTATCATCTAATAGAGAAGTTTGTTCCTCCCAAAAGTCTGACTGGTGGCTTCCTTTTGTTGCTACTAAATTACCTTTAAGTGTTGGAATGGACAGGGTGGGTTAAGTTGGTTCCAAGGTGAGTAGAAGCCAAGTTTGGCATTAGTCAATAATTTTTCCACAGAAATATGGACAGTTTGATTTTTTTTTTTTTTTTTTTTTTTTTTTTTTGCTATAGGCCGCGTGCGTTCGCCAGGCAGATAGAGAGAGACAGAGAGACAGAAAGCGAGAAATCACCCCCCGGGAGGATGGCCACGCTGCAATCCCTTTTCCTCCATTCTCCTCTCGGGATCTTGGGCACGCGCGCACACACACCCGGCGTGAGTTTTAAGCCACCGGGTCCGGGATGCGAACCGCGGTCAACTATGTGGGAGTCCAGCAACATAGCCATTATGCTAACTGCTGGTCCCCAGTTTGAGTTTTTTAAAAAACAATTATTTAATTTTATCATTATCATTATTTTTTAACTTGACCAAGGAGAGGCAGAGAGAGAGGGAGAAAACAAGAAAGCAAGCCACCAGGTCTTGGCCATGTGGGATCTAACCACCACGTTACTTGCCTGCCCCCCGGCCCCAGCTTTTTAACTTCTCATACAGACTGTCTGGTCCTCTCCCCAATGATAATTTACCACTACCTTTTAAAATTGTTTTTTAAGTTTGTAAATACGCTTTATTCTCATTGTCATATTCCATCAAACAGCTCCCAAACGACTGATGTACACTAGGCCAGTTATTCTCAAAGTGTGGTCCCAGGACAAGCACCTTCAGTAGCACCCAGAAACTTGTGAGAAATGCAAATTCTCCAGACCTCCTGAATCAAAAACTCTAGGGTGGGCCCAACAATCTGTGACTTAACAAGCTCTCCAAGTGATCTGGGTGAATGCTCAAGTTCAGGAACCTTAGGGCTGTCTTCTTCCCTACTAGCCAAAGTATACCATGTTCTTGGATGGAAGACTCAATATCTTAAAGACAGCATCTGTCCTTTACTTAGGGCCTGACTTTAACGGTTTTCATTAAAATATCAAAAAAAAAATCAAATTCAACAATATGATTTAAAGGTAAAATGGAAAAATAGTAAGCAGGAATATCCAGGAATTTTTTTTTTTTTTTTTTTTTTTTTTTTTTTTTAAATAAGGAAGGAGTTAGGGCCGGCAGGTGGCATGGTGGTTAAAGGCACTGAACTCCCACCTGGCTGACTGCAGTTCGAGTTCTGGACCTGACAGCTTGCTTTCTCACTTTCTCTCTCTCTCTCTGTCTTAGTGTATCCCTCTCTGGTCAAATTAAAATTAAATTAATAAAGTTAAGTTAAATAAAATAATTCTTAAAAAATAAAAAGGAAGGAGTTGGCCCCATAGCCTAGTGGTTAAGGGAGTCAGACTCACACAGCCAATTGCTGTTTGTTTCAGTCCTGGCAGCCTGAGTGGCACACCTGGCTCTAGGTGCATATATGTGGGTGTCTAGGGTCCCCAGAGGGACAGGGCGGAGACATAGTGGATCACATCGTAATTATGCCCCATGGGGGATGCTTTCTCCCTCTCTCTGTATGTCTCTAGCAATTAAAAAACAAAAATAAGGAAGGATTACGCCTACAAAGTATTAAAATGCCATAACTTTTTTTTCTGGAGAGGTTTCCGCTATAGGGCACGTGCGCTCGCCAGACAGACAGAGACAGAGAGACAGAAGGCGAGAAATCACCCCCCAGGGGGGATGGTCATGCCGCAATCCCTTCTCCATTCTCCTCTCGGGATCTTGGGCATGTACGCACACATGCCCAGCGTGAGTTTTAAGCCATCAGATCCGGGACGCAAACCGCGGTCAACTATGTGGGAGTCCAGTGACATAGCCATTACACTAACTGCTGGTCCTAAAATGCCATAACTTCTAATAATCAGTATGAAACACACCAGGCACATGAATCAGTATGTAAGTGACCAAGATCTGACAGGTTGGAGGACTAAAAGGAGGGAATCCAAGTATGACCAGACCCCTGTGGAGAGTGCTTCTCTCTCTCTCTCTTATGCTCACATGTGCATGTGCTCTACCATGAATTTAAAAAAAAAAAAAAACTTTTTTAAATAAAAAAAATACAGACCATTCATGGCTTGGTGGTTAAGGGAGCCAGATCCCACATGGCTGACAGTGGCCCTGGAGGCTTGAAATACATACCAGGCACGTATGCATGCCCCAAATCCTGATAAGATGCAGAGGTGGAAAAGGGATTGTGGCATGACCATGCCCCTTTTAGGAGTGCTTTTTCCTTTTCCCTCTCTCTCTCTGTCTCTTTTTGGTTAGTGCATGTGTCCTCTGGCAATTTAAAAAAGAAAGCAAAAGTAAACATACTAATCAGACTTCTTTTTTTAAATAATTATTTTATTTAACTTTATTTATCTATTTATTTATTTTAATTTGACCAGAGAGAGACAGAGTGAGAGAGAGAGCATGAAAGTGAGAAAGCAAGCCGCCAGGTCCTAGACTGGAACTGCTGGTTCCCAGGAGGGAAAACATTTGACAGATGGAAAAATGTTAAATTCTCTGTTGAAAAAAAAAATAGACATCGTTGGACCAGCAGTTAGCATAATGGCTTAGCGTAATGGCTATGTTGCTGAACTCCCATGTAGCCGACCGCAGTTTGAGTCCCGGACCCGGTGGCTTAAACTCACGCTGGGCGCGTGTACAGTGCGTGCCCAAGATCCCGAGAGGAGAATGGAGGAGAAGGGATTGCGGTGTGGCCATCCCCCCTGGGGGGTGATTTCTTGCTTTCTGTCTCTCTGTCTGTCTCTGTCTTTCTGGTGAGTGCACACACCGTATAGCAAACACCTCTCCAAAAAATTTTAAAAATGTATTTATAGGCATCGTGATGGCAACTTTATGTAAAATGTGAAGTTAATCTCAAAAATTATAATATTTTAAAAGCAATGATGAAATATCAACTGTGTTTATACATTTATGTACATAATATAGATTCATTATTATAAAAAAAGAAACAATTTTATATCTATCTGTCAAGGAGCATTTAAATGTATAATGGTCCACACATACTATGAAAAGATATGCAGTCTTAGGTTGAGGTAAATAATGCAAATGGTGGTAATAGTGCCACTGAAAATAATTATAGTATTAATAGCTAATGTTTAATGAACATTTACTAAGTGTTCAAATGCCTTATATGTATTTATCATTAGATATTAGATGAACTATTAGGAAAGTAATCATATTTGCCCTCCTTTAGTGAGCACAAAAAATGTAGCGCTTCTTCAAAGTCACATCATGTCAGAAACCAAGATTTCCACCCAGAACACAATGCTTTGCTGTAAGTGAAGACTGTTTTATTATTCTCAGTTATTGGGGTTTTTAGGTTTCCAGGAACATGCAGTTGCAAAAACCAATTTTCAGGACGCAAGGAAGTACGTTTCTATTGGAATGAATGAATCTTAGTACTTTTAGGAATTTTGTAGGGACTCAGATCATTTCGGGGTCTGATTTAAAGTCGACAGAGGTTCGGATGACTCTCACAGGGTAACCTAAAGTTTTTAAATAGCTGGAAAGAATGTCTGTAAATAAAAGCTACCGTCCCTGGGTGGGCTTGAACCACCAACCTTTCGGTTAACAGCCGAACGCGCTAACCGATTGCGCCACAGAGACTTACAGATTACTCCTGCTGAACTCATTTTCTGATCTCAGAAATTGCTTTTAAACCTCTGGTTGCAGATTTCTTTGTATCTTTGTTGCCTCTTTGACCCCGCACACTCCAAAAAACCGGGCACCCGTTAAGACACTGAGGCCCAAGAGCCACGTTGTTGGGCTGGAACCCTCCAAACGCCAGATCCGCAGCCTTGCCCGCCCGCCCCTCTCCAGGTGACCGCCTCAGCCTCCGCGGCCGAAGCCTTCCGCGCTCCGGTGCCGGCCGGGCAGTGGAACCGGCTACCAGGAGGTGGCGCGCGGGGGAAGCACCAGAACCGCTGTGCCATCTCCTGGCGGCCCGAGGTGGGCTCCACCAGACAGACCCTCGCTCAGAGCAAGCTGGCACCTTAGACATCCAGAAAAAGTCCGGTGGAGGAAGGCATTCCGCCGCAGGGTTCTAAGAGAACCAAGAAATCCAGGGTGAGCGTTAGGCTTTTAGTCTAAAGCTCCGGAAGGGGAAGACAGGACAGTTTCTCAAAGACGGCCGCTGTTAGTACTCGTGTTCCGGAGAGGCGGCCGGGTCTCGTGCGTCTTGGAACCGAACTGGGCTCCCTGCGCTGGGCAGTAGCGGCCTCAGCCTGGGGTCGTGGGTCCTTGGGGGAGGAAGGCACCTGAGAAATCTGAAGAGCAGAAGAAAGCCGTGGGAGTAGGGTCGGCCTGGTGTGGGGGGCTGGTGAGAGAGCGAGAGCTTCTAATCACCAAAGAAAAAGGCCAGCAGAAAGTGGGAAATGCCTGAGTCTATTTTCTTTCACTTCGACCACCGCCTCCCGCCTCCTCTTTGTCACGCGGGGAGGTTGCGTGTGGTTGATGCTCTAAAATCCGAAAACGGATGTTCCCCTTTAAAATGTTCAATTCAAGCCGGCAGCTCTTTGAGATTCCCTCCTTCGGACCTGGCGACTTCCTGAGCGCAGACCTCAGAGCTGGTGGGCGGCGGGGGGCGGCTGCGCAGACGCGGCTCCTAGCGGGCGGGCAGGAAACTGCAAATCGCGGCGGGGGAGGCACTCGCAGCCCCTACGGCCCTCCCGCCCCAGTGGGTTGCCTGGGGCATTGGAGAGGAATGTCAAAGGCGACTACCCACCCACACCCCAGTCAGGAGAGGTACTGTCGGGTGCTACAGCAGGAAGTTGGGGTGCATGGGCCCAACACCCAATGCAGGAACAGCTACAGAACGGCTTCTTTGTCTCACGCTAACCAAGAATTAGAGACGCAGACACAGAGAAGGAATAAGAAAAGAAAGACCAAAACTCCCAGGCAGGGAGTGTGTGCTGGAAAACGGTTTGCCGATGAAAAACTGAGATGAGAGTTGTTTTGTTTTCTTTTTTTCGTCCATGTCAGAGGGACTTTGTTCAGGCTTCCTGTTTTTATTTAGGCTTGTTCAGTCTCTGAGAAGCTGACTTTATGTGCGAAGAGAGAAGCGGCTTGCAGAAAGAAGGACTGGCTACCATATTGAGGAGGAATGCCAGCTCCTTTTGACAAGCGTGGTGCTGCGCACACGGAGCGTGCAGAGAGTGAGCTGCCTGCAGGGAGCGCTGCTCTGGGGAGAGAGTTGAGTTGCTGGGTGTAAAATCCTAGGTTTTTGGATCCAAACCTCTAAGAGAGCTGTCCTGAGATGCAGACTGAAAAACCACAAACACATGTGAAGTAGGAAAAGAGAAGTTTGGATAGAAAAGTAAAGATTTCCGATAGGAAAGAAACACACACCCATGCCTGAAAAGCATGTGGGTGGGCAACTGTCAGAGGACAACTGCACTGGGCATGGGGTTAGCTGTAACTTTTATTCTGATGGTTGGTAATGAATATTTAACAGGGGAAGGGCTGTCATTGTACCGCCTCTTGGCCTCTTTGTTTTCGTGACCTTTTTCCTGCGGTGAGGAATTTAATGCCCAGGGTGGTCTTTGAAGGAATGAGCATCCATATTGGATGCTCTGTCTAACTATTAATAGTTTATTGCCCCAGTGGGAATCAGGATGTTGACTTAGTGTCCCATCCCGGCGTGAATTTTTGTGTGTATACCTGGAGTAGCAGGAAGGAAGATAATAACTTTCCCAGCACTAAGAGGCAGATGGGAGGAAGGGGGTTTGAAGAGAGTCTGGCTGCATTTCCTGAGAGGCTGTGATTGATCAAGCAAGCTGTAAAACAGCTCTGGTTATAAAAAGCTCTCTGTGTGAGCAAGCAGAGCCTATACTTGATTCCTAGTGAGAGCAGTGAACAATGCTTCTCAAAAGCTTGACCAGAGTGACTCCATTTTATAAGCTGGCTCTATCCTAATGTACGTGTGTGTCCATTTCCTTTCATACCCTTTCCCAGGGGCTCCTGCCCTGTTTGCCTACACATTGAGTCTAATTCCTGTCTCGGCACTAAGAATTTGGAAGTCCAGAACGTCAGAGTGGATGTAATGGCATTACTGGCACAAATTGAGTGATACTGTTTACCAAAGTAAGAGAATGCGTAAACAACTGCAGCTTTAATCCCACATAAATAGAGCTGAAAGGCTGCTATAGCTTTGGAGAATTCTAATCTCTTTCTCATGAATAAAGAGCTATTTCTAAATGTATCTACAGGCATGTTCCTTTGGGCCTGGATTTCTTATTTTCACAGCATCCCCCAAGAAGAGGGAGAGAGCTCTGGGGCTTTGGCTCCTGGTGGAGCGACGGGCAGAGACACAGCTGATGCCCTTGTCCTCTCATGAACTGTCCGTTGTGCATAAAGACTTTGGAGAAAAGCACCCACTATTGGTGTGGCAAGTTTGAAAATTCCATAGCAGGACCAAGTGGGCAGATCCTGTAAGTCTTGGGGAGGAGGGCCTTGTGGGGTGAATTGAAAAAGATCTTTTATTTTGGACATCCTATCTTTCCCTCTAAGGCTGGGGCTCCGTCTGGGTGGCAATGAGCACAGGATGGGGCCACAGTAAGGGAGGACCAGGGGAGGATGAAATAGCTCTCACACCCCGGCCTCACCTCAGTCCACCACCCAGGTCCCTCCTAATATGCAGGAGGCTGGCAGGTAGCATGGTGGCTAAGGGCGCTGGACTCCCACATGGTCATGTGGAAGTCCTTGCCCAGACATGTGTAATACTTCTCGATGATGACCCGGGCCGCCTTCACAGTTTTGGTGTGAACGTGGCCCATTTCAGTGGGTCCTTGGTGAAAGAGCAAAATAATCATTTTTTAAAGAATTATTTTATTTAACTTTATTTTTATTTATTTATTTTAAAGAATTATTTTATTTATTTATTATTCAACTTGACCAGAGAGAGACAGAGAGAGAGAGGGAGAGTGAGAAGGCAAGCCTCCAGGTCCAGGACTTGAACCACGATAGGCCATGTGGGAGTCCAGCATGCTAACCACCACGCCACCTGCTGGCTCTATTTATTTATGTATTTTAATTTGACCAGAGAGAGAGACAGAGAGAGACAGGGAAAGTGAGAAAGCAAGCCGCCAGGTCTGGGATTCAAACCACAGTCGACCACATGGGACTCCAGCGCTCTCAAACACCACACCACCTGCTAGTCCTGAAAGCACACGGGCCCTATGACAGAAATCTCTAAAAAAGAAAAAGGAGAAGAAACAACTGAGCACCTGGGAAAGACTCCAAGGGTTGGAGCTGGGCCCTGGACTTCTCTTCATAAAATGGGGAAGAGTGGGGTGATTTAGAAGGAAGAAACTGAACTTCCAGAATACTCTCTCCCAAATCATGGCATTCATATAACATTGCATCATATTTCAGTTGCACCGGGCTCAAGCTCACTGGTGTTACCCGGAAGTACAGTAGCCAGCCTGATGGAACAGTGGATCCTCTTTTGAAGATTGAATCTCAGAGCACTTGGATAACCACACCTTGAGGATCCAGGTAGTGTCCTACAGTATGTGGTTGTGCTCTCCATCAGCATCCAGTATACGGTGCTGTTTTTCTCAGCTGGGGGAGTCACGGCAGAAATGGGCTCTTGGCCCATCAAGTGGCACAGAGGTTAAGGTGCTGGATCCCACACAGGCAGCCTCACAGTTTGAATCTGGGACCTGGTGGCTTGAAAATCACACTAGGTGTGTGTACATGGGTGCCCAAAATCCCAAGAAAAAAGTGGAGTAGAAGCAATTGTGGCATGAGGGGGTGGCTTTCTCACTTTCTCTCCTCTCTCTCTGGTGAGTGCATAAGCCCTTATAGCAAAAATTGAAAAAAATAATAAAAGTGGTTCTTCTTACCATTACCGTTAGTGATACACTAATGGCAATTTTTCTTCCTACTTCTGCAACTCTGGGCTCTGCTGATCTAGAAAACGTCAGTCCCACCAGTAGGGTACAATGATCCTCGCTCTTCATGATGGGGAACCAACAGGTAAAAGGGGATTGCTTTACTAACCAGATGAAGGATCCTGACATCTACGGGGAAATTGAATTGCAATAATACAATGAAGAAGAATCTCAGGAATGTGGTAAAGCCCCCCAGGACACCCCTCAGTACTCACTGAACCCTGTGATTAAGCAGGCAGCGTGGTGGTTATGGCACTGGACTCCCACATGGCTGACAGTGGTTCAAGTCCCTGATTCAGTGGCTTGCTTTTCTCTTTCTCTGGTGAGCACATGTGTCCTATAGAAAATTCTAAATAATAATAATAATAATAAATTTAAAAATTTAAAAGTCAATGGAAAACTAAAACATCCAATAAAGGTAAAACTAAAACTGCTCCATAATGGGCAAGAAACCAGTGAAAAGCTGTGGTATTTGTGGAGGCAAAGGAAATAGAAAATAGGTGACAAAGATAATTATAAATACAAAAATTATAGCTAGTGATCATTGCAGAAATGGAGGCTGTAGTGAATATTTCTTCCTCATTTTGATATAAATGTATTTGTGAATATATTAGCCACCATTCTCTTCTATCCAGCTAACGTGTTCACAATGTTGCAATCCCTTCTCCATTCTGCTTTCGGGATTTGGGGCATGTACACAAATGAGTCTGGCATGAGTTCAAGCCGCCAGGTCCAGGACTCAAAAGTGTGGTTAACTATGTGGGAGTCCAGCGACATTACCATTACATCATTTCTGATCACTGCTGCCTTTTCAACACAGGATTTATTCCCTCTTGGTCTGCAGAGAGTTTGCAAAGACCCTTGAACGCAACTTCGCAGTTTTGGAAATATGACCTGGGGCTCGTCTCCACACGATAAGGAACTTTCCCGGCAGCAAGCTTCAGCTAATGATGACTTTCATATTGAAAGGTATTCCATGTTAGCTAAAATTCTCCACACAAACTAAAAATAACACAGTGATCGATTGTTTAGGAAAACAAAAATAAAAATAAATAAATCTGGAAAAGTGATAAAAAGCTACCTGATAATGATGTGGAGCATAATGTCTTAAGTCTTGGCTAAATTCGCATGTCTTCCTACGGAAAAAGAATTACATAACATGGCAGTAGGTGTCTTTCGTAGAATAACTTAACCAATTCTGACGACCGTTTTTACTATTGACACCGAATCACTAGTAATTAAATTACCGTCAAATGTATGTCTATAACCGAAACCGCGATACAACTCAAAAGCTACTGACTATTACAGTTTCCATCATCCCTTCCATGCACCCACACAGAAACCTTATTTTAAAAAGCCAGCAAAACCCAGGGGAAAGCGCGAACGCAGTCCCCCACTACCACAAATTATGCAGTCGAGTTTCCCACATTTGGGGAAATCGCAGGGGTCAGCACATCCGGAGTGCAATGGATAAGCCTCGCCCTGGGAAAACCACCTTCGTGATCATGGTATCTCCCCTGCCAGGTAAGTATGAGTTGCTCGCCCCCCGCCCCGCCACAGCCTCACGCGCCTTATACTTTGCACATACGGTCACTTCGCTCCGCACACCCGACAGCCCTCCCACCCTTCACACACACGCAGTCACGACGAACGGCCCTGCACTCGCTCCCACAGCACGGGAGAGCCGTCCTGTTTCAGCGCGAGGTGCCCAGGGAGTACCCCTGCGCTCCTTCATCTACATAGGACACGCCCTGTCACTGACGTCACGCGCGGTGTCCGCCCCTCCCGACACTGCACCCGTCCCCGCCCGCGCCCGCGCCTCGCTCCCGGAGCAGCACAGCCAGCCAACCAGCGCGCGGGCAGCCGGCGGTGGAAGTGACGGCGGCTCCTCCGCCTTCCCCGCCCGGCGCCGACTCCGCCGCGCGGGGCGGCTTCTTAACCTGTCTGCTGCCGGGCACCTGCCGAAAGGGCCCTGCCGAAGCCCGGGTCCCCTTCCCGGCATAATGGCTTTTAGTGCGCGCGATAGCACGTTCTGGGGCACGGAGGACGCCGGCTCCGGTCCCGCCCGGCCTTCTCCGTGACCTGGCGCTGTGCGCACACTCTTTTGAGTCGGACGCATCCGACGTCGAGGCTGGCGGCGAGATCCCTCTCCCGTCTGTCTGTCGGTGTGGACCGAGTGTGGGGCCAGCGCACTGACGCCCGCATCTTTCTCTGGGACGGGCGTTGTTCGCCTTCCCACGGACCCTGGACTCACCTATGTCCCTGAACTTTTCTCCCCTGTTCTCGCTTTCTTGCTCCGGCTTTGCTTTCTGGACGTGCTCTGCGCATTCGCCTCCTAGTCTGATTTTCGTTCATGTTTCCACTCTTACAGTTTTATTTCCAAAGGAGTTTGGTTTTGTTTAGAGTCACAACATGAGGACCCGTTACCAGATGGAGAGCTTAGTGATGAGATGATCAGTTCTTGGGCCCCTTCCCGCAAGATCTGTCCCCAGACGAAATAAAGCCACAACCACAAGAAAAGTGTTAGGTGTCCTTAATCGTGGGGTGTGAAGGGATTGAAAAACAGGGAGAGAAAGTGGATAGAAAAGGTCCGTTCACTTTCTGAGAGCAAAGGGTCCAGAGGCAGAGGTCAGTGGCATGAGTCAGTAGCTTTTTATTGGGTCTTCAGGGCAAGGGTTTATGATCGGTAATTAAGGCAGTCCTGGACTATTTTGTGACTATCCATCTTCTGATTGTCACATCTAACCCCTTTGATCTGCCATATATTTGGATATTTGTTGATTTCTAATGTCAACAAGAGACAGTCTTGGGACCAGCAGTTAGCGTAATGGCTATGTCGTTGGACTCCCACATAGTCGACCGCAGTTCTAGTCCTGGACCCGGTGGCCTAGCCTCACGTAGGGCGCGTGTACGTGCGTGCCCAAGATCCCGAGAGGAGAAGGGATTGCGGCGTGGCCATCCGCGGGGGAGGGGGGGGTGATTTCTCGCTGTGTCTCTCTGTCTCTCTCTTTCTGGCGAGCGCATGTGCCCTATAGCAAAAACCTCTACAAAAAAAGGAGAGTCAGCCTTCTTAGCTGAAGCCAGACTCTTAGGAAAAGAAAAGTCAGCCATCTGTGTGAGGTCAAGGAAAGGCCAGCAAACTGGGAAGAAAAAGAAGAAGAGAAAGAAGGTCTGAAGGCGCTAGGGAGTTTTAGATGGGCCATTCCTATTAAAATACCTAAGGTGGCAGGGAAAGACTCAGTTAACCTTCTCAGTTTCCTAAGACACTGGGTGAACGGTTAACCCTTCCCAAAAGTACCATAGAGAAAGGTGTAATGTGCAGTTCACCAGAGAGAACCCTGGCGGGCAACTGCATGAGAAATGGGAGGTCTGCCCCTTTGCTCAGCTGCCGCCCAAGGTGCTCGGTTCTTCCGAGGAAGCTAAGGCCACGTTGGGGTGAGGCCCTCACTTCATCCAGTGACTAGCACTGGGTCCAGCAGCACCCGCTCTGCGCCCATCCTCACCATGGCCTCCGTTTCGGAGCTTGCTTGCATCTACTTGGCCCTCATCCTGCACCACGAGGAGGTGACCGTCATGGAGGATAAGATCAATGCACTCATTAAAGCAGCTGGTGTAAATGTGGAACCTTTTTGGCCTGGCTTGTTTGCAAAGGCCCTGGGCAATGTCAACATCGGGAGGCTCATCTGCAACATAGGGGCAGGTGGACCTGCACCAGCAACTGGTGCTGCACCTGCTGGAGGTCCAGCCCCCACAGCTGCTGCCGTCCAGCTGAAGAGAAGAAAGTAGAAGCAAAAAAAGAAGAATCTGAAGAATTGGATGATGACATGGGCTTTGATCTTTTTGACTAAATCTATTTTGTAATGTATGCAATAAAAAGCTGAACTCTTAAAAAAAAAAGAAAGAAATGGGAGGTCTGTCACTGTCACCTGCTCTGTCTTTTGTTTTCCTGCTTTTGTCTCCTGCTTTTGTTATGTTTGCCCCCTTCCTGCCTGGTAAGGGGCACTCCAGTGCCCACCTGGGGGAGCTGTAAATATGCCCAGTGTGGACTCGAAGGTGAGAGCATGTGCATAGGGACAGCTTTGCCCATACCGATCTAGTGTGGCCAGTGGCAGGTGAGATACTGGCCAGTGCCCAGTATGCTGCCCGTGTGCGTGTGTTGCTGTGGAAGGGGAAGAAAGTTCTCCAGGTCCTCCTGTGATGGACTGAAACAGATTATAAGTAAAATGGGGTATGTTAGGCTAAGATGCATCCCATAGGCCTGCCTTACCCACTCCATAGAGCAGAGTCAAGAACAAGGATGCAGGTGGTGTGGTGGCTAAGGCACTGGGTGCTCCCATGTGGCTGACCACGGTTCGAGTCCTGGACCTGGTGGCTTGCTCTTTCACCTTCTCTCTCTCTCTCTCTCTCTCTCTCTCTCTCTCTCTCTCTCTCTAGTCAAATTAAGAACAATTAAGTAGGGACCAGAATATGTTGCTGGACTCCCACGTAGTCCACTGCGGTTCGCGTCCTGGACCCGGTGGCTTAAAACTCGCGCCGGGCACGTGTGCGTGCGAGAGGAGTATGGAGAAGAAGGGATTGCAGCGTGGCCATCCCCCCTGGGGAGTGATTTTTCACTTTTTCTGTCTCTCTGTCTCTCTCTGTCTGTCTGGCGAGCGCATGCACCCTATAGCAAAAACCTCTCAAAAAAAAAAAAAAAAAAAGAATGAATAAGTAAAGTTAAATAAATAATTTTGAAAAAAAAAAAAACAAGGATGTGGTTACATTTAACAAAAGACAGGCTGTTCTGCTTCTGTAAACTGCTAATAGACTGCTGGTAAAGGAATATAGCAACCCTTGCAGCCCTTCCTCCCTTGCAACCCTCCTCACCCTCTGTGCAAAGTGTAACATTCCCTTGTGCTTAAATGCTCTGCAAAGCTGTAGATCGGGGCTGTCATCCCAAACGCTACCTGCCAGTGGCAGGGGTGGCAGTCCCTGGCCAGGATGGCAGTCTGGCCAGGAATAAAGGCTTCTAAAACTTTAATTTCTCGGTGGTCTCGGTCTTCATAATATTTTGCGCCACAACACTCCTGTGACATTTTTTCTACTTAGAGGCTTTTGCCTTAGGGTGTGTGCTCACCAGAGAGAGCAACAGTGAGAGGGAAGGTGAGAAATCACCCCCCCCCCCCCAGAGGTAATGGCCACTCTGCAATCCCTTCTTCTCCATTCTCCTCTCGAGTTCTTGGGCACGCATGCACGCACGCACATGCGCCTGGCGTGATTTTCAAGTAACCGGGTCTGGGACTTGAACCACGGTCAACCATGTTAGAGTCTAGCGATGCAACTGCTATGCCATCTGCTGGTCCCTCTCCTATGACCTTTTAAGTAATAAACAAGCTTTCCTTCTTGGCACCACCAGAGTCTAGCTGCAACCCCCTAATAACAGTGACTGATGTGACAGATACCTTTCTCGCTGATGTATTGGGACTCCCTGTTCATATCTCTCTGACTACCTAGAACAGACCTCCTGGCTCAGCCTCCTAGCCAGCTGCCACCAGGGTCCTTTTCAGACAGGACCTGGGCATTGCCCAGGCTAGCCACCATTGCAGTCATCCTGCCTCAGCCTTCAGAGAGGCTGGGACTATGGCTACTTCAGTGCTTAGCCTCTAGGTTGGATAAAACCCAGGCCTCCTATTCGGTCCCACTTGCAGGATGCAACCTCTTTCCAGATAGAGCCTGGCTGGGCAAAATTTCCAAGTATTTTGTTTTTCTCTGAGTGTTCCTATCCCTTTTTTTTTTTTTTTCTTTTTTCTTTTCCAGAGAGATTTTTGCTAGAGGGCGTGTGCACTCACTAGAGAGACAGAAAGCAAGAAATGAACCCCTGCGGGGGGGGGGGGGTGGCTACTCCATAGTCCCTTCTCCTCCATTCTCCTCTCGATATTTTGGACACGCATGCACACATGTCCAAAGTAAGTTTGAGTCTGGGACTCGAACTGCATTTGAGTCTGGGACTCAAACTGCAATCGACTGCCTGGGAGTCCAGTGACGTAACCACCCTGCCATCTGCTGGTCCCTGTTCCTTTTTTTTTTGTAACCAGTTTTTGTCTAATATTTTCACTATCTCTGAGACTATTGATTGTAGGGAGCAGCTGGACCTGGGCTGAACAACGGTAGCCTTTAAAGATGAACAAAGGCACAGTTTTCCAAGCTTGTGCCCATGCTGTAAGGCCAGTGGAGGGAGAGAGAAACTGCGTGTCAGCCAAACTGGGCCAGGGAGATAAGAAAGAGCTAGAACTGCTAGACACAAAATCCTCCTCAGCTTCAGGTGACAGTTATACATCTGGCTTCCTAACCTGCTGCCACCCCCTTTTACCCTATAAAAGAATAAAGCTGGGAATGGCTCAGGGCCACAGCTATCTCCATTGCAGATGCCCAGATCACCCGATCCCTGCTGTTCTCTACTTGTGTGTTTGTGTTTGTGGGTTTTTTTATTTTTTATTTTTTTCTTTTCCTAATCCACCACTGCTCTCCCTCAGGTGTACATCTTGCCGAGCAGGCCTTGACAATTGACAATATGATTTTTTATAAAGTTTTCTTCTGTGGAAAAATGTTTGTGTGTGCTGGCTGCTAGGCAGTAGTTAAGGAAGTAAGGTCCTGACAGGATGGAGAAATGGAGAAGGGATTGCAAAGGGGCCATGCCCCATTAGTGGGTGTGCTGGTGCTCTCTCTCTCTCTCTCTCTGTATCTGTGGTGATCTCACGTACCCTCTGGCAAATTAGAAAAAAAAAAGTAAATTGGGACCAGCAGATGGTGTAGTGGTTACATCTCTGGACTCCCATGTAGTTGACCACAGTTGAGTCCCAGACTTGGCTTAAAACTCATGCCAGGGGACCAACAGTTAGCGTAATGGCTATATCGCTGGACTCCCACATAGTCGACTGCGGTTTGCATCCCGGACCCGGTGGCTTAAAACTCACGCCGGGCGCGTGTGCGTGCGTGCCCAAGATCCTGAGAGGAGAAAGGAGGAGAAGAGATTGCGGCGTGGCCGTTCTCCCTGAGGGGTGATTTCTCGCTTTCTGTCTCTCTGTCTGGTGAGTGCACACGCCCTATAGCAAAAATCTCTAAAAAAAAAAAACAACAACAACTCATGCCAGGCACATGTGCATGTGTGCCCAAAATCTCTAGAAGAGATTGAAGGAGAAGGGAATGTGGCATGGCCATCCCCCTTGGCGGGTAATTTTTCACTTTCTGTCTGTCTCTCTGGTGAGCGCACCCTATAACATAAACTAAAAAAACATAAAGTAAAAAATTAAGAGGAAAATGGGGGGACCAGCAGTTGGCATAATAGATATGTCACTGGACTTTTATGTAGTCGACCGCAGTTCGAGCCCTGGACCCAGTGGCTTAAACTCATTCAGGGCATGTGTGTGTGTGCCCAAGATCCCGAGAGGAGAATGGAGGAGAAGGGATTGTGGCATGGCCATCTTCCCTGGGGAGTTGATTTCTCGCTTTTTGTCTCTCTGGCTCTCTCTGTCTTTCTGGCGAGTGCACATACCTATAGCAAAAACCTCTAAAAAAATAAAAAGAAAGAAAGAAGAAAATGGAAAGAAAAGATTACATTTCAATGGAGAGCCATGTTCTACAGTATATCTGTCTCAGTTTAACAGATTTTTTTTTAGAGGTTTTTGTTATAGGGTATATGCACTCACCAGAGAGAGACAGAGAGACAGAAAGTGAGAAATCACCCCCCAGGAGGGATGGTCACACCGCAATCCCTTCTTCTCCATTCTCCTCTCAGGATCTTGGGCACGCACGCACACGCGCCCGGCGTGAGTTTAAGCTACCAGGTCCAGGATTTGAACTGCAATCATACTACGTGGGAGTCCAGTGACATAGCCATTATGCCAACTGCTGGTCCCCAGTTTAACAGATTTTAACCTTGTTTATTGACTTTGAGCTATGGAGAAAGCTTCTTATATATTGTAGGTTATTTTTTTCTTTTCTTTTCTTAGATTTTTGCTATAGGGCTCATGCACTCACCAGAGAGACAGAAAGCAAGAAAAGGATTGCTATGCTGTAATCCCTTTTCCTCCATTCCTCTCTTGGGATTTTGGGCATGCATGAACACAAAGGGCATGAATTTGAAGCCACTGGGTCCAGGACTCTAGCCTCGGTCAACGTGGGAGTCCAGTAATGTGAGAATTACACCATCTGCTGGTACCTTGTAGGTTATTGATAGGCAAGTCTGTCCTTTTCAGTACAGTTGTGATGGACTTCCCTTTTGACAATTACGGAATTTATTCCATATTCCTTTACCCCATATAAATTTGTGCTGCTTGACTCTTTCTTTTGACATATTTTTTGAAGAATTATTATCATCATTATTTTGGAGAGGCTTTTGCTATAGGGTGCATGCGCTCGTCGGAAAGACAGAGAGAGACAGAAAGCGAGAAATTAATGCCCGGGGAGATGGCCATGCCGCAATCCCTTCTCCTCCATTCTCCTTTAGAGATCTTGGGCACACACGCATACGTGCCTGGCGCAACTTTAAGCCACCAGATTCGGGACACGAACCACGGTTGACTACATGGGAGTCCAGTGACATAGCCATTACGCCAACTGCTGGTCCCTAAGAATTATTATTTTTTTAAAAATTATTTTATTTCACTTTATCCATTTATTTATTTATTTACTTATTTATTCATTTTAATTTGACCAGAGAGGGACAGAAAGAGAGAGTGAGAAAGTGAGAAAGCAAGCTGCCAGGTCTGGGACTCAAACCGTGATCAGCCATGTAGAAATCCAGCACCCCTAAACAACATGCCACCTGCAGGCCCCTGGACAGATTTTAACATGGTCAAGGACCAGCAGATGGCATGGTGGTTAAGGTGCTAGATCCCATGTGGCCAAATGCACACTTCAAGTCCCAGACCTGGAAGCTTGAAAATACTCAGTGTGTGTGTGTGTGTGTGTGTGTGTGTGTGTGTATGCCCAAAATCCTGAGAAGAGAATATAGGAGAAGGGATTACAGTATGGCCATCACTGTGGGTGCCCTTCTTGAAATAATGGTCCACTTTCCCTCTCTATTTTCTACAAGTACATGTGCCCTAAAGCAAAAAACTAAAATTAAAATTTAAAAATTGGTTCAGTACCCTCTATCATATGAGAAACATAAGTCCTGACAGGAGGGAAAAATCGATAACATGTTTATTGTTATAACTGTGACTCATGATTTTAGCTTTATCTGAAATACACACACACACACACACACACTTACATATATGCAAAATGTTTTTTCCTCTTAGAGGTTTTTGCCTTAGAGCGAGTGTGCTCCCTGGAGAAAGAGTGAAGATACAGTGAGAGGCAAAGTGAGAAATCGCCCCCCTGGGGGGATGGCCCCACTGCAATCTCTTCTTCATCCTCCCTTCAAGATCTTGGGTGTGTACACACAGTACGGTGCGTGATTTTCAAGACACTGGGTCCAAGACTGCAACTGTGGTGGGCCACTAGGAGTCCAGCAATGAAACCACTCTGCCATCCACTGGCCCACTGAAATATATTCTTTTTTTTTTGGAGAGGTTTTCGCTTTGCGTGCGCTCGCCAGACAGACAGAGAGAGACAGAGAGACAGAAAGTGAGAAATCACCCCCCAGGGGGGATGGTCACGCCGCAATCCCTTCTCCTCCATTCTCCTCTCGGGATCTTGGGCACGCACGCACACGCGCCCGGCGTGAGTTTTAAGCCACTGGGTCCGGGACTGGAACCGCGGTCGACTACGTGGGAGTCCAGCGACATAGCCATTACGCTAACTGCTGGTTCCCTGAAATATATTCTTTTAATACTCGGGGAAAGCTCCATGTATTTCACCCATTTTAGGAAGTTGCCATTATAGGAAATTCTATCTTTCACTTTATATTTATGCTGGATTTTCTCTACTCTTCTGTTTCCCTCACTGAGCTTTTCCCCTGATCCTGCGCCTCATGCATGCCCATTGCCAGCATCTCTGGATTCCAGGTGGATGCAGACAGTGGAAGATTAGAAGGTAGAAAGAGAGAGAGGTCAGAGAATATTTAAAGTCCTTTGTCCTCCTCCATGGTTTAGTGGTGGTAAAGAAAAAGATTATTCATGACATTTGCTAAAGAAAAGAACAGGGGCAGAAAAGGACAGAGGTTGGCATAGGGGTTAAGGCACCAGATTGAGGCTGGCCTTCCACCCTGGGGGAGTGATTTCTCACTCTCTCCCTGTCTTCTCTGTCTCTCCCCAACCTGAGCAAGTCTTCTGGCAAAAACCAAAAAAAAAAAAAAAAACCCGACAAAATATAACAAAACAGAAAAACAACCATAAGGTGGACTTTTCAGGACCAGGGCAGTACGCGTAGGGACCGCTACAACGGAGTTTTGCAGTGGGGAAGAGTGGGATCAACTTCAAGTATGTGGAAAAGTGGGAATTGATACCAAGGAACAGACTGGGAAGGGATCTGCAAGAGGAAAATGACTCAAACTCTGTTGGGGCTATCATGGTTCTTGCTGAAGGTAGGTCAGGGTGATCATATGTAACCCGGGGATAGTGGCAAAAGGAACCATATTAGACATGAAAGGTGACCAGATATCAAAACAACAAGTTCTTACATGAAAAGGAGACGCGTGGTGGGGGCGTCTGGGAGGCGAATGCGCAGAGCACGTCCAGAAAGCAAAGCCGGAGCAAGAAAGCGAGAACAGGGGAGAAAAGTTCAGGGACATAGGTAAGTCCAGGGTCCGTGGGAAGGCGAACAACGCCCGTCCCAGAGAAAGATGCGGGCGTCAGTGCGCCGGCCCCACACTCGGTCCACACCGACAGACAGACGGGAGAGGGATCTCGCCGCCAGCCTCGACGTCGGATGCGTCCGACTCAAAAGAGTGTGCGCACAGCGCCAGGTCACGGAGAAGGCCGGGCGGGACCGGAGCCGGCGTCCTCCGTGCCCCAGAACGTGCTATCGCGCGCACTAAAAGCCATTATGCCGGGAAGGGGACCCGGGCTTCGGCAGGGCCCTTTCGGCAGGTGCCCGGCAGCAGACAGGTTAAGAAGCCGCCCCGCGCGGCGGAGTCGGCGCCGGGCGGGGAAGGCGGAGGAGCCGCCGTCACTTCCACCGCCGGCTGCCCGCGCGCTGGTTGGCTGGCTGTGCTGCTCCCGGAGCGAGGCGCGGGCGCGGGCGGGGACGGGTGCAGTGTCGGGAGGGGCGGGCGCCGCGCGTGGCGTCAGTGACAGGGCGTGTCCTATGTAGATGAGGGAGCGCAGGGGTACTCCCTGGGCACCTCGCGCTGAAACAGGACGGCTCTCCCGTGCTGTGGGAGCGAGTGCAGGGCCGTTCGTCGTGACTGCGTGTGTGTGAGGGGTGGGAGGGCTGTCGGGTGTGCGGAGCGAAGTGACCGTATGTGCAAAGTATAAGGCGCGTGAGGCTGTGGCGGGGCGGGGGGCGAGCAACTCATACTTACCTGGCAGGGGAGATACCATGATCACGAAGGTGGTTTTCCCAGGGCGAGGTTTATCCATTGCACTCCGGATGTGCTGACACCTGCGATTTCCCCAAATGTGGGAAACTCGACTGCATAATTTGTGGTAGTGGGGGACTGCGTTCGCGCTCTCCCCTGGTTTTTAGCTGTCTTTCGAATATTAGATTGTGTGGTCCTCTGTGAGTGTTTTTTTTTTTTTTTTTTAGAAGCCTTTGATTTTTAAGTTGAGGTTTCTAGTTATGTACGTTTGATACATAGCGATTTTTTTGTGTGTGTGAGGTAATGTATTTTGTCTGTAAATACTTGAGTATGAACTGCAGTTTAGAATAGGACCTCAGGTCTGAACATTGGCAATACCACTCATAGATCCCAGTGACCCCAGATACTTTTGCTGTATGTGCAGGGGTGGGCGATGTGGAGATCAGAAGAAAACCACCAGGATGCTAAGTATGTGTTCAGGACCTTCCTTACGTCCTATGGACTTCTTTTCTCCCCAGCAACAGGAGGTCCCCTTGCACCAATATAAACTTTGGGACCAAAACTAAGTCAACTTCCAGTGCCTTGCTGGTAACACTTGGATTTTGAGAGTGTTTAAGGAATTTCCTTGGTCTTGGGGCCATCATTACTTGTGTTCCGAGTCCCTTGGGGCAAAAAAGAGAGGAAAAGTGAGAAATCATCCGCCAGGGGAAATGGCCATGCTGCAATCCCTTCTCCATCTTCCTCTTGTGATTTTGGGCACAGACGTACATGTACCTACCTGGTGTGTTTTTCAAACCACCAGGTCCAGGACTTGAACCTCAGTCAGGCATGTGGGATCCAACCACTTTAATCATCACGTCACCAGTTGGCCAAGGCATTTCTTAAAGCTTTGACTAACAGGGTGACCAGGAACTGCTAGCGTGATGCTTCGCAGACCTGTCAGACTCACTGAGGTTATTACAAAGGCACTAGGTGCCGTAAGCCTGTGAAAAGGTCTCCCTTTAATTCTAGAGCCACTTACCCCTGTGTGACCTGGGGTCTCTCCTACATTTGCTAGGCCTCAGTATTGCAAGTGTCTTATGAAAAGAATAATATAGTATCTCATGGAGTTGTTGCACAGATGCACGAGATAATCTGAGTACACCTAGATGGTAAGTGTGTATTGATTAGGGGTGTATTGACAGGAAAGAATATTCAAGATAAGTTTTCTCCCTTAATTATGAAATAGAACATAAAGAAAAGCATATAGACTTCACCTTCAGGCTTTTGTAACATTTGTATGAATTTTGTACTTGTGAATGTAGTATCTACTCATAAAGTAGTTAGTATTAAAGACTAATAAATGTGAAATTTTTAAAAATATTTGCCTGCTGTAGCCAGTAGGAGGCATGGTGGTTAAGGCACTGAACTCCCACATGGTTAATTGTGGTTTGAGTCCTGGACCTGGCAGCTTGCTCATTCACTTTCTCTAACTCTCTCTGATGACCACACATGCACTATAGCAAACTTTAAAAAAATAATATTAATTAATATGAGGCCAGCAGATGGTGTAGTGGTTACGTTGCTGGACTTCCACATGGCCGACTACAGTTTGAGTCCTGGACCCGGTGGCTTGAAACTCATGCCAGACACATCTGTTTGCCTGCCCAAGATCCCAGGAGGTGAATATCGGAGAGAAGGGATAGTGGTGAGGCCATCCCCCCGGGGGATAATTTCTCACTTTCTGTCTCTCTGTCTCTCCGGTGAGCACACACACTCTATACCAAAAAATCTTTTTATAAAAAAGAAGAAATAAAATAAATAAATAATTTAAAAAAAAGACAATCCTATCAAAAGGCATTAGCCAGGGGGCTAGCAAATGGCATAGCAGTTACTTCGCTAGACTCCCACATGGCTGACTATGGTTTGAGTCCCAGACCTGGTGGCTTGAAAATTACACTGGGTATGTGTACGCCATGCGCCCAAAATCCCGGGAGGAGAATGGAGGCGAAGGGGTTGTGGTGTGGCTATCACCCTAGAGGGGGTAATTTCTCATTTTCATACATGTATACCAGTCTAAAGGACTTGCTTTTAGCAACTATGTTTATAATACTCCTTGACCGTAAACGATTCCAATGTTCACCAAGAGGGGAATGGATATATTATGATATATTCATCTAATGGAATACTACTCAGAAATAAAATAGAAAAAATTGGGACAGCAGGTGGCATGATGGCTAAGACAGTGGACTCTGACATGGCCAATAGCTGTTGAAGTCCCAGATCTGGTAGCTTGAAAATCATACTGGGTGGGATCAGCAGGTGGCGTGGTGGTTAAGGTGCCGAATACTCCCACATGGCCAACCATGGTTTGAGTCCCAGACCTGGTGGCTTGCTTTCTCACTTTCCCTTTGTCTCTCTCTGGTCAAAACTAAAAAAATAAATGGATGAATAAATAATTTAAAAAAGAAAATAATTCTGGGTATGTGTGTGTGCGCATGCCCAAATCCCTAGAAGAGAATGGAGAAGAAGGGATTGTGGCATGGTCATCTCCCCAGAGATTAATTTCTCACTTTCTCCCTCTCTCTGGTGAGCGCACATGCCCTATGGGGGGAAAAAAAACTTAAAATAAAATAGTAGAACAAATTACTGAAACAGGCAACAATAGGATGACTCTCAAAAACATCATGCTGAGTAACAGAAAGTGCATATGTGTGGTTCTATGGGGAGTGTCTAGAACATGCGAAACTAACCTATCGTGTCAGATCTAAACTATCCATTGTTTGAGACGTGGAGTGGTGATGGAATTAACTACAGGTGGGCACAGGAGGACATTTTGGGTAAAGAAGTGTTCTTTTTCTTGAACAGCATGGTGATTGTATGGTGCATCATTTGTCAAAAGCTATCAAACTGGAGGGGGCCAATGGGTGGTATGGTAGTTGAGGCTCTGGACTGCTACATGGCCGACCATGGTTTGAGTCCAGAACCTGGTGGCTTGCTTTCTCACTTTTCCTTTCTCACTCTGTCTCTCTCTGGTGGGCACATGTGCCCTATAACAAATTTACAAAATAATAATATTAGTAAGTAAAAGTAAATAATTGTTTTTAAAAAAGTTATCAGACTGGAAATGGATGCATTGAAATGGATGAAATGGATTCATTTACAAATTAGGTCTTTTTAAAAAATAATTATTTATTTAATTTTATTTATTCACTCATTTATTTTAATTTGATCAGAGAGAGATACAAAGAGAGAGAGAAAGGGAAAGTGAGAAAGCAAGCCACCAGGTCCGGTACTCGAACCGCAGTCAGCCATAGTGGGAGTGTCCAGCACCTTAACCACCATGCCACCTGCTGGTCCCACAAATTATGCCTTAATAAATTTGCTTGTAAAAAATAATTTAAGGGTCAGCAAGTGGTGTGGTGATTAAGAGGCTGGACTCCCACATGGCCGACTGCAGTTCAAATCCTGGACCTGGCAGCTTGCTTTCCCACTTTCCCTCTCTCTCTCTGGTCAAATTAAAGAATAGTAAATAAAATTTTTTAAAGTAATTTTTAAAATTTCTTATTTTAAAGTCTTTAATTTTTTTCCCTAAGAGGGGTCATTTTTAAAAGTGTCTAACTTCAACTGAACTCAACAATTCTTTTATTTTTGTTTCTGTATCTCTTTCTTAAAATTTGTGCACTGTTGACCTTTTTTTTTTTTTTGTGGACAGGTTTTTTTTTTTTTTTTTTTTTTGCTATAGGGCATATGTGCTTGCCAGAAAGACAGAGAGAGACAGAGATAGAAAGCAAAAATCGCCCCCCTCCCCCCCCCCCCCCGGGGGATGGCCACGCTGCAATCCCTTCTCTCAGGATCTTGGACACAGGCACGCGCACCCGGCTTGAGGTTTTAGGCCACCAGGTCCAGGACTCGAACAGCAGTTAGCTACATAGGAGTCCAGCAACACAGCCATTATGCCATCTGCTGGTCCCAAACACTTTTATTTTAAATAATTATTTTGTTATTTAACATTATTTATTTTAATTTGACCAGAGAGCGACAGAGTGAGAGAGGGAAAATATGAAAGCAAGTCTCCAGGTTCGGGACTCAAACCACAGTCGGCCATGTGGGAGTCCAGTGCCCTTAACCACTATACCACCTACTGCTGCCTTCAACACTTTTAAAATAAAAATCAAGCCGATGTGAGTTCAGTTTCAGAAAAGCATACTTACATATACCCTCTTTGTAGATATACCAGAAAAATACGACTCCATCAATGTTTACTTAACATTAACAACTGTTATTTAAAAATTTAAGATGTTGAAAATGAGAGTCAGCAGATGGCGTGGTCATTACTGTGCTGGATCCCACATGCCAACCACCTTGAAAATTACATTAGGTGCATGTGCATGTGTTCCTAAAGTGCCAGGAGGAGAGTGGGGAAGGAATTGTGCATGGCCATCCTCTCTGGGGAGTGATTTCTCACTTGTCCTTTCTCTGGCTCTTGAGGAAGTGCACGTGCTCTACAGCAAAAACCTAAATAAAAATGTTGAAAATATTTCCACATGAATACCTTTCTCCATTATTCGAATGGTATATAGTAAACATATTTTTTGTGAATAAATGAGAATAACTTTAAAAGAATAGATTGAGGGGGACCAGCAGTTGGCATATGGTATAAGAAAAAAATAAATACAAAATCAAAATAAAATAGGCCACTTAGGTAAAATACTCCTAATTTATTTCTGGAAACATCGAACCCCCAAAACTAAGACACGATCACCAAAGACGGAACAAACCCCACTACATTGTGGCGTATCTGTCACTTAAGTATCCGAAACGCGACTGGCCCAATGGTGAGGTCTACTGGGGAAAGACACCCCGGGGTGCAGGAGTTAGCGGGGCGGCCTCATTAGGGTACCATCCCGAGGCCGGGGCCACCTGGGACAGCGCCGGGACCTGCTAGGTCGTGGGGCGGGGCCTCGGATGGCAGCGTAGGGCAGAGCTGCCGGGGCCAGGAGGCCCCCGGAGAGCGGGACACCCCCAGGATCACCGTGTGTCGGTCCTTCAGTGTAGACAGGGCCACTCTGCGGACCCGGTTTCCCGGACCCGACTCCTGGCGGGGCGGGGCTGCAGCTGCGCGGAGGAAATGTCGCCGGGAAAGGTAGGAACGGGCCGCTGAGTTTTCTTCTCAAGAAACAAAATCTTTATCTATGCTGAAGCAAGACCCGGAGGGGACAGGGCAGCTCGAACCACGTCAAACTTAAGGAGTAAAAGAGAGCCTGTGTTGTGGTCAAACAGAAAGGTCCCACCGAGATTTGAACTCGGATCGCTGGATTCAGAGTCCAGAGTGCTCACCATTACACCATGGAACCACTGGTGAATCATGTTTTGGCGGTTTCCTACACATGAGGAAATTCTAGGTTAGCCTCCACAGCTCTAACCAGCTAACTCTCGGCATTTCTCCTATTTACTAACCAGCCATGAGTGCGACTGACCTGCGTGGCAGTCCTCGGTCTTGTCCCTACACCGCTCGTTCCCGCGATCTCTGTCCATTCATTGGCACCTCAGGTGCCCCACTCGGCTTAGGGCCAGGGAAGAGCCCTCCAAACCTCCATCAGAAGCCACATACTCTCGTCTCAGTTTACCAGGGTTTCCTATTTGGGGTGAAAAAAAATTTTTTTTTGGAGAGGTTTTTGGTACAGGGCGTGTGCAATCGCCAGACAGACAGAGAGAGACAGAGAGACAGAAAGCGAGAAATCACCCCCCCCCAGGGGGGATGGCCACGCTGCAATCCCTTCTCCTCCATTCTCCTCTCGGGATCTTGGGCACGCGCGCACAGGCGCCTGCCGTTGAGTTTAAGCCACTGGGTCCGGGACGCGAACCGCGGTCGACTACGTGGGAGTCCAGCAACATAGCCATTACGCTAACTGCTGGTCCCGAATATTTATTTATTTATTTATTATTTTTTTTAAGTATTATTTTTTGGGGCCAGCAGGTGGCATAATGGCTAAGGGCGCTGGACTCCCACATGGCTGACCGAGGTTCGATTCCTGGCCCTGGAAGCTTTCTTCCTCACTTTCTCTCTCTGTCCCTCTCTGGTCAAATTAAATTAAAATAAATGAATAAGTAAATAAAGTTAAATTAAAAAGTTTTTTAAACTTTATTTATTTATTTAAATTGGACTAGAGAGAGACAGAGTGAGAGAGAGAGAAAGAGAGAAAGTGAGAAAGGAAGCCACCAGATCCAGGACTCTAACCAGAGTCAGCCATATGGAAGTTCAGTGCCCTTAACCACCACACCACCTATTGGCCCCTCTGGGGTGAAATTTCTTCAAACAAATGCTATTTTCCTTTTTTTTGCCTTCTCATTTTTTGCAGGGCCCAGAGGATCCAGGTGATTGACTTGAGACTTCCTGTATTCCTTGGCCACACATAACACCTATGACACTCCAAAGCCACCACCACCTCCTCTGTGTACTCTATAAAGGTGTGTCAGTGATCTATTGGAGTCCAGAAACAAGGAATCCTTATTTTCTTCTTCATATACTTTTTCTTTTTTTTAGTTTTTGCTGAAGAGTGTGTGCACAGAGAGGGATGGCCACACTGCAATCTCTTCATAACTCTCCTCCTTCCAGGATTTTGGCACACATACACATGTATACAGTGTGATTTTTAAGCTGCCAAGTCCGGGACTTGGACTGTGGTTTGGCCATGTGAGATCCAGGGCCTTAACCTCCATGCCAGGTGCTGGCCCTTCTCCATATACTTCTGTGTTGCTTGCTTTGAGTGGGTTTTTCTTACACTGAGTGCATACTTGTTAGATATAAAGCGAAAAGCAATCAACCATGCATCGTATTCATAAAACACTCAAACCAGACCGTACTCACCTCCTGTGACTCAAAATCAACCCAGTACAGAGGCCAATTTGTCAATCCTTGGTGGGTCCTCAGAGGAGACTCCTTGACATCATGGTGGCTATTTCCTGCCACGGCTGAGATGGGGAGATTCGATCATCAGGGCAGAAGTTTTTTTTTATCTTTTTCTAGCATGTCTGCTTCTTGCATTGTGGTCTCAAGGCCTGGGCTCTGCAGAATCTCATTAAAACCATGATTCATTTGAGCAAGTTAAAACATTAGGGACCAGCAGTTGGTGTAATGGCTATGTCTCTGGACTCCCATGTAGTTGACGGTGGTTTGAGTCCTGGACCTGGTGGCACACTGAGCGTGTATGCGTGTGTGTCCAAGATCCCAAGAGGAGAATGGAGGAGAAGGGATTGCGCTGTGGCCATTGTCTTGAACCGCAGCTAGCCACGTGGGAGTCTAGTGCCCTCAACCACCACAGCTACCTGTCACACTGTAGAGAGTCCTTTCTATTCTTTTTTGTTTGCTAAAGGGGGTGAATGCTCAGAGATTTCTCACTTTCTTTCTCTCTGTCTTTCTGGCGAGTGCCCTATAGCAAAAACCTCTCAAAACAAACAAACAAACAAGCTTGGGGCCATAAGTAGTGTAGAGGTTAAGGTGCTGGATCTCACACGGGCAACAGCGTGGTTTGAGTCCTGGATCCAGTAATTTGAAAATTATGCAGGTGCAGGCATGGGCACAAGATGGAGAAGGGATTGTGGCATGGCCATCCCTCCAGAGCGTGTGTGGGGGTGCTGTTTCACTATCTTTCTCCTCTGAGCATTCACCCCCTTTAGCAAAAAAAAAAAAAAAAAAAAAAAAGAATAAAAAAGGACTGTCTACAGTGTGACAGGTAGCTGTGGTGGTTGAGGGCACTAGACTCCCACGTGGCTAGCTGCGGTTCGAGACGTGGCTAGCTGTGGTTTGAGTCCTGGACCTGGTGACTTTCTCACTTTCTCTCTCTCTCTCTCACTCTGTCCCTCTCTGGTCAAATTATAAATACAATAATTCTTGTTTAATAAGAAAGGAATTTCTACATCATTACTCTTTCAGAAAACAAAAATTTTAAATATCATGATATACCATTTCACACCCATCCGAATGGGCGAAATTGAAGAGACAGAAAGAACCATTTGGTTACAGGACTGTGGAGAACTGTTTCTCTTGCTTCGAGGGAGAGTAAAACAGGACAACCATTCTAGAAAACTGTTTCATAGATTCTAATAAAATCAATCCAGCAACTTCATGACTAGGTTTACTCAAAAGAAATGAGTGTACAAGTCCACAGAAAGACTGTTCAAGAATATTCATAGCCATCTTTCTCTTTTTAAAGACTTTTTATTTAATTTTATTTATTTATTTTAACTTGACCAGAGAGGGACAGAGCAAGAAAGCAATAGCGAGAGAGGAAAAATGAGAAAGCCAGGTCCGAGACTTGAACCACAGTCAGCCACATGGGCAGTACCCTTAACTATCACTCCACCTGCCAGTCCCTATTCATAGTCATCTTATTCACAATAGTGAAAGGTAGAAATAGAATAAGTAACTTATTTTATTTATTTTTAGAGACTTGTTATTTTTTTTAAAGAATTATTTAATTTAATTTTATTTGTTTATTTATTTGAATTTGACCAGAGAGGGACAGAGCGAGAGACAGAGAGAAGGAAAGTGAGAAAGCAAGCCACCATGTCCAGGACTTGAACCGTGGTCGACCATGTGGGAGTCCAGCACCTTTAATCACCACGCCACCTGCCAGCCCCAAGACTTATTATTTTTTTTTTTCGGAGAGGTTTTTGCTATAGGGCGTGTGCGCTCGCCAGAAAGAGAGACAGAAAGCGAGAAATCACCCCCCTAGGAGGGATGGCCACGGCACAATCCCTTCTCCTCCATTCTCCTCTCGGGATCTTGGACACACATGCGCATGAACCCAGCGTGAGCTTAAGCCACCGGGTCCGGGACTTGAACCGTGGTCAACTACATGGGAGTCCAGTGACATAGCCATTATGCTAACTGCTGGTCCCGAGACTTGTTATTTATTTATGTAGTTAATTTGACCAGAAAAGGACAGAGAGAAAGAGTGAGAAAGCAAGCCACCAGGTCAGGGACTCAGATCATGGTCAGCCATGTGGGAGGCCAGCACCTTTAACCACCACCCCACCTCTGACCCCTATTTTTAGTGGTTTTGCCTTAGGGCACATGTGCGAGCTGGAGAGAGACAGAGGCAGTGAAGACGAAAGTGAGAAATCACGCCCCACCCCATGAAGGATGGCCTCGCTGCAACTCCTTCCCCTCCATTCTCCTCCTGGGATCTAGGGCATGTGCCGCGCACCTGACGTGACTCCCAAGCCACCAGGCCCAGGACTTGACCCGCTGGTGATTATCGGCTACACCACCCATTGCCCCCTCAACTGTCGGTTATTAATCAATTGGAATAACAATCAGCAATATTATCAAAAAGCTGATAGGACAAAATACATGCATTTCAAAAATATGCCGCATTACAAAAACAAAAGTCAAAAAAGTATGTTCATTTCTGTGAATTTCAAGACTAATCTAAGGATATAGAAATCAGGATGGTGATTGCCAAAGCGGAGGTGTGGTAGTGATTGTCTCAAAGGCAGCTCTAAGGACTTTCTGGGCTGATGGAAATTTTCTATAACTTAATCTAGGTGCTGGTTACCGTTGTCAAAATTCATAGGGCTGAGCACTTACAATGTGTGCACTTTAGTATATATGAATTATACCTCATTCATTATTAGTAAAAAAAGTAAATAAAAGTGAGGGGCCAGCAGGTGGCGTAGTGGTTAAGGCACTCGACTCCCAGGTGGTGGACTGCATTTCAAGTCCTAGACTGTAGGCTTGAAATTCACACCAGGTGCATGTGTGTTGCATGCCCAAAATCCCAAGAGGAGAATGGAGGAGAAGAGAATGAGGTTCCACCATCTCTCCTGGGGGCATCATTTCTCGCTTTCTGTCTCTCTGTCTCTCTCTGTCTGAGGGGCACACATGCCCTATAGCAAAAATTTTTCTCTCCCAAAGATAATGTGGGGTGTTGGTGGATTGTCATAAAGTTTACATTTTGATATTTATTTTATTGAAAACATCCAGTTGTAGTACAAACTATCACCTCATTTCATTTCTCATTTACCTATAAAGGCCCCAAGGATGTTGGTAACATGCGAACCAGTGTGATGGACTAAAACAGATTATAAGAAAAATGGTGAATGTGAGGCTAAGCTGCATCCTATAGGCCTGCCTCACCCACCCCATGGAGCAGAGTAAAAAACAAGGATGTTGTTACATTTAACAAGAGACACACAGTTCTGCTTCTGTAAACTGCTAACAGATTCCTGTAAAAGAATATAGCAACCCTTGCAGCCTGTCCTCCCTTGCAACCCGCCTCACCCCGACCCTTGCAAAGTGTAACGTTCACTTGTGGGTTTTGTGCTTAAATGCTCTGCAGAACTGTAGATCGGGGCTATCCTCCCAAATGCTACCTGCCAGTCTCTGGCCAGGAATAAAGGCTCCTAAAACTTCCTCAGTAGTCTCGGTCTTCATGATATCTCACGCCACAACACCAGAAAAACGGGTCAGGTCACGCCATTTCCTCAGCGGAAAATAGCGGATCAGGCTAATTGAGAGGCAGCACCTCACTTTTAGGTCCTGTACTTGCTCAGAAAGGGCCAAGTCCAGCCCTTGGTATCGTGAAGTCTTAGAGCTCCAACATACCATCAGAGGTAAAACGCAGTGTGTGAAGGTTAGAAGCTAAGAGAAAAACAGCCAGCCCAGCACAAGATCTGCCGTGACTCGGATTTGAGCCGAGGTTGCTGCTGCCACATGCAGAGTACTAACCACTATACGACCACGGCGTGCCACAGAGAAGCTTCTTGCAGTGGAGTTGTCTATATTATTGATAATGTAAGTACTATATATTTATAATACGGGGGAAATTTTAAAAAGCGGGAAAATGGAGTTAAAGTTAAGACTATTTCGGTGTAAGACATTCTGAAATCCAAGCGATTTATACGCAGTTTTTTTTTTTTTTTTTTTTTTTTTTTTTTTTTTTTTTTTTTAAAGAATGAGCTCGAAAACACCTCACATTTGGCTGCTTTATTTTTAGAGCTACAGGTGCTAGCATTTTCCATGCTTCATCTTTGTTTTTTGTTGTTTTTTTTTTTTTTTTCTTTTTTTCCCCTTCTTTCCTCCCCTTTCAGCTGAAAACAAAACAAAACAAAACCCTGTACTCTCTAGATGATGCGGCCCTTACAGAGTCACAGGGCCCTCGGGAATTCTCGCCAGGTCCCAGCCTCGTTCCAGTTCCCTTTCGGCCCCTCACCTTTCCCGGCTCTCACCTCCGACCCCACCCACCGCAGCGGGGTAGAGCCAAGGGAGAGCCCGGGTCAGGGAGCCCGGGAGGCTGGGGCGCGGGTCCGGGACCCAGGCGTCTTCCGGTGCGGGGCTCGCGCCGCTGGCTACGGGCGGGGCGCGGCGATCCTGCCGGCCGCGCGTCCAGCTCGGTAGTGCCCCAGCGCTCGGGTTTGTAACGTGACAGGGGCCCCGATTCACCTTGCTGATCGCTCATTTAAAATCATCATCTAAAATTTCCGAAATTTTAGAACCTGCAGTCACCCGGCGAAACACCCAGCGCAGGTGGAGTTGTTTACTTCCTAAGGAGATCCGGAGGGAGGGTGTGCTGTGTCTCTGTGGCGCAATCGGTTAGCGCGTTCGGCTGTTAACCGAAAGGTTGGTGGTTCGAGCCCACCCAGGGACGGGGCGATAGGTTTTAGAAGCTAACCATGAGTTTTCTTCCCAGTCTCCTATTCTATCACCAGCCACCCATCCAACTCCGTTCTCACATTTCCTGGGTTATCAGTTTTATGGTTCTGCTCACTGATTTCTCAAAACAGACACTTTAGAATCCAGTTCTGATTAAAAATCTCTATTGTGACCTTTAAAGGCTTGGACTAGTAAGGGAAATTTATGTGCCTCAAGTGTTTTCATCTGTAATATCAGGTCAACAGGAGTAACCTAGCCCCAGAATACACGTGTATGGAGTGACTGGTCTATCAATAATGTGACCAGTGGGATCATTAGTGTAAATGCTGTACTATTATCATTATCATTATTGTTTTAAGACTTATTGTAACTTAATTAATTAATTAATTAATATTTGACCAGAGAGGAACAAAGTGAGAGAGAGAGACTGAAAAAGTGAGACAGCAAGCTGCCAAGTCTGGGACTAAAACCACGGTCGGCCATGTGGGAGTCCAGCGCCCTTAACCACCATGTCACATGCCGGCTCCCATTATTATTATTTTAAATGTCATCCTTTGTGAATTATTTATTTAGCCCTTTTCTTTTTTTTTTGAGAGAGATTTTTGCTATAGGGTGCATGCGCTCGCCAGACAGACAGAGACATTAGAGACAGAAAGCGAGAAATCACCCCCCAGGGGTGATGGTCACGCCGCAATCCCTCCTCCATTCTCCTCTCGGGATCTTGGGCACGCACGCACATGCGCCCGGCGTGAGATTTAAGCCACCACTTCTGGACGTGAACCGCGGTTGACTACGTGGGAGTCCAGCGACATAGCCATTACGCTAACTGCTGGTTCCCTATTTAGCCCTTTTCAAAATGTCTTTGAAATTAGGTAGGTTTCATTTTTTTAAAACATTCAGTTTAATTTTTTAAATTATTTTATTCCATTTCATTTATTCATTCATTCATTCATTCATTCATTCATTTATTTTAATTTGACCAGACACACACACACACACACACACACACACACACACAGGAAAGTGAGAAAGCAAGCCACCAGGTCTGGGACTTGAACCATGGTTGGCCACGTGGGAGTGTCCAGTGCCTTAACCACCACACCACTTGCTGGTCCCAGGTAGGTTTCATTTTTTAAAAAAATTATTTATTTGATTTTATTTGTTACTGTTATTTTTTTCTTGACCAGAGAAAGAGTGAGAGAGAGATAGAATGAAAGCGAGACAGCAAGCCTCCAGGTCCAGGACTTGAATCATGGTTGGCCATGTGGGAGTCAGGTACATCAACCACCACGCCACCTGCTGGCCCTGGTTTCATGGTTTTATTGCAGATAATGCTGCAGTCATTCCTGTGTACACATCTTTGTCAGCAGTGCAGATATTTCTGTAGTGCAGAGAACTGGATGCACACTTACTACATTATAATGTTTATAACATGCTTCTAATTTGTTTTTGCTGGTATAGCATATATGCACTCGACAGAGGGGGAGAAAGAGAAAGCAACCCAGGTCAGGAATGGTAATGCTGCAATGCTGGGTATGCATCTCCAGTCAGCAAGACCAGACTTGAACTGCGCAGGCATCCATGTGGGATCCAGCTGCTTTAATCACCAGGTCATGGAGCCAGCCCCATGCATTTTCTCTTTTTTAAAGAGTTATTTATTTAATTTTTATTTATCATCCAGCTCCTCAATCACCATGCCACCTGCTGGCCCCCTCCATACTTCTAATTTTACCTTATTCTGCCAAGTCATCTCTCACAGGAGTGGTACTAAGCCATATTCCAATTCATTCCCCAACTCTATCAATGACTCTTTCTTCATTTATTTGCCCTCACAACAAAGTTCCTGTGCATCTATCTCTGATATTCTGATAAGGGGAGGGGTGCCCTTTGGGATTTGCTAAGGGGAAGGTCCAACATTGTGGGGGTTGTAGATAGATTTTTCTTTCTATGTTGGACAGTGTGATGCAAGATATATATATATATTTAAATATAGTTATTTAATTTTACTTATTTATTCATTTATTTTAATTTGACCAGAGAGAGACACACACACACAGAGAAAGGGAATGTGAGAAAGCAAGCCACCAGGTCCAGGACTTCAACCATGATTGGCCATCTGGGAGTCCAGCATCTTGACCATCATGCCACCTACTGGGCCCAATGCAAGACATTTTCGAGTCCTCCAATAGCTGTAATCATTGGGACCAGCAAATGGATAGCAGTTATGTTGCTGGATTTCCACATGGCTGACAGCGGTTTGAGTCCCAGACCCAGAATCATGTGGGACGAGTGTGCCTGCGTGCCCAAGAGCCCAGGAGAAAAAGAATGGAAAGGGACTATGGTGTGGCCATTCCCTGTGTGGGGGGGTGATTTCTCACTTTCCCTCTCACTGTGTCTGTCTCTCTCTCTCTGGAGAGCGCACATGCCCTAACAACAACAACAAAACCCTAACAAATAATAATATCTGTAATTGTTTTCTGTGGTGATTTAGTCATGTAGATTCAGAGAGGACTGGCCAGAGTGAGCTCTTTGGTAGCTTCCTGCCAAGCAGAGAAAATCTAACGGTTCCCGTCTTTTTTTTTTTTTTTTTGGAGAGGTTTTTATATAGTGCCCCGACCCGCAGGACAGTCGAACACGGGTACCTGGGTGAGGATGGTGAAAACCGGGATCCTTTGTGTTTAGGCTGGTGAAGTTCTTACTGACACACAGAGTGGAGACAAGATGAGGTGCTGATCAAGTCTTCCGTTTATTGCAGAACAAACAGTGCTTTATATACAGGCTGGTGGGCACACCAATTGGTTGCCCAAAAATGAGATACAACAGTATGAGCCAATCATTGATGTGGGTGAATCTCCCATTACCTAGCAACAGTTGGTTACATGATTTCTGAAATATGGTTTGCTCAATGAGGAAGTGAAGCCTAAGATTTCTAAGATGGCAGACAGTTCTCAAGAAGCTCCCAAGATGGCTTCCATATGCAATGCCCTCCACATATCTCCCTTTTTTATTTTTTCAAAGAGAGGAGAAAAGCCTGGGGGAATCGTGCCTGTCTTAGGTTGGAGTCGTTTATTGAGCCACGTCCATCCTTACCCGTCATTGGAGAATCCCATAACTATGATGGGTTTCCTGTCTTAGGTGGGAGGACTGTACAGCTGTTATAGGCTCAGACTCTCTTACCCGTCTTTGGCTAACCGATTCAGCGCCTCAGGCAGGAGCAATGTCTAGGCTCCACGATATTCCATCTCCAGGTTGTGGTAGTGGACTTGGATAGGCTGTATTTTTATGGAGTCATCGATATGACGTTTTATGAAGGTCATGAGCTTATTAAAGAGAACAGGTCCCAAAGAGCAAACAATCAATAAAACCAAAATTGGGCCAAATATGGGGAGTAGTATGGGGAGGAGTCCATTCCATGCAGTTAAAAAGGGATTATCGGTGAGTTGTTTTCTTTGTTCCAGAAGATTTTCTTGCAGTTGATTGAGCTTGTCACGAACGATGCCGGACTTGTTGGCATAAAAACAGCAACGTTCCTGTAAAGCAAGACAGAGACCCCCCCTGTTCTGCCAAAAGGAGGTCTAGCCCACGTCTATTTTGGAGTACAACTTCTGCAAGGGAATCTAGTTGATCTTGGACAAAAGTAATAGTAGAAGCCAATTCGTGGACATCAGAAACAAGGGCATCAGTTAATTGTTTGACCTGAAGGGAATATCCTAATCCAGCAGCACCAGTAGCTGTAGCTGCAGCAAAACCTAAGGTAGCAAGAATAGGGAGGAGCATTACGGCACGCTTGGATCTTGTGCGTGAACGTCCTGGAATAAAATCAAAAGTAGGAATGGGAACTGGTTTATCTCCTTTAATAACATCAACGTCAGGAACCAGCACAGCAAGAACACAAGAACCAACCCAGTGTTTGGGCAAAAACGTGTATGCCAGATTAGTGCCACACACATAAACTGTATTATGAGGAGCACATAAATCAGTAGAATGGGAAACATCTCTCTTATCAATACAATCGGAGAATGTAATGAAGCCAAGAACAATCTCATTAGATTGAGCACGGGAGGGAGAATAAAGACAACTTATGGTTGAAGGGAAAACAGGCTGAACTAAGAAAGGCGAAGTTGGTGAACAACGTGAGGGATCTACAGGAAAAGTTATGTTGACAATTGGAAGGGCTGATGGAATTTGTAGACCATGGCGGAGACAAAGCCAACAGTCCGCAGCAATTGTGGGACTGTAAGCCTGAAGTAGAGCAAGAGTAAGGTTAAGTAGTGAGAAAGTAGTGTCAATGAAAGGAGCAACTCTAGGTTTGGGTAGAGATAGTGGCTTGTATGAACGTTGAGGATGTAAATTTTGTGTGAGATCCTGTAAGTGTTTTTGTACCTTGAGTCGTCTAGTCTTATCTTGAGGTCCACCCCCATCAGAAACATGCGGAGGAGCAATTAAGTCCCAACAAATGTTTTTTCCTAAGGTATCAGATGTACAGGGTTTTTTAAGATGGTTCGTATCTATAAAGGTTTTAATGTGTGTAGCTGTGAAATAAGTTGTGTTTTTGAAAATGCAAGTAGTGGCATGATCGTAACATGCAGCATGAAGGGTAGGTCTGAAAATTGTACAGGTGCATTGAGCAGGTGTAGAAGAGGAGGAGACAGTGGGTGTATTAATGCAATACCAAGTAAGGGGTTGTTGTTGGAGATACGCAGTGTGTCCAGAACATGTGACTGTTGAGAGTGGTGTGAAGGAAAGATGGGTGATCTTACCACCTGCACATGCGCAAGGAGCGTTTTGTTCAAGGAACTTTCGAGTTTTGCCAGAGTCAAAACCAGCAGCGACAGTGTTGAAGAGGTAACTGCCAGGGCTAAAACCAGCAGCGATAGTGTTGAACAGGTAAAACAATATCAGGTATTTAAGAAGAATCTTCATTTTGTTGATCTGTGGAAGAAAAAAGAGGTATCTCAGGGCTTTTATAATCCCTGGATGAATTATTATCATTTGAATCAATTTGTTTGACCAATCTTTCTGGTAGCCAACGAGCAGCATCCATTTTCTGGGAATAAATGCAGACAGACCCTCTGCCCCATATGAGGACAGGGTCTGGACCATTCCACGTATTGTCTAGTGGGTCTTTCCACAAAACTGTGGCAAATTTTGTTTTAGTAGTTGAATGCCAGAAGCGCTCAGCAGCTGAGTGTCCATCTTTATCCAGTGTTAGAAAATTTAGCACAAAAAGTGTATGTGCTAAAAGGTTTTTTGGTGAACCTTTAATTTGTAAAATCTCTCCCTTTTTTAATTTTTGGAGAGTATTGTTTAAGGAAAGATGAGCACGTTCAACAATACCTTGTCCCTGGGGATTGTATGGAATCCCCGTGACATGTTTAATATGGAGTTGTTTACAAAAAGAGTTAAAATTGTTTCCGGTATATCCTGGGCCATTATCTGTTTTAATTTGTTGAGGCTTACCCAGAACAGAGAGTGCGGCAAGAACATGAGAAATAACATGTTTACCAGCCTCTCCGGTTTGTGCCGTAGCAAAAATGAAACCACTAAAGGTGTCAATAGTGACATGCACGTATTTAAGAGTACCAAATTCTGCAACATGAGTGACATCCATTTGCCATAAAGCATTAGGCATAAGGCCTCTAGGGTTAACACCCAAGTGTGGTGTAGGCAAAAGAGTAAGACAGGCCGGACATTGTTTTACAATTTGTCGAGCCTGTTCCCGAGTAATTTTAAACATGAGACGAAGGGTGTGAGAATTCAAATGATGTAATTGATGGGCAGCAACAGCATCTGAAAGATTTGTGTCAATTTGAGTATGAACCAAAAGAGAATATTTTGTGGCCAGATCAGCGCGGCGATTACCCTCAGTTAAAGGACCAGGCAAGTCTGTATGGGCGCGCAAATGGCCAATATAAAAAGGCAGCTCTCGATGTCTAATGAGAGACTGTAATTGGAGGAAAAACTGTGCGGCCTGAGAAACTTGTTTAATTTGTGCCGCAGTTTCCAGAAGTGGTACAGACATAGTAATATAAGCACTATCTGTATACAAGGTCAAGGGAAAGCAGAGAAAATTGTAACAACTATTGGCAGCTCAACTAGCTGAGCTGATATTGAGAATGTTGTAAATGTAACTTGTTTAATCAGAGAGAGAACAAAGAGCACTGTGTAGATGGTGGAACAGAGGACCAGTTCTGTGTTTCATGGCATAGTTCTCGAAAGGTCTGAAATAAACTGTCATTGTTTACAGAACAAACTCAAGCGTTTCAAAAGTTTGTTTTAGGTCTGGAGGCTTGGGGCGGCCCCGTTTTTGTTTCCCTGATCCCGATTAATTGGCCTACCATTGACATCAAATCTGGATCTACATTCATTAGGAGGGTGACGTCCCTTCATACATTTACTGCACAAATCAGGAAGTTGATTTGGTCGTTGATTACCACCATTCTTTACCTTACAGTTTTTTGCAAAATGTCCAGACCGACCACAATTGTAGCAAGTAATTTTGTTACTTATTTTGTTAGCGTTGTTGTTACGAATAAGGAATTGGAGAACAGTATAGTTTTGAAAGGCAGCGGCCATAGTCAATCCTTGTTGGAATGCCAATTGTTTAATAAGGTCAGTACCTGAATCAGTCAAATTTCTCTGAGTAGGAAGTTTTGTCCAAGCTCTCATAGCTGCTGTATAAATTTGAGCAAATAGCCCTGGACCATATTGTATTAGATTGTTACTATTTGCATAATTGCCTTCTCCCAATAACATCTCTGTTGTCCAACCATTGTTGGCCTGGGCATTACGGCATGCAAGCTCCCTGCAAATTTGTACATACTTTGATTTCCAAAGTAAGTAATCTCCTCCAGAGAGCGTAGCATGGGCCAATATGTGCCACTCCATTGGTGTAAGCCAATTATCTGCCACTGATTCAACTATGGCTAAAGTATATGGAGCTGTAGCTCCATATTGAGCAACTGCTGTTTTAATTTCTTTTATGATTTTAAAATCAAAGCCACCACAAGGACGCCATGTTTGTCCTTGGGGATCTATGGTTTCTGTTACTGGAAATGCTTCCTGTTCCTCAAGATCTATCAGTGGTTGTAATCTCTGAGCTGGTTTAAGTTTTGCACTAGGAGTAAAGGTGGACTGACAGCGATTTTGTGAGGATGAGAAAGCTGTACTTTTAGATTTACCCACTTTCAGCTTTTCTAATCGTGATATCGATTCTTGATGTTCTTCTAACTGAATATGTTCTTTGAGTTGTTCAATCTTAGCCCGAACCTCTGCCCTAGGATCAATAATGGGGGCATTGCCAAAGATGGCTGAATAGTCTTTTCATGGCAAGAATGATTACATGTCAAAGATGGCACAGATGTAACCGAGTCATAAGATGGAGGTCGTTTTTTGAAAGGTGGCCATTTTGAATTGTTGTACTCAACAGCCTCCACTTCTGAAGTTTCTTTCTCTGGTGGCCATTTTGAACTATTGTATTTGGCAGCCTCTTTTTCCAAAGTTTCTTCTTCAGGCAGCCATTTTTGGTTATTGTACGTGGCAGTCTGTGTTTTTAAAGTTTCTTCTTTAGGCAGCCAGTTTGAGTTGTTATTTTTGACTGCCCTTAGTTCTAAAATTTTTTCCTCAGAATCAGTCGATTGACTATCCAAATGAGCTTTAAACTCTGTAAGAGATGGGTATAGTTTTTTCTGAGGCTTTTCAAAGTTTGTAAATTCCTCACTGATTTTTGGTTTTTCAAGTTGTTTTGGCCTGACATCCAATTGTTTAGTAAAATTTGTTACTTCTTCCTCACTATCTAAGGAATTTAAATCTTTTTCTTTTTTGGTGCCAAGGTTTATTTTAGTTTCCATGGCATCTTTACTATCTGTCCGAGTTTTTTTTTTTTTTTGCATAATTTGTTCTCCCTCTGCAACAACTGTTGCAATTTTAGGGTCAGTTGACTGTAATTTAATAATTTTATCTATTAGATTCCAATATGAAAAAGTTATTACTGGGAACTTTCCTGGTCCAAATGTGACATAGTAGTCTTTCAGAGCATCACCTACCCTCTTCCACCTTGCTTCATCAATAGTGCCTTCTTGAGGAAACCAGGGACACACCTCTTTTAGAAAGTCAAAAAAGGAAAGTAATTGTTTGATTCTAATTTTAACTCCACGTGTCTTAAGAGCATCACTAAGCCCCTGAACAAATAATTCATGCTTGCTCATTTGTTGTCCCATAATTGCACTCTGGGAAGCTATTTAGTAATCTGTATTACTATTTACCCTTCCACACTTACCAGGCCTGGCTTTCTTCACAGTGCACTTCACCTTGATCCTCTTGGCCCAAGGCCCCACGTTGGGCGCCACTTGCCCCGACCCGCAGGACAGTCGAACACGGGTACCTGGGTGAGGATGGTGAAAACCGGGATCCTTTGTGTTTAGGCTGGTGAAGTTCTTACTGACACACAGAGTGGAGACAAGATGAGGTGCTGATCAAGTCTTCCGTTTATTGCAGAACAAACAGTGCTTTATATACAGGCTGGTGGGCACACCAATTGGTTGCCCAAAAATGAGATACAACAGTATGAGCCAATCATTGATGTGGGTGAATCTCCCATTACCTAGCAACAGTTGGTTACATGATTTCTGAAATATGGTTTGCTCAATGAGGAAGTGAAGCCTAAGATTTCTAAGATGGCAGACAGTTCTCAAGAAGCTCCCAAGATGGCTTCCATATGCAATGCCCTCCACAATATAGGGTGCATGTGCTCACCAGGAAAACAGAGAGAGACAGAGAGGTAGAAAATGAGAAAGCTGCAATCCCTTCTCCATTTTCCTCTCAGGATCTTGGGCACACACACACACACACAGGCTCAGGCCTGACATGAGCTTAAGCCACCAGGTCTGGGACTCGAACCACGTCCGATTACATGGGAGTCCAGCAACATAGCCATTGCACCAACTGCTGGTCCCTGCCCCAGTCATTTTTTTCCTCTTCAAGGCCCTTTCTTTTTCTCATTACAAATGTTGAATTTACTCTTATTTGATGAAAACAGTCTCATGCTGGTTTTCCCTGTCTTAGTCCTCTATTATTGATTAGCGCTAATCAATAATATTGGTTATACATTGGTAAACAATATAATAATATTAGTTATTGATAATATTGGTGATCTTACTTCACAATATCCAATACTGGTTAGTGTGATAGGACAATATCATACTAACAAACACTGGTTTAAGACAAAGGATTTATCACTTAGGTTTTTTTTTTTTTTTTTTTTTTGAGATTGTTGCTATAGGGAGAGTGCACTCACAAGAGAGACAGAGAGGCAGAAAGCGAGCGATTGGGCCCCCCCCCCCCCCCGCCAGGGGAGATGCCATACCATAATCCCTTCTCCTCCATTCTTGCAGGATTTTGAGCAAACATACACCTGCACCTGGCATAAGTTGTTTTTTTTTTGGAGAGGTTTTTGCTATAGGGCGCGTGCGCTCGCCAGACAGACAGAGAGAGACAGAGAGATAGAAAGCGAGAAATCACCCCCCAGGGGGGATGGCCACACCGCAATCCCTTCTCCTCCATTCTCCTCTCAGGATCTTGGGCACACACGCACATGCGCCCAGCGTGAGTTTAAGCCGCCGGGTCCGGGACTCGAACCGCGGTCAACTACGTGGGAGTCCAGCGACATAGCCATTATGCTAACTGCTGGTCCCCCTGGCATAAGTTTTGTCACCAGGTCTTCTGAGACTCAAATCACAGTCAACCACGTGGGAGTCCAACACCTTAACCACTCTGCTGGCCCTACCACTTTAGGTATTGTTTACAGAAATATTTGAGACTGGGGCCAGCAGGTGGCATGCTGGTTAAGGCGTTGGAATTCCCACATGGCTGACCAGCGTTTGTAATCCCGGACCTGGCAGCTTGCTCCCTCATCCTCTCTCTCTTTTTCTCTCTGCCTGTCTTTCTCTGGCAAAAACTCATGTGAAATAATAATAATGATAGGTAAACAAAATAAATAGTTCTTTTTTAAAAAAAGAAATATCTGAGACTGAGTGATTTATGAAGAATAGAGATTTATTTTACTCACAGTTCTGGTAGCTAGGAAGTCCAAAGACATGCAATGGCACTAGGCTGGCTACTCCATGGCCAGTGGAAGCAGGGAGGATGGAGGATCTGTGGAGGGGGAGAGAGAACGTGGTCTGTTTTCCATGTCAACCTCTTTCTCTCATTCTCTCTCTCTTTATAAACCCATTAATACTGAGTCATAGGGGCCCTACCCCAACTCCCCAATCACTAACTTTGTCCAAAGACACAAGCCTTCACCACATTAATTGGATCAAGTTTTTATTGTCATAATCTCCTTATGATGGCTCAAGATGTGAATTGGGGAGACATATTCACGCTATAGTGCCATCCTATACAATGGCAAACTAGCATGCAGACAACTGTATGTATGTCATTTCTTGACAGTTCGTCGCAGGAGGCCATGTCCATAAAAACTAGCCCACCTAGGCATATAATTAGAGCCCGTAGGACCTTGGACCGGCAGTCACCTCGTGTAGACCAGGATCCTTAGACCTAATGACTTGTATTCCCTTTTTCTGTTGACTCTCATGAGCAGAAATCAAGCCTTTGACTTCTACATACTAAGAACTGTTATTGGACAAGACTGTTGTTCTCACATCGTCACATGGTAGCATCGGTATTTTCTCCCTTCAGTGGCATCAGTGTGGGGTTCTAGTTTTGCTGCTATGGCGGGAACAATCTCTGTTGCCTGCTGGCTGACAGGGACCCATTCTGTTTTTGGTGGTGTATGACAGCTAATCTAGTCTGTGACTCTTTCTGATCGCCTATTATCCTGAGGACTCTGGTATTTCTTGATATTTGAGAATGCAGCAATGAAAAGTTGTTTACATCTTGTCTTCCTAATATTTGGTAAAAATCTTAAGAGTGAGGGCTGGCAGGTGGCATGGTGGTTAAGGGGCTGGACTTCTACATGACCAATCATGGTTTGAATCCCAGACCTGGTGGCTTACTTTCTCACTTTCCCTCTCTCTTTTTCTGTCTGTCTCTCTCTGGTGAGCACATGTGCCCTATAGAAAACTAAAAAATAATCATAATTGGGGCCACCAGGTAGTATGGTGGTTAAGGACGCTGGACTCCCACATGGCCAACCGCGATTCGAGTACTGGACCTGGTGGCTTGCTTTCTCACTTTCCCTCTCTGTCTCTCACCCTGTCCCTCTTGATCAAATTAAAATAAATAAATAAAGTTAAGTAAAATAATTCTTTAAAAAGCTCATAATAATAAATAAAATAAATAATTAAAAAAAATCTTATGAGCCCAATAGTTATCAACATCTGCAAGAGTGGCATATCTACAGTAAGTATGATCTCAATAAATTGCTATGCCTACAGGGGTTCTTGGTACAGAAAGAAAATGGAATCTCTAACATGTAGTAGACAGCGTTGTTTGATCGGTATGCTCAGGTTTTTCAACAAGTGAAGAATGTCAAATAATATTCTTTAAGAATTGTTAAAAACACACTATAGAGGCCAGTAGGTGGCATGGTGATTAAGGCACTGGATTCCCATATAGCCATCCATGGTGTGAGTTCTGGATTCTGCAGCTAAACAGTCATGCTGGGTGTGTGTGTGCAAGCCCAAAATCCCGAGAAGGGAGTGGATAGACTGTAGCATGACCATCCCCCTTGGGTGGTGATTTCTCACTTTCCTTCTCTGTCTCTCTCTAGTGAGCATATCACCCCATGGCACAAAAAAGCAAAACAAAAGAAACACTATAAAGGGCCAGCAAGTGGTGTGGTGGTTAAGGTGCTAGATTCCCACATGGATAATCACAGTTCGAGTCCTGGACGGGGCAGCTTGCTTTCTCACTTTCTTCTCTCTCTCTCTCTCTCTGGTCAAATTAAAATAATAAATAAACAAAATTAATTAATTAAATAATTCTAGACAAAACTATAGAAAGGACAGGGAAGATGTTTATGTCATCACAAATAAGGAATTAAATCAGCAACATGAGCACTTTTGACTACTATGGTAATCAAATCTAATGATCTCTAGAATATTAAGGGACATCTACACTTTATAAAAATAGATGAAAAGCAGTAACTTTATCCACCAGTGGCTATCTTGGGGGAAGAAAAGTTCTGTCAGATTCAAAAGGGTGTGAGAGAATTCCTCAGATTTTCAGCAATGAGGGTTCCCCAAGGATCTAATAGTGCTTTATTATTTCCTTTTTTCTCAGTCACTTATAACCATTATTAAATCCCACTGCCTTCGTTTCTGCCTGAAACGATGTTACCTGCCACAATTAGTTCCTTTAAAATGCCCACTAGTTGGATGCAATATTTCGGTTTTATAAACGCACCATATTTTCTCCCGGCCCAGCCTCTGCGGCGCAGTCGGTACTACGTTGAAACTGCAGTGCTGGAAGCCACTGGCGGGGTGCCTGTCTCTCTGACTTGAAGTAATTAAATAAAACTTTACAAAATCTCTCCAGACATTTTTGTCGAATTTAGCTCATTTTTTCCCCTGTCTTTGCGGAATAAAATCAGCACTGAGGCAGACACGACTGTTGAGATGCCAAGTCCGTCCCTGTAACCTGGGAACTACCCAATCATCTTTGCTGGGGGAGCGTACTTTTGTATTAAAAGAAAGTCCCTGGAATTCACATAGATTGGACTCCGTAGAACATCAAAAGTTGTAAAATCAGTAAGGATGACTGGTTTGCAGTCACCTGCGCATTCTAGCTTCATAAATCAGGTTTCTTTACGATATTGAATGGCGATAAATGTTCATTGGAATCTGCATCACGCGGATAACCGGTTTCCTGTGTACTCCTAAATGTTCTAGTCTACACAGTAAAAGCTATTACTTGGAGATGGGTGCACGGGCTTCCGCAGGCCGCCTTCCAGAGGACCCCCCTAAGTCCACAGATTAAGCGTTCCAAGGCCAAAAAAAAAAAAAGAAAGAAAGAAATGAAAGACGAAAATAAAGAAAAAGAAAAAACCCTCCCAGTTTGGAAAAACTAGGCCCAGGGCTCGGCTTACAGTCCCTAGGAGCAGGGAGCAGGGAAGGTGGGGAAGAAAGCAGAGCAGAGCGCGAGGGAAAGAGGCTACGTGTGACGTCACGGACAGGGCGTCGCCTATGTAGATGAGGCAGGCTGGAGCTGCTGCTTCAGCGTTTTCTGATTGAAAGCGATGAACTGTCTTTGCTATAAGAGTGACTCCAGGAGTTTTGCTTGTACCTGAGTCTATCTGGTGTGTGTAAGAGTTAAGAGGGGTCATAGGTACGCAGAGAAAAGTTACCGTGTGTGTAAAGTGTAAGGCGCGTGAGGCTGTGGCGGCGCGGGAGCAGTGCAACTCATACTTACCTGGCAGGGGAGATACCATGATCACGAAGGTGGTTTTCCCAGGGCGAGGCTTATCCATTGCACTCCGGATGTGCTGACCCCTGCGATTTCCCCAAATGTGGGAAACTCGACTGCATAATTTGTGGTAGTGGGGGACTGCGTTCGCGCTTTCCCCTGTATTTGGTTGTTTAAGGGTAGAACTTCCGTTTTCGTCTTCCATGGTTGTTAGTATTTTCATAATAGCTGTAGTGGTACGTACGGTTAAATTTTGATTGGATACTCTTAGTTTTTTTTTTTCCTAATCAGTGGGTCCTTAAGTTTAAGCAAAGTGATTAACATTGTAACGAGTTGCGGAGGGTTTACTGAGCCCTATGTCTAAAATTGCCACTAACCTCGGAATTGGTTAATGTAGCTTACTCGAAATCAGTACAAGTCTTCTGTTCAGTGAGGATTTGCTAGAATATTGCTTCTCTAGCTAGCCCATCAGACACCGAGTTATTGCCAAGATCTATCAAACGGCAGCTTGTGCGAAGTCCTCCTTTTTTTTTTTTTTTTAAGTGTTTTTTTATTTATCCATTCATTTACTTTAATTTGACCAGAGAGAGACATAGAAGGGAAAATAAGAAAGCAAGCCACCAGGTCCAGGACTCAAACTGTGGTCAGCTATGTGGGAATGTCCTGTGCCTGAACCACCACGCCACCTGCTGGCCTCAAGTCCTCCCTGGTGAACTGTGTGACCTGGGGTCCTGCTCAGTTTACTAGGCCTCATACTAAGTACTTCAGAGAGTTGTTGCATAGATGCATGAGATCATCTGATTATACATCAGGCAAAATGTGCGCTGTGCAATAAGGATGTGCTGATAGGAAACAACATCCAAGATAAGGTTTCTCCCCTTTAATTTCAAAGCAGAATTTAAGGAACAGTGTGTAGACTTGTGCTTTTGTAATAGTTCTATGAAATGCAATGTCCATTCATAAAGTTAGTATTAGAGACTAGCAAATCTGAAATTTATAAAACATGCCCACAGGTGCTGTGGTGGTTGGCCAAGTGCTGGACTCACATATGGCCAACCAGCTTGAGTCCTAGATCTGACAGCTTTGCTTTCTCCCTTTCCCTCTCTCCGGGGAGTACACAGTACACCTGTCCTGATTGTGGCGGCCATCCCCCTTGGGGGGTGATTTCTCCCTTTCTATCTCTCTGTCTCTGTCTGGTGAGTGCACACGCCCTATAGCGAAAACCTCTCAAAAAAAAAAAAAAAAAAAGAAAGAAAGAAAAAAATTGAGAAGAATGATAATAATAATAAATAAAATTAAATATTCCTAAAAAAATAAAAAAAAAAAAGCCCCATTGGGAACCAGCAGTTAGCAAAAATCTCTCATCAAAGAAAAGAAATATTTTAGACTGACACTGTGCCAGGTGGTTGAGGCCGGGTGGAGGACCCATTGTCTCTGCACTGGCGTGAGCAGTGGCCAAAAGGCAGAGGAAGGCAGAGGCCATGCGGCTGCCCTTCTAGCTTCCAGTCACCTGACGCTGGGGTTTGCACCAAGATTAACTTCACTTTGAAGAAAATCCCATGAGTGGGGCTAACTGGTTAAACGACTTGAAACCAAAAAAAGTTTAAACAACTTTTAGGAAGTAATGCTTGTAGACATGCAGCCTTGCAGAGCGGAAGGCCCCTGTTTATCTGCTTCAGCAGAAAAGAGTGACAAACAGCTCTGCTGTTGGACAATTGCTGTAGATAAAACTCCTTCCCCTTCAAATTTGATTGTCTCTTGTGCTTCCTATACATGACACAGAGAAATAGAAGATAAAAAAAACAGGAGATACCCTGCTAACTTTTCAGTCTGATGTTTAATAGACCTTGCTGTTTACTCGAAAAATACTAAAACCGGGAACCAGCAGTTAGCGTAATGGCTATGTCACTGGACTCCCACGTAGTCGACCGCGGTTCAAGTCCCGGACCCGGTGGCTTAAAACTCACGCCGGGCACGTGTGCGTGCTTGCCCAAGATCCCAAGAGGAGAATGGAGGAGGAGGGATTGCGATGTGACCATCCCCCCCGGGGGGTGATTTCTCGCTTTCTGTCTCTATGTCTCTTTCTGTCTGTCTGGCGAGCGCACGCGCCCTATAGCGAAAACCTCAAAAAACAAAACAAAACAAAAAAAAAACAAAACTAAAACCGAAACCAAGATCAACTGTGGGGGAGGAAGAGAAATCTTGCCTTCTAAGCTCCGCTCTCTCCTCATATGTCCCTGCATGGGTAGTTCTTTCTTGTGGTTTCCTCTTAGGCTGGATCTAAGGAGCCGGTGGCCCACAATGCTTCATTCACCTCTGTAACATTTTTGATTTTCCAAGACTTTGGGACCTACCAGTGGTCTGGGAAGGCCAGCACACCCTGGGCTTATGGGGTAGTTCCTCTCAAGGAGGCCAGGAAAGGCTTGCAGCTGTGTCTCTGCTGTGTAATTGCTCGCCACATTATAGTGTTAACAGGAAGGTTGACTGTTCAAGCCCACCCAGGGATACCTGTTGTGTCCTTTAATCCTTTCCAACTGTGCATTTATCACGTAGTAACGTGCCTTATTATTGGGCACCAATCTACCTCAAGGCTGATACTGTTAGAGGAGAATTGAGCTGCTGCTGTGTGAAATCCTCGGTTCTTCAGGTCCAGATCTCTAAAATTAGGCGCAAAATAAAGCCGCAACCCCCAAAAAAGTAGGTAGAAGAAATAATTTGATAGAAAAGAAAGAATTTTAGAAAAGTAGTACACCAAAAGTCTTTTGGGCGGGCAAGTTGCTGGGTAGCAGCTGTGTTTGGACCTGGCGAGGTGTCATGTTTGTTCCTAGAGGTGGTAATGAACATGAACAGTGGGAGGCCTGTCACAGGATGTGTGCTCTTGGCTTGAATTCCGGCTTTCTTCTGTGCTAGTGCTTCTTTCTCATAGCCAAAGAATCTGAAGACTCTTGATTACCTAAACGGACATGCCCAGTGTGAGCTTTGATGACAGGAGTACCCTCATTCTGGGTCCTTTTGTATTTATGAGGAATGACAACAAGGAAATTAACAACCATCCCTTTGTGTCTTCGTTAGGAAGAAAAAAAATGAGATCTGCCTCTCTTCCTGGCACTAGGAGCTGGGTGGGAGGAAGGAGTCTCTGCGGATGGTTGTGACTCTTGAGAGGTTGCAACTGACGTAACAGGTGTCCTTCTGCTATTGTCTGAGGGTTGCCGCTCATTTCTAGCTACCTGCCTATCACAATACCTGGCCTGGGCCACCTCATCAAACCAGATTTCACATCTTGGTTGGGTGTCACATTCTTTTCTTTTAGCAGGGGAGAGGTTTTTACTATAGGGTGCATACGCTGCCAGAAAGAGACAGAGAGGCAGAAAGTGAGAAATCACCCCCCAGGGGGGATGGCCACACCACAATCCCTTCTCCTCCATTCTCCTCCCAGGATCTTGGGCACACACGCACACATGCCTGGCGTGAGTTTAAGCCACCAGGTCCAGGACTCCAACTGCAGTCGACTACGTGGGAGTCCAGCGACATAGCCATTACGTCAACTGCTGGTCCCGGCTGTCAAGTCTTTATACCTACTTAGCTAGCTGATTCCCTAAAGCAGACACCTAGGAACCTAGATCTGGTACCAGGAAATCTTTATTCTGGCCTCTGTAGGCTTGGACCACTAAGGTAAACATGTATGCACCATCTTCTGCCTATAATAGCAGAACCAATAGCAGTAGCCTACCCCCAGGATATATCTGCTTGGGGTGACTGCTCTATCAGTAATGTTGTGATCAGTGGGATCAACAGAAATACCTCTCCATTATTTTGAGGAAAAAATCATTGTGGCCTTACTTTGTGTATTATTTATGTACCCTTTTCAAAATGTGTGCTTTTTAAAACAATTATTTAATTTAATTTTATTATGTTACAGTTTTGATCAGAGAGAGAAAGAGAAAGTGAGAAGGCAAGCCACCAGATCTGGGACTTGAACTGCAGTTGGTCATGTGGGAGTCCAGTGTCTTCAACCGCCGCACCACCTGCTAGCCCCTCAAAATGTGTTTGGATTAGGCTGATCTCATCACAAATAACGCTGCAGTCATCACTTTTGTGCACACAGCGTTGCCAGATGCGGCAGAGAACTGGAGGTATGCTTGCTGCATCCTTTCGCTTATACCGTGCTCCTACTTTTTCTTAAAGAATTATTTATTTATTTAATTGAATTTGTCATTATTATTTTTTAATTTGCCCAGAGAGAGACAGAGAGAAAGGAAAAGTGAGAAAGGAAAAGCGAGAAAGGAAAAGCAAGAAAGCAAACCGCCAGGTCCAGGACTTGACCCACAGTAGGCCATGTGGGAATCCAGCACTCTCAGAAGCCACAACACCTGGGGGCCCCTAATTTTTATTTTTTAAGAGAGATTTTTGCTATAGGGCACATGTGCTTGCCAGAGAGAAAGAAAGAGACAGAGAGAGTGAAAGCGAGATATCATCCCTCAGGGGGATGGCCATACTGCAATCCCTTTTGCTCTCAGGATTTTGGGCACATACGCACATGTGCCAGGCATGAGTTTCAGGCTTCTGGGCCCACGACTTGAACCGTGGTCAACCATGTGGAAATCCAGTGATGTAACCATTGTGTCATCTGGTGGTCCTATCATACTTCTAGTGTATTCTGCCATGCTATCTTCCACAGGGGTGATTCTAAATTGTACTCTACTTTCCTTTCTTTTCCTTTTTTTTTTTTTTTAAATAGATCTTTGCTACAGGGCACATGTGCTCACTGAAGAGACAGAGAAAGAGAGACAGGAAGACAGAAAGTAAGAAATCACCCCCAGGGGGGATGGTGACGTGCAATCCCTTCTCCTCTTGGGATTTGGGCACATGTACTCACACATGCCCAGTGAGTTTCATGCCCACGAGGTCTGGGACTTGAACTGTGATCATCCATGTGGGAGTCCAGCACCTTAACCCTTTCCCAGCTCTATCAGTGTTGCTTCTTAGTCTCCTGGCCAGCACAGCACAATTCCTGTGTCCGTCTCTGATATTCCGATAGGGGAGGTGCCCTCCTGGGTTACTGGGGGAGAGGCCCAGCACCTGGGCCTGCTGGACGTGGCACACAGGTCCTCTCCTGCATCTGCTGAGCAGCTGAACTGCGGATGATTTAAAGTCCTCAGTAACTACACTACTTGTCTTCTGTGGCGACCATGCCACAGCGATCCAGAGAGGACTGGCCAGAGTGACTGCTTTGATAGCTTCTCATCAAGCTTCTTATCTAAGGGGAGAAAAATCATAATAGTCCCAGGCATTTTCTTCTCCTCTCCTTTATTCATCTTTTATATATAAATCTTGTTTTTTCTTTCTTTCTTTCTTTCTTTTTAAAATAATTATTTTATTTACCTTTATTTATTATTATTGTCATTATTATTTTCCAGCTTGATCAGAGAGAGACAGAGATAGAGAGAGAGAGGAAGTGAGAAGGCAAACCACCAGGTCCGAGACTTGAACCGTGGTCGGCCATGTGGGAATCCAGCACCTTTAACCACCATGCCACTTGCCGGCCCAGAAAGTAAGCCACCAGGTCTGGGACTCGAACTGCTGTCGGCCATGTGGGAGTCCAGCAGCCTTAACCACCATGCCTCCTGCCAGCCCCTTCTTTTTTTTTTTTAGAGAGAGAGATATTTTTGCTACATGGTGCATGTGCTTGCTGGAGAGATAGAGAGAGACAGAGACAAAAAGTGAGAAATCACCCCCACAGGGAACACAGCCACACAACAATCCCTTCTTCTCCATTCTCCTCTCAGTATTTTAAGCACTCACTCATGTACACACACACACACACACACACACACACATGCGCGCCTGGTGTGAGTTTTCAGCTGCCAGGTCTGGGACTCAAACTACGATTAACTACATGGGAGTCCAGCGACCTAACCGTTACGCCTTCTGCTGGTCCCATTTTTGCTTTTTTTTCCCCAGAGTTTTAAGAAAAGATATTTATTATTTACACCACTGAAATAGTCCCATAAGAACAATGTACACCATGTTTATTTAAAAGGATCGATTCCTTCCAGATACAAGAACTGTATAAAGCAATACTGTCAACACAAAACAGTGGTCACATTACGTATCTGCAGGCTTAAGCATTGCAAATAATGTTTTCAGAAATCTTATGGCTAGATATTTTCACCGAAACACAGTGTTAGCACTTAGACAAGAGACAGCTGAAACAGAACAAAAACTTTTTGTTCATGCTGAGGGTTGAATCAGTAATATGTCCTGCTTTAAAGTTTATTGCCTGTCAGTGCTTTTATGACAATGGTTTTGGGCAGAAGAGTTTCCACTTAGCCATCAAAAAGAGATACACTATTCTTCCTTAGTTTTGTTCTTCAGGCTTTTGTTTTCTGTTTTTCTTATTAGAATTGAGCTGTATCACAACTGACGTTTTCCAGTTTTACCTTAAGAATACTGACACATACACAGACCAAACTGAGACAGTTCAGAATTCTGATATGTAATTAGCGGGGTACAGAAGAAAATCTGTGTATGATGGAGGAATAAAAAATTCTTGGTAATTTTAAGAATAATAAACTAGGCTTTTAAAAATTCAAATACTTTTTTTTTGGTTTTGAAGAAAAAAGCACTAGTTTTAGGATGAGTTTGGCCTTGGTCAGACAATAACACGAGACAAAAACATGTAACTTGTTTCCAAAGTCACGAAATTACATTGTTGCATATACATTTTTCTCCACTTTCTGTGTGTGTGTGTGTGTGTGTGTGTGTGTATGTGTGTGTGTAAAAGAACTAAGTAATCAATGCTGGAGAAAATATTTTTAAAGAGTAATAGTATATTCACATGGGGAAAAAAGAACTTTTTTTTTAGCATATTGCTATGATCTTCAAAAAATATAAAATTAAATTTACAAAACCTGGAAGACCAAGTATAAGCAGTGAGGTATTTGCTTCAGTGTCCAGCACTATCACAATGATTCCTAGCATAAAGCAAGAAGTCCACGGATCTCACGGATCTCACGTAACTGCCAGTATGACACATAACTACTGTCCTTGCTTCTTGGAGAGATACCTTTCCCAAAATTTATGATATAACTTCAAAAAGTCATCTAATTTTGCTATCTCCTTGAGGTACTACTGAGTTAATTTTAAAAGTTCTTTGTCTTTATCACGATTTAGGTGCGCTTTCATAAAAGGCCTTATCTTTAGTCCATTCTGCGGGTTCATTAGAAAATTTCTTCCTATGTTGTCAAACATAATGGTGTTTTTTTTGCTGTAAAACTCCGAAAATTCTCCCCACACAACACCAAGTGGCTTTACGTCTATTAACCCTCTCCGTGGAGTATGCACTGTTATCATAGCAGCATTGTCCAACATGAAGGTAATCTTGTAATTTGCATTGGTGCTCACTCCCAGTTTTTTCATTTTAGCTTCAATCCACTTCATATTTGTTGCAGACCAAATAACAATGTCATAATCTTCATATGCAGATGTTAGGAATTCATGAAGATAGGGCCGCATTAATTCTACTCCAGTCTCTGCACAAGACCTATGGTCAAATAATGTATAATCAACATCCAGGACCAAAAGCTTTTTCCCTTCCCAGGGAGGATTCAAAATTTCTACTTTGTACTCTTTTACTCTGCGAGAAGTTTTCAGTAGATTTTCTTCTCGATTTTCTACTTCTACCACTTTATCTTCAATATCAAAGTCGTTGACATCATCATTGTCGGGAGGTGGACCTAAGACATCTTCCTTTAACTTTGAGTCTGAGTAACTTCTGGCGTTCAGGCAAATCTCCTGTAAGAGTCTTTAGGAACTGTTTAAGATCTAGTACAGTATTATCTTCTGAAAGTGTGGTCACTGAATATTCCTGTCCACCCCATTTTACAATGATAGGGAGAGCCATTCTTGAAACATATGAGGAGGTAACTTTTCTTCAGAAAAAACACCTGGAGCGCGGCGGAACCAGCGGCAGCAGACCGCTTTTTTTTTTTTTAAAATGAAAACAACTTAATGCAGTTCTCTCCTACACAACGGTGAGTTAGCATGTAGTAAACTGTGTATTACTCTTCGGTATATCATGGCGAAAAGGCTATGTGGTGTCCGCCCCCCATGCCAAAACAAACAAACAAACAAAAAGCCCATCTGACACATATATTTGAGCTAATAGCATCTCGCACTTGACAAGCACCACCTCGTCTGGATCTGGAGGCTCACGTGCACTCAGTTCTTTGATTGAATCTCATGAGCAGAAGTTGAGCCCTTTGGCTTTTACATACTACCTGTGGTTATTGGAGAAGTCTTTTCTTCTGTCTCACATCACTGCATCAGTATTTTCTCCCATCAGTGCCATCAGTGTGGGTTTCTGGCTTAGATGTTGTGAAGTGGGCTTGTGGGGACGACTCTGTTTGGTGGTGGTTGTCAGGGGTCCTAACTTCCTCTATGACTCTTTTTCTATTGTCTATTGTCCTGGGCATCCTGGTGTTTCCTGTAAGAAATAAAAAATTACACATGTGGGGCTGGCAGGTAATGCAGTGGTTAAGGGCCCAGGGCTCCCACATGGGTGATCACAGTTTGAGTCTTGAATCTGGTGGCTTGCTTTCTCACCTTCCCTCTCTCTCTGTCCCTCTCTGATCAAAATAAGTAAATAAATAAATAAAGTTAAATAAGATAATTTTTTAAAAAAATTACACATGTGGTTGACATTATATTTCTATTGGAATGTGGTGCCCTGGGGAAAGGTATGTATGTGATTACCAAAACACATGGAAAAGAATGTTCCTATCTGTTCAAAATATTCCTAAACTGTAAACAAGTTAAATGTCAAAGAACAGTAGAATAATGTTGAGATACATTCATACAAAGCAGTCTACACAGAAATAAAGAAGTAAATGAAAAGTATGGATGAGTTCTGTAGACAATGTTGAGTTCAAGAAGTCAAACTCGGGACCAGCAGTTAGTGTAATGGCTATGTCGCTGGACTCCCATGTAGTTGACAGCGGTTAGTGTCCCGGACCTGGTGGCTTAAAACTCACACTGGGCGTGTGTGCGTGCGTGCCCAAGATCCCGAGAGGAGAATGGAGGAGAAGGGATTGCGGTGTGGCCATCCCCCCTGGGGGGTGATTTCTCGCTTTCTATCTCTCTGTCTCTGTCTGGCGAGCGCACACGCCCTATAGCAAAAAACCATAAAACCAAAACAAACAAACAAAACCAAAACCTCTCCAAAAGAAGAAGTCAAACTCAAGTCTTTCCCTCCAAAGAAAATTTGGTACACACACTGATTCAACCTGTATGAAAGCAAAGGGCAGGAAAAACTACCCTACATTGCTCATTCTATTAATGGTGTCTGGAAACGGACCTCCTTGAGGATTGCTGGAATTGAGTTGTTTCTGCACATTAAAAATCCTCCATTAAGCACCTCCAGTGGAATTTTACCCACATATTTTCAAGTTCAGACAATTTTATTTTTGTCTTTGCAGAAAAAAAGCACTAACACTACGGTGTGCGGATGGTGCTTTAAGAGACCAAGTCCAGGGAACCAGCAGTTAGCGTAATGGCTGTGTCTCTGGACTCTCACGTAGTCGACCGCGGTTCGCGTTCCGGACCCGGTGGCTTAAAACTCACGCCGGGCACGTGTGCGTGCGTGCCCAAGATCCTGAGAGGAGAATGGAGGAGAAGGGACCGCGGCGTGACCATCCCCCCCCGGGGGGTGATTTCTCGCTTTCTGTCTCTCTGTCTCTCGCTGTCTTTCTGGTGAGCGCACGCGCCCTATAGCGAAAATCTCCCCCCCCCCCCAAAAAAAAAAAAAAAAAAAAGAGACCAAGTCCACAGGAAGGCGTAAAAGTAGTCCAGTCATCTCTCTTGGGGCAATATACTTGTGCACTTGATAAAACCCTACAAGATTCATGAAATTAGATTGGAAAGGTCTTTAACAGTAGTAAGAGAAAAGTCAGTAAAGGTGACTGGTTTACAGTCACCTGAGCATTCTCTCCAGTTTCATAAATATGGTTTCTTTCTGATATTGGATGGTGTCAATATTAATTGGAATGCACAGAGACCCCCAGATTAGAAAGGAACCGTTTCCTCTGTATTCCTAAATGTTCTATTCCACGCATGAAAAGACATCATTTCAAAAAGGGTACAAAGGCTTCAGCATGCCGCTCACAAGCTCCTGCCCCAAACTTTCGCAGGTCGGGGAGAATCCTCCACATCCTCCCACTGCCACATCGGGAGAGGGCAGGAAGAAAGATGCAGATATCGATTTCCCCATCTACTTCCGGCGCTGGTTGAGGGGCGGGACGTCTCCGCTGTAGCCCTATGTGTGACGTCAGGAGAGGGCGTATTTTATGTAGATAAGGAAGCGCAGTGGCTGATGATCAGTCTCCAACTTCCCTGTGTTGCGTGAGCAAGTCCAAACTATTTCTTGAAACCCATGATAAAGCTCTGTGGAAAGACTAAAAAGGCTCGGAGGATGGAGAGAAGTGGCCGAGCATAACCACCATGTGTATAAAGGGGAGTGTGTCTAAAGCTGAGGAGAGGCGCTGACCGATAAGGCATACTTACCTGGCAGGGGAGATACCATGATCACGAAGGTGGTTTTCCCAGGGCGAGGCTTATCCATTGCACTCCGGATGTGCTGACCCCTGCGATTTCCCCAAATGTGGGAAACTCGACTGCATAATTTGTGGTAGTGGGGGACTGCGTTCGCGCTCTCCCCTGATATTATTAGTTAAATAATAGAATAAACCTAAACCGTGTAACATTCATTGAACGGGTGTTAGTCTTCTGACACTCGCTCACGCTGCTTAGAGCACGAAACTTTGCGGTTGTTTAGCTTGTTGCTAGTATTTAGTTTTCCGGGCGTTATGTATAGATTTATATGTAAGAGGGGGTAAGCTATCTTTCATTGTTAAGGAGAGTTATATACATCTCCGATGTGTTGTGTCACGGTTACTGTTTAGGAAAACAAGTAGTAATGTGCTTGAATGCTAAGCTTCCGACTGAAAATGAAGGGTAGACATTTTTAATGGTGAGAATCCACGTGGGATTTAAGAAGTAAAAGATATTACCGCGTCGAAATTAAACTAGGTCCCACCGAGATTTGAACTCGGATCGCTGGATTCAGAGTCCAGAGTGCTCACCATTACACCATGGAACCACCTAGGGTACTGTGTTGGTGTCTACTTAGGCATGAATACCTTGTTATTTAGTAACCATAGTTGTCGGGATCAGCAGATGGCGATTCTGTCTCTGGATTTCCATGTAGTCCACTCGGTTAGGGTCCCAGACCCGCAGTTTAAAACTCACCGGCGCTTGTGCGTGGGGGCCCCAAATCCCAAGTGGATAATGGAGAAAGGGATTCGGGGGGTGGGGGGTGATTTCCAGTTTTCTGTCTCGGGAGGGAAGGTTGACTCTCCAGTGAGAACCCGTGCCCTATAGCAAAAACCTTCCCCCAATCTCCCCCCAAAAGAAAGGCATTTCTGCTTCCCCTGGAAACTGAACTGCAGTAAGGTTGACCTGCGCGCAGGCAGTCGTCGACTTGCCATGTCCGCTCCTCTCCTGGTGATCGTTGTCCTTTTATTGGCTTCTCAGAAATGAGGTAAACTCACTCTTTTTTGGGGGCCAGGAAAGAGCCCTCCAAGCCTCCATTATAAACCACATATTCTGTCTGGGTTTACCCGAGTTCCTAGTCTTGCGAACGATAGTGTTAATTTTCCTTTCTTTGCCTTCTCACTTTTCCCATTGTGTAGGGCAGAGGACTCGCAGGTAAGTCCTGGGGCTTCCTGGGTTCCTTGGCCACCCGTATTGCCTATAACACTCCAAATTCACCTCCTACGTGTATTGAAACCCGTGCCTCCAGAAATCCAGTGGGATCCAGAGGCAAGGACTTTTCCTTTCCTTCTCCTTAGAAAAATCACTGCTAGGTCATAGAGTATGTTTACTTAAATTCTCTTAGAGTGTGCACAGTGTTGTGTACAAAAAATGAGTAATAGATCAAACGCCATATTATGTTTCCAAATCTTGTATTTTGCAGAACAGTTCTCTGGATTGTTAAAAGATAAAGGTAGAAGTCGGCAGATGGTGTGATGGTTAAGGTGCTGAATTTCCACCTGGCTGAATCCTGGACCTGGCAGCTTGAAAATCATGCCAGGCACATGTGTGTGTGCTGTGTGTGTCCAAAATCACGAAAGGAGAGCAGAGAAGGGATTGTGACCTGACCATTCCCTGGGGGAGTGATGTCTCTCACTGGCTTTCTCCTAGAAGTGCTATATGGTAAAAACCTAAAAATAAATAAATGTAGGTATAACATTTTTAAGAAGAATTTTAAATTTTATTTTATTTTTAGTTGTCATTATTATTTTAATTTGGTTAGGGCATGCATGGGGGGGGGGGCTCTCTGGACTTGAACCCAGCCAGCCATGTGGGAGTCTAACACCTTAACTACCACACCACCTGCTGACCCTTAGTTCTTACTTTTAACTTATTAAGACTGAGAGTCTCTAAGAAAGAGCTAAAGAGAGGAACTTAGCACCAGGTGAGTTATCATTTTCACAAAAGAGGTTTGCTTTTTTTTGGAGAGGTTTTTGCTATAGGGCACATGCGCTTGCCAGAAAGAAAGACAGACAGAAAGTGAGAAATCGCCCCCCCAGGGGAATGGCCATGCCACAATCCCTTCTCCTCGATTCTCCTCTTGGGGTCTTGGGCACATAGGCACACACACCCGGTTAAGCCACTGGGTCCAGGATTCGAACCGCGGTTAGCTACATGGGAGTCCAGCGATATAGCCATTACGCTAACTGCTGGTCCCCTGGTGGGTTACTTTCTCACTTTGCCTCTCTGTCCCTCTCTGATCAAAGTTAAATAAAGTTAAATTAAATGTGTGTGTGTGTGTATATATATATATATATATATATATATATATATACACATATATCTGTCCCTTACCCCAGCAATTCCATGACTAAGTTTATGCTTGAAGACATAAATGACATAAATGCAGAAGCCCACCCAAAGTCCCACATGAGAATACCCATAGCCATCTCACCGTAACAACCCAAACTGGAAATAACCCAATTGTCCATCATGTGTAGTGTATTCACACTTTGGCATAACACTCATCAATAACATAAAAAATTTAAAAAGCAACAAAACAGGTGCATGTCATAAACATTACTCTGGGGGCCAGCAAATGGCCTAGCTAATTAAGTCACTGAACTTCATATGACTGGCTGCAGTTCGAGTTCCGGACCCAGGGACTTGAAAGTCACACCGGGCGTGTGAGCATGTATGTGTGTATGTGTGTGCCCAAGATCCTGAGAGGAGAATGGAGTAGAAGGGATTGAGGCATGGCCATCCGCCCTAGGGGGTGATTTCTCACTTTCCTTTTCACTTTCTCTGTCTCTCTCTCTCTCCAGTGAGTGCACATGCATGCCCTATGGCAAAAGCCTCTTAAATAAATAAATAAAAGCAAGCACATCACTCTGTAGGAGAAAAATAAAACAAATCACACCAAAAAAGTATGTTCATTTATGTGACTTTCAAGGAAGCAACAAAACTAACCTTTGGTGATAGACGCCAGAGTGGTGATCGCCTAAGTGGCAGTAGGCTGGGAATTTAGAGGAAAGGGGCTCTAGGACTTTCCGGACTGGTGAAAATTTTCTGTAACCTAACCTAGGTGATGGTTAAATTCATCTGGTCATGTGCTTAAAGTTTATGCCCTGCAGTCTATGTGAATTATACTTCACTCATACATAATCAGCAAAATAAAAAAGGGGGAGGGGAGGAGTTGTGAGATAGATGTAGATTTTATTATATTTATTACATTTTATTTAAAACACACAGTTGAGGGCCCAGCAAGTGGCCTGGTGGTTGAGGCACTGGAATCTCACATGGCAGACCACAGTTCGAGTTCTGGACCTGGCTTCTTGTTCTCTCTTTCTCTCCCTCTGTTTCTCGCTGATCAAATTAAATAAAAACAAACGAACGAAACACCCAGTTGAAGTGAGAACTGTCATGTAGTCGAAATTCTCATTTTGCCTAACAGGGCCTCAAGGGTGTGTGCAATGTGTGAAGCAGGAAAATGGGTATGGCAGGCGGATCCCTCAGTGGAAGATAGCGATCAGCCCCACAGAGGCAGCAACTCACCTCTTGGGTGTCGGGTTGGGAGACAGGGAGAAGCACAGCTTTTCTCTGTGGGTCCCCGGTGTGCATGCCAGGAGTTCCTTGCTCAGGAGCTACAGGTAGATTTGTGTTGGGTGGTCACACGTGCAGTTGAAGGAAAAGGTAATCCATCCCTTAAGGTTATTGCCGTGACTCGGATTCGAACCGAGGTTGCTGCGGCCACAACGCAGAGTACTAACCACTATACGATCACGGCGAGCTGCAAGCACAGGGATGAGACCTGTGCTGTCTGGAATCATTTTACCGTATATATCAATACAAGGGTAATACTCGGCCGCTCTAACTTCTGAGCTACATACAGGTCCTAGTAGTTTCCATTCTCAGTTCCAGAGGATCCGACACGCTGCTGCGCAAATCTCCGGCGGAGTCTGGGTGGCCGCGTCCACACTTCCCAGATCCTTTCTCTCCACCTGACTGTTCCGCGCTGCTCTGGCCCTCTTCTCCAGCCCTGCCCGGCCCTCCGCCACCCTGCCGCACACCAGCCCCGCAGAGCCGCAAGCTCGGGCCTGGCGGGTTGCAGCCCCCCAGAGGCCGAGAAATCTACCGAATAAAGGCTTTTTCGGAAGAATTAGCCTTTCGAAAACTTCTCAGGATTCCTACGCTCAGGGTTCTCCGGAGGACTGAAACCTAAAGCCGACCTCGTATTCTCATTCAAGAAGTGCTAATGGAGCGCCAGCTGAGTGGCAGACCTCGTCCTCGCGGAGGGGATTCAGAGCGACCACCACCAGGACCCTGCCCGGGAAGAGTGCCCCCTGCCCGGGGCTGGGCGCGGGAGTCCGAGGGCGGCAGCGGAAGCTGCGCAGCTGCGGGGAGGACCGCTCGGCAGCGGGCCCGGGCCAGTCCCGGGGAAGGCGGCACAAAGAACGGAAAGGACGGGGATCGCCAGGACGGGCGCCCACGTGCCGCTCAGCCTCCCCGAGACCCCGCGGCTCAGGCAGGGGGTGTCTCCGGGGGCTCTGGCTCGTGCTGCAGGCGAGGGGCAGGGCTGGGCGGAGGCCGCCCAGCTGCTATTCTAGCCTCGGAATCAGTTCCCAACGCACAGGGCGGTAACGGGAACGGGGCCGGGATCGGGACCGCGACCTGTTGCTCCGATCTTTCCCGTTCTCCAAGGGCTTTGGGACCAGCGCTGTCGTCCTGCCTGGCTGCCGGCACACCTGGTGACGGGGAAGGAGTGCGAGTCTACATTCCCTATGGAGTGGGAAGATGCGCAGAGCTTAGTCTCTGTGGCGCAATCGGTTAGCGCGTTCGGCTGTTAACCGAAAGGTTGGTGGTTCGAGCCCACCCAGGGACGTCTGTTTGCAACTTTTAACCCCTTTCAAACTTCGTATCTAGAAACCACTCATTGTGGTCTCCCATCTCAAGACTGATACGTGTCAACAGCCACCACACTTACCCTGACCCAATTCTCACATGCTGGGGTGTCAGCTTTATGTGGGTATGCCTAACTGACTAACCGTAACTCACACTTTAGGACTGAATTTTGCTACAAAAAATATTTTAGTCTGACCTGGACCACTAATGTAAACTTGTATGTCCCGCTATTTTTTCATCTGTAATATGAGGCCAGCAGGAGTAGCCTGTCCCTGGGATGTGCCTGGATGGCGTGATTGCACTATCAATAGTCCGACCTGTGGACTTGGCATAAATACCTTCTCTGTTTTTTTTTCTTTTTCTTTTTTTTTTTTTTTTTGAGAGAGATTTTTGCTATAGGGCGTTTGCGCTCGCCAGACAGACAGAGAGAGACAGAGAGATAGAAAGTGAGAAATCACCCCCTGGGGGGGATGGCCACACCACAATCCCTTCTCCTCAATTCTCCTCTGGGGATCTTGGGCACGCACATGCGCCCAGCGTGAGTTTAAGCCACCGGGTCCGAGCCTCGAACCACGGTGAGCTACATGGGAGTTCAGCGACATAGCCATTATGCTAACTGCTGGTCCCCCTTCTCCGTAATTTTTGAAAAAAAAAAAATTGTAAATGGAATGTCTTGCATGTAAGGAGCAGCTTTCTTTGAGTGATATATCTAAATTTGTGAACAGCTGAAAAAAATTACAAGTGTTCTTTAAGGACCGTTAAATCACATTACGCAAAGAAAAAAAGAGACATTTCTATCATCACAAATAGGCAATTGAATCAGCAACATGAGCACTCAGACCATAAACATAAATGAAGACGTAGTAATGTCCAGGAACTTAGGCAAGTGCAACCCTTAGGAAAAATGAATGAAAAGCCATGACTTTATACTCTGGAAAAGAGAATGCCCTCCCAGACATGGAAGCGTATCACAGAATTATTCAGATTTTATCAGAAAGTCCTGCTGAGGGCCAGCAGGTGATATGGTGGTTAAGGGCACTGGACTCCCACATGGCGGACCATGGTTTGAGTCCTGGACCTGGTGGCTTCCTTTCTCACGTTTCCTCTCTCTCTCTCTCTCTGGTCAAGTTGAATAATAATAACAATAATAATAATATAATAAGTATAGTTAAATAAAATAATTCTTAAAAAAAAGTCCTGTTGGCCCTTACTTGTTTCCCTCCCTGGTAAGTATCATTGATACCACTGCCTGCTTCCCCTTCAGCAATGTTATTCATCACAGTTAGAAACTTTGAGATGCTCACTACTTTGATGTTTTTTTTCCTTCATTTTTATATTGTAAATATATTTTGTCAGGAGACATGGTGACATACTTTCTCTTCCTTGGAAGGGGTAGGCATGTTAGGTCTCTATAAAATGTGAAGTTACTACCCCTATGGTCTTAAGGACAATAATAATCATTCATATAAATTTAAATATAAATTTAGGGGGTTGGCAGGTGGCGGGGTAGTTTAGGGTGCTGGACTCCCACATGGCTGACCACGTCTGAGTCCTGGACCTGGCGACTTGATTTCTCACTACCCCCCACACCCCTCACTCACTCACTCACTCTGTCCCTCTCTGGTCAAACTAAAATAAATAAATAAATAATAAATAAATAGGGGACCAGCAGGTGGCGTGGTGGTTAAGGTACTGGATACTCCCACATGGACGACCAGGGTTCAAGTCCCCGAACCTGGTGGCTTACTTTCTCACTTTCTTTTTCTCTCTATGTATCGGTCTCTCTCTGGTCAAATTAAAAATAAATGAATGAATAAATAAAATTAAATAAATAATTTAAAAATAAATAAAGTTAAATAAAATCATTCTTAGAAAATATAGATATAGGGGACCAGCAGTTAGCGTAATGGCTATGTCGCCGAACTCCCATGTAGTCAACTGCGGTTCAAGTCCTGGACGCGGTGGCTTAAACTCAGCAGGGCGCGTGTGCGTGCGTGCCCAAGATCCTGAGAGAATAAGGAATTGCAGAGTGGCCATCCCCCCTGGGAGGTGATTTCTCGCTTTTTATCTTTCTTTCTCTGTCTCTCTGGCGAGTGCACATGCCCCATAGCAAAAAAACTCTAAAAAAAAAAAAAGAAAGAAAGAAAATACAAATATAGAATTTAATAAAATTTAAAATGTCTAGAAAGAATGTTTCACTTATACTTTAAATGGGATGTGTCTTTAAAGAGAAAAGACCACAGAAGCACGGTCTGCAGCCCGAAGGGGCGGCGCCCACACTGCTGGGTGGTAGGAGGCGCTTGGAGCTTAGAATCCCAAACCTGCGGGCCCGCGATCCGGAGAGCCCCTCCAGGAAGCTCAGAGATCAGGAATCAGAGGGAACTTCTGGTGGCCGAGGGAAAGCCAAGTCTGCAGGCTACTGGCAAGGAAACCGAGGCTCCGAAAGAGCAGGCGGCGCAGTGCAGGAGCTAGACAGCGCTCAGGTCAGAATCTTCGCGCCTGACCTCTCGCTCAAGACAGCGGCCGCCCCGCGTGGTGTTGAGCGGCCGGCAGTGGCTGGGAGCCTGAACAGCCTTGGTGGCCTGGAAGCTCTTCTTTCCTTGCTCTCCTCATTGTATAAGTTGTAGCTTTACTTTCAAAATTTTCTTTGAAAGGGGCCATATCAGAAGAGTTTCGGATCTGGTTCCCTGGTGGTCTAGTGGTTAGGATTCGGCGCTTTCACCGCCGCGGCCCGGGTTCGATTCCCGGTCAGGGAAGGTCTTTTGCAACGTCTCCGAAAAATTTGCTGTACCTCCTGAGTCCAAGATGGGAAAGCTGCTGGGTGCTCAGTAGCTACCTGAGGGCTCACCTCCAGAAATCGACGCCTCTTTCATAATTTTCACCCAAGGGGCATTTAGGGATCAATCCCTCCATTTCAGGCAGCTTAAAATCTACAAAAAGAGGGGCCCAGCAGGTGGCATCATGGTTAAGGCATTGAACTCTCAGGTGGTCCACCATGATTCGATTATCCCATTTAAGATTTTTTAATACTGTTTTTTTTTTAAAATTACTTATTTATCATTATTATCATTTTAAAATTTGCTACAGGGCACACAGACTCATCAAAAAGAGACAAGAAAAATAAGAAAGCAAGACACCACATCTGGGACTCAAACTGTCGTCATTCATGTGGGAATCCAGAGCCTCAACCACTACACCGCCTGCTGGTACTGGTAAATAATTAAAAAAAAATTAATTTTATTTGCTCATTCATTTATTTTAATTTGTTCAGAGAGAGATGCAGAGAGAGAGAGAGAGAAAGTAAGAAAGCAAACCACCAGGTCCAGGACTCAAACTGTGATTGGTCATAGTGGGAGGGTCCAGCACCATAACCACCAGGCTACCTGCTGGCACTATCAGTAAATGATTTTTTAGAGTCAAGGTCTTGCCATCTATGTTGCCCAGGCTGGCCTTGCACTTGGGGTCTTCCTACCTCAGCCTCCCAAATAGCTGGGACTACAGGCACACACCACCACGCCAGGCTTTTCAGGATTAGATTAGAATCTTCTAATGAAAGATTCCAACATGCATTTCTTCATTATGTGTCCACTCAATTTGCTGTTGTAAGATCTATAGTGAACTTTGGCGCGGCCATTGTCAGAGTGGCAGTGGCCAAAATGAAGTTCAATCCTTTCGTGACTTCTGACCGAAGCAAGATCTGTAAAAGGCATTTCAATGCACCTTCCCACATCCGAAGGAAGATTATGTCTTCCCCCCTTTCCAAAGAGCCGAGGCAGAAGTACAACGTGCAATCTATGCCCATCTGAAAGGATGATGAAGTTCAGGTGGTGCGAGGACATTATAAAGGGCAGCAAATTAGCAAAGTGGTCCAAGTTTACAGGAAGAAATATGCCATCTACACTGAGTGGGTGCAGCGGGGAAGGCTAATGGCACAGCAGTCCATGTGGGGATTCACCCAGCAAGGCAGTTACCACTAGACTAAAGCTGGACAAAGACCGCAAAAAGATCCTTGAACGGAGAGCCAAGTCTCACCAAGTAGGAAAGGAAAGGGGCAAATATAAGGGAGAAATAATCGAGAAGATGCAGGAGTAAAATAATCTTATATACGGTTCTTATTAAAAACTGCTAAAATGAGGGGACCAGCGGTTAGTGTAATGGCTATGTCGCTGGACTCCCACGTAGTCAACCGCGGTTCGAGTCCTGGACCCGGTGGCTTAAACTCACGCCGGGTGTGTGTGCGTGCGTGCCCAAGATCCCGAGAGGAGAATGGAGGAGAAGGGATTGCGGCGTGGCCATCCCCCCCGGGGGGTGATTTCTTGCTTTCTGTCTCTCTGTCTCTGTCTGTCTGGAGAGCGCACGTGCCCTAAAGCAAAAAAACCTCTCCAAAAAAACCCTGCTAAAATGAAAAAAAAAAAAAGATCTATAGTGAACTTTAGAATTCTTTGTTATTAAATGGGATTTGTTAATACATATTCTTTGATTGCTTAGAGAATTTCTAATTAAGGTAGAAAAAGAAAACACTCTTTTACAAAAGGATTATTATTTTAAAAATTATGTATACACTTTATTTCTTATTACTATAGTTATTGTATTAAAAATTTAGGGTATATGTGCTCATCAGAGAGAGAGAGAGAGGAAACTGAGAAAACAAGCAACGGGGGGTCCAGGACTTGAATTGCCAAGTGGAGTCCAGCACCTTAACCACTGTGTCGCCTGCTGGCCTCTTTAAAGAATTACTTATTCATTCATTCATTCATTCATTTAAATGTAATAGAGAGCGGGAAGTTGAGAAAGCTAGCTGTCAGGTCTGAGACTCAAACCACAGTCAGCCATGTGGGAGTCCAGCACCTCAACCACTATGCCACCTGCTGGTTCCTAAAACACTGTTTAATGCTGATTCGTATTTTTGTAGATTATATAGAGTGGCTGTGTGTTTATAGGTTGGTAGGAGGTATGGGTACTTCTAGGAGAACTTGGTGAGGAGTCGTCATTGTCACTTGAAGGAGCATCTGTGTGTCTGCTCCAGGCATGAAGGAGCTAGATGCCTATTCTTGCCCTGAGGTGCATGTGTTTAGAAGAAAAATTCTCTGGTTCTTCTAGATCTTTCCCTGCCTTCTAGAGCTTTCTGTGCCTGTAAAGGAACAGAAGTTGGTAATTTTGTTTAAAGTTGGTACTAACATGGGTTTTTAGCCTATGCTAAATATAATACTCAGAAACACAATAACTATGTATTATATATGTGCTAATTGAGATATTCTTTATTATATGAGTCATTATCACCTAATAATCAATCTGTGTCTTAGACATATGTGCTTTCTAGCTGAGTATTTAGCGAAACAGAGAAACCTCACAGCACAGCAGGACGTGGAGCCAACAGAGAGGCACAGTGTCACTCCTAACTGCTTCTGGGAAAAGTGGTGTCACCGGCTCTCCTTCCATCAGGTGCCAGTTTCCTCATGACATCAGCTTGAGATGCAGACCTGGAGGCAGCGTGGCCTAATTGGCGGTGTCCAGGTCACGTGGCCATGCCCCTGCTGAGAGAGAGGCTGGGAAGCCCAGTGTCAGTGTTCCCTGTACACAGGAGGAGGGCTCTGCCAGCAAGGGACAGGAGTCCCCAGATGTGGGAAAGGGCTCAGCTCAGCAGCTAGGACCCTGAAGGCAAGTCACTGCCTAGCCATCACCCCTGGGAGGCAGCATCTCTAAGACTCGCAGGGATGTCTCCTCTTTCTGTTCCCAAAGTCTGGAGACAGAGTCTCTGCCTGGGAGCCCTCGCTGTTCCTCAGTTGGGTGGGAATCTCCTCTTGCCCAGGCCTCCTGAGCTTTCCAGATTCAAGCAGACTGTGAACAAATTCATTGAATTGCTTTTGACTTTTGATAGCAGTTTGTGAACTCAAAGCTCAGAGCAGTATCACGGACAACTGAAACAGAGGGGAAGGAAAACCTGTGGAGTTTTTGGGTTATACTACATTCAGAGATCTATGTGGAGAGCGACTTGCTGGAGTGGACAGGCGACAAAATCTATTTGCGTCAGATATACCTTATGACCTTAGCAGTCTATGGTCTACTTTGAAACAAGGCAGATGTGGGGCCAGCAGGTGGTGTCGTTATGGTGCTGGCTCCTGTATGCTGACCACAGTTTGAGTTCTTGACCCGGCAGCTTGCTTTCTCACTTTCCCTCTCTCTCTATCATGATTATAACAACTTTAATAATAATAATAATAATAATAAATAAAATAGGGGCCAGCAGGTGGCGTGGTGGTTAAAGGCACTGGATTCTCACATGGCCAATCATGGTTTGAGTTCTGGACCTGGCGGCTTGCTTTCCCTTTTTCTCTGTCACTTTCTGGTAAAATTAATAATAATAATAACAAATGGAATTAAATAAATAATTCTAAAAAATAATAAATAAAATAATTCTCGGGGCCAGTGGGTGGTGTGGTGGTTAAAGGTGCTGGACTCCCACATGGCCGACTGTGGTTCAAATCCCTGACATAGTGACTTGCTTTCTCACTTTCTCTCTCTCTGTCCCTCTCTGCTAAAATTAAGATAAATAGGGGTTGGCAGGTGGTGTGGTGGTAAGGGGTGCTGGACTTTGCACATGGCCGACCACGGTTTGAGTCCTGAACCTGGTGGCTTGCTCTTTCTCTCTCTCTCTCTTGCTCTGTCCCTCTCTGGTCAAATTAAAATAAATAAATAAATAAAGTTAAATAAAAAATCAATTCTTAAAAAAAATTAAGATAAGTAAATAACGTGAAATAAAGTAATTCCCTTCCCCCCAAAAATAAATAATTCTCTTAAAAATTTTTTAAAAAGAGGGGCCAGCAGGTGGTGTGATGGTTAAGAAAATTGGACTCCCACATGGCCGACTGTGGTTCAAGTCCCAGGTCTGGTGGCTTGCTTTCTCACTTTCCTTCTCTCTCTCACTGTGTCCCTCTCTGGTCAAATAAAAATAAATACATAAATGATAAATAAAGTAAAAGAAATAAAATAATTTCCCCCAAGAAATAGATCTTTAAAATTTTTTTTAAAAAAGTGGGGCCGGCATGTGGCGTGGTGGTTAAGGCCGACTTTGGTTCCCACATGGCCGACTTTGGTCTGAGTTCCGGACCTGGCAGCTTGCTTTCTCACTTTCCCCTCTCCTCTCTCTCACTGTGTCCTTCTCTGGTCAAATTAAAACAAGTAAATAAATAAATAAATAAAGTTAAATAAAATAATTCTTTAAACATTTTTAAAAAATGAAACAAGACAAGTGAAAGTGGCTCTATCATAATAATACAGAGAAACAGAGAGAGAAAAAGTTTATATTTTTATTACATAAAAGGAGAATCATGTATTTTAAAAGAAGAAAAGAAAAAGCACAGAAATATATAAAAGAGAAAAGTAAGTGCCCCTGCTGCTTCTACTCCACAGTAGTCACTACCGTTAATATTTGGTAAGTAGGGACCAGCAGTTAGCGTAATGGCTTTGTCGCTGGACTCCCACGTAGTCGACCGTGGTTTGCGTCCCGGACCCGGTGGCTTAAAACTCACGCCGGGTGCGTGTGTGTGCGTGCCCAAGATCCCGAGAGGAGAATGGAGGAGAAGGGATTGCGGCGTGACCATCCCCCCTGGGGGGTGCTTTCTTGCTTTCTGTCTCTATGTCTCTGTCTGTCTGGCGAGTGCACACGCCCTATAGCAAAAACCTGTCCAAAAATATTTGGTAAGTAGCCTTTGAAGGTCATTCGCGCATGTGTACACGTTTGTTTGCTCCCCAGCACACTTCATTAGGACAGTGGAAATCAATGGGGGAATTGCAGAGCTAATAGAGAATGCTTCCCCGGAGGACCCAGAAAATCCCTAACCATGGATCTGTAATCATCTCTCCTCCCTGTGCAAAGGTGAAAGGTCAATAGCAAAGGAAAGTCAAACGACCCTCAGGTCTGCAGGGTGATTCCACAGTTCTTCTTTTTTTTTTTTTTGAGAGGTTTTTGCTATAGGGCACGTGCGCTCGTCAGACAGACAGAGAGAGACATTGAGACAGAAAGCCAGGCCTCGCCGCAATCCCTTCTCCTCCATTCTCCTCTCGGGATCTTGGGCACGCACGCACACACGCCCGGCGTGAGTTCTAAGCCACCGGGTCTGGGACTCGAACTGTGGTCAACTATGTGGGAGTCCAGTGACATAGCCATTATGCTAACTGCTGGTTCCCTATGATTCCACAGTTCTGTAGGGAGAACTATGATAAACTCAGGCAGAGTATATGCCTGGGGAAGGAATCTAAGAGAATCTTCCATCTCTCAATCCAAACTGGGTTTTATCTTATCTCAGATATAAATGAATACTAAAAGTCAACCAAAAAGAGGTGGTAGAGAAAGCGAAATGCGATCAGGGGAATTTTTCCCAGGCTGGGGTGGGCGTGGATCTATGCACCAGTCCAGTATCTTCAGGGAGAACTAGAGGCCTCATATCTGCACCCTCTTGAACACTTTTGGAGCCCAACTATTCTGGATGCAGAGCCATCAGGTTGGTATTTGTTTGGCCCCTAGAAAGTCAGGTAGAGGAGGTGAGTGTTTTCTCTCCCCCAATGCCCACAGCTACTGCCCTGATTTCCAGGGTTAGGCGCACAAATGCCAGACCCTCTAGAGAGCAAAGATCGAGAGCCTCATGGGGCACCAGCTGATGGTGTAATGGTTACATTGCTGGACTCCCACCTGGTTGGCCACAGTTCGAGTCCTGGGCCCAATGGTTTAAAACTCACTCTGGGCATGCATGCGTGTACAGGTGTCTTGCTTTCTGTTTGTCTGTAGGGAGCACATGGGCCCTATAGTAATCTCTCTGAAGAAAAAAAAAGCTTCTACCCCCCAGGAAAAAAAAATCTGTATTTTTATATTGGGTGGGTGGGAGAAAAAAAGAAAGCAGTCCCTATACTGGGCCCTATTCAGTGGCAGCTTTTTGTTCCATAGGAAGACTTTGAGGAAATAAAAGTTGTTTGGAAAAATCCAGGTGTAGTTGCTTTGTATGTTGTGATGGCTAGAAGGGATGAAGTGAAGTGTGAAGGCCCCTCACACCCTCTATCTTGCCTGATTCTATGTTCTGGGACCCTGGGACAGAGAAAGCGCCACTTTCATTCCTGCTTCTTGGAATTGATGGCGGCCACGTAGTGCGAGAGAAGGACAAGTAAGAATAGCGACACGCCCAGCGCGTTGGCGAAGATGGCGAGCTGCAGGTCGGTGATCATCCTGATCGGTGGGGCTCCGCTCCGAAGCTCACTTTGCTCAAGCCGAAGGTAGGAGCAAAAAGGCTTGTTTTTAATGGTTGAGTTGTAATAGCTCTTTATGTATTTTGGATGCAAGTCACTTATCGGGCATATGACTTGCAAATATTTTTTCTCATTCTGTGGAGTATCTTCTCATTTTCCTCATTATGTCTTTTGAATATATAACAAAGGTTTCATATTCTGATGAAGTTCAGTTCATTTATTTTATTTTTGATTGTTGCCATATCTAAGAAAAAATTGCCTAGTCCAAGGTTAAAAGATTTATATTTATGTTATATTCTGAGGGGTTTTTTTATTTTTTAATCTTATAGTTAGGCATATTATCCATTCTGAGTTAATTTGTGCTTGTAGTGGGACCAGCAGTTAGCGTAATGGCTATGTCGCTGGACTCCCATGTAGTTGACCGCGGTTCGCGTCCCGGACCCGGTGGCTTAAAACTCACGCCGGGCGCGTGTGCGTGCGTGCCCAAGATCCCGAGAGGAGTGCAAAGGAGAAGGGATTGCGGCGTGGCCATCCCCCCCTGGGGGGGTGATTTCTCACTTTCTGTCTGTGTCTCTCTCTGTCTGTCTGGCGAGCACACGCGCCCTCTAGCAAAAACCTCTCCAAAAAAAAAAAAAAATTGTGCTTGTAGTATAAGGTAGGGGTCCAACTTTATTCTTTTTCATGTGGGTATCCCATTGTGCAAGGACCATGTGTTGAAGAGAGACCATTCCTTTCTCCGTGGAGCTGTCCTACCATCCTGTTAAAAAAGTCAAATAAGGGACCAGCAGGTGGTGTGGTGGTTAAGGCGCTGGACACTCCCACATGGCTGACCACGGTTCAAGTCCTGGACCTGGTGGCTTGCTTTCTCACTTTCCCTCTCTCTCTTTCTCTCTATGTGTCTAACTCTGGTCAAATTTTAAAAATAAATAAATAAATGAATGAATGGATAAAAAAAAAAGTCAAATGAAAAAACAAGTCAAATGAGGGGCCAGCAGGTGGCATGGTGGTTGAGGTGCTGGACTCTCACATGGCTGACCATGGTGTGAGTCCCGGACCTGAAGGTTTCTTCTTTTTTTTTTTTTTCGAGAGGTTTTTTTCGCTACAGGGCGCGTGCGCTCGCCAGACAGACAGAGAGAGACATACAGACAGAAAGCAAGAAATCACCCCCAGGGGGGATGGTCACGCCGCAATCCCTTCTCCTCCATTCTCCTCTCGGGATCTTGGGCACACACGCACACGCGCCCGGCGTGAGTTGTAAGCCACCGGGTCTGAGACGCAAACTGCGGTCGACTACGTGGGAGTCCAGCGACATAGCCATTACGCTAACTGCTGGTTCCCAAGGCTTCTTTTCACTTTCCCTTTCTCTCTTTCTCTCTCTCTGGTCAAGTATAATAATAATAACAACAACAACAAATAAAATTAAGTAAATAAATCAATTTTTTTTAAAGTCAAATGAGGGGACCAGCAGTTGGCGTAATGACTGTGTTGCTGGACTCCCGTGTAGTTGGCCGTGGTTCATGTCCCTGACCTGGTGGCTTAAAACTCAGGGAACCAGCAGTTAGCATAATGGCTATATCGCTGGACTCCCACATAGTCGACTGTGGTTCGCATCCCGGACCCGGTGGCTTAAAACTCACGCCAGGCGTGTGTGCGTGCGTGCCCAAGATCCTGAGAGGAGAATGGAGGAGAAGGGATTGCGGTGTGGCCATTCCCCCGAGGGGTGATTTCTTGCTTTCTGTCTCTCTGTCTGTCTCTGTCTGTCTGGCGAGTGCACGTGCCCTACAGCAAAGCCCTCTGCCAAAAAAAAAAAAAAAAAAAAGAAAAAAAAAAGTCAAATGAGGGGCCAGCAAATGGTTCACCATATGTTGAAAGAGACCATTCCTTTCTCAGTGGAGCTCTCCTACCATCCTTATTAAAAATGTCAAATGATGGGGGCCAGCAGGTGGCATGGTGGTTAAGGTGCTGGACACTCCCACATGGCCAACCACGGTTCGAGTCCTGGACCTGGTGACTTGCTTTCTCACTTTCCCTCTCTCTCTCTCTCTCTCTCTGGTCAAATTAAAAAATAAATGAGTGGATAAATAAATAATTTTTAAAAAATGTCAAATGAAGGGCTGGCAGGTGGCATGGTGGTTGAGGTGCTGGACTCACACATGGCTGACTGTGGTTTGAGTCCCTGATCTGGAAGCTTTGCTTTCTCACTTTCCCTTTCTCTCTCTCTGACCAAATTAAAAATAAATAACAACAAATAATATTAAAACCAATTGCTTTTAATCTTGCAGTTAGGCATATTATCAATGAAAAAATCAATTGATTGGAACCAGCAGTTGGTGTAATGGCTATGTCGATGGACTCCCATGTAGTCAAGCACGGTTCAAGTCCCGAACCCAGTGGCTTAAACTCATGCCAGGAGCGTGTGCGTGCGTGCCCAAGATCCCGAACCGCAGTCAACTACATGGGAGTCCAGTGATGTAACCATTATGCCATCTGCTGGTCCCTATTTGAACTTCATTATTATTTTCCAATTTGAAGAGATACAGAGATAGAGAGAACGTGAGAAAGGAAGCCACCAGATCCGGGACTCAAATCATGGTGGGCCATGTGGGAATCCAGCACATTTAACCACCATGCCACCTGCTGGCCCCAATCCATGTGTTTATCCTTATGCCAAAGCCACTCTTATTTGTTGTAGTTCTGCCTGCAGAAAGATGTGAAATCAGAAGTGGGAGTTTTTCAACATTGTTTTCTTTTTTAGGACCGTTTTGGCTATTTTGGGCCTCTCAAATTTTAAAACAGTTTTTTTTTTTTTTTTTTTTTTTTTTTTTTTTTTTTTTTTTGCCACAGGGCACATGCACAGGCTGGAGAGAAAGAGAAAGAGAGAAAAGGAAAGTGAGAAATCACTTGTGGGGGCATGGCCTCACCACAATCTCTTCTCCTCCATTCTCCTCTTGGGGTTTTGGGCACACACACGCACATGCACCCAGCATGATTTTCAAGCCACTGGCTCTGGGGCTTGAACTGCAGTCAGCGATGAAGAAGTCCAGTGACTCAATCACTATGCCTCCTGCTTGTCCCCAAAACAAGTTCTCGGAACACTGTTTCAATTTTGGCCAAAAGGTTTTTGTTTTGTTGATTTTTTTTTTTTTTTTTTTTTTTTTTTTTTTTTTTTGCTATAGGGCACATGCACTTGCTGAAGAGACAGAAACACAGAGAGTTAGAAATAACCCCCATGGGGGATGGCCATGCCACAGTTACTTCTCTTCTATTCTCCTCTTGGGATTTTGGGTAGCCATGCACATACACCCTGTGTGAGTTTTTTTTTGGGGGGGAGGTTTTTGCTATAGGGCATGTGCGCTTGCCAGAAAGACAGAGAGACAAAGAGATAGAAAGCGAGAAATCACCCCCAGGGGGGATGGTGACACCACAATCCCTTCTCCTCCAGTCTCCTCTTGGGATCTTGGATACGGAAGCACACGTGCCTGGTGTGAGTTTAAGCCACTGTGTCCGAGACTCGAACCTCTGTCAACCACGTGGGATTCCAGCAACACAGCCATATGCCAACTGCTGGTCTGTGGTGTGAGTTTTAAGACACTGGGTCTGCAACTAAAATTGGAGTTGACTATGTGGGAGTCCAGTGACATAACCATTACACCATCTGCTGGTCTCACCAAAAGGTTTTTTTTTTTTTAAAAAGGAATGATTTATTTAACTTTATTTATTTATTTTAATTTAATCAGAGAGAGACAGAGTGAGAGAGAGAAAATGAGAAAGCAAGCCACCAGGTCTGGGACTTGAACTGTGGTGGGCCATGTGGGAGTCCAGTGCCCTTAACCACCACCGCATCCCCCAAAAAAGGTTTTTAAAAGATGGGGTTTTGGGACCAGCAGTTAGCGTAATAGCTATGTCGCTGGACTCCCACGTAGTTGACTGCGGTTCGCGTCCCAGACCCGGTAGCTTAAAACTCACGCCGGGTGCGTGTGCGTGTGTCCCCAAGATCCCAAGAGGAGAATGGAGGAGAAGGATTTTCGGCGTGGCCATCCCCCCTGGGGGGTGATTTCTCGCTTTCTGTCTCTCTGTCTCTCTCTGTCTGTGTGGCGAGTGCATGCACCCTATAGCAAAAACCTTTAAAAAAAAAAAAAAAAAGATGGGGTTTTGGGGACAGCAGGTGGCAAGGTGGTTAAGGTGGTGGATTTCCACATGGCACACCACGGTTTAAGTCCCAGATCCGATGGCTTGAAACTCATGCTAGGATTGCATGTGTGTCTAAAATCTCAAGCGGAGAATAGAGGAGAAGGATTGCAGTATGGCCATCCCCTCTGGGGGTGGGGGGTGATCTCTCATTTTCTGTCTCTCCATCTCTGTTCTTCTGGTGAGTGCATGCACCCTATAGCATCTCAAAAAAAAAAAAAAAAAAAAAAAAAGAAATAGTTGTTTGTGGGGGGCAGGGGGTTGTTGGAGGTTTCTTAAAGATCATATAATTTACAAATATAGTTTTCTTTCTTTCTTTACTATCTGGTTGTCTTATACTTCTGTCTCTTGCCCAGTTGCTTGGCGAAAGCCGCCAACACAAAGTTGAATAGAAATGTTTAGACAAGGCTTTGTAGCAGGCACCACATGCCCGCATAGACCAAACAATTCAACAAAAGCAACAGAACACCACCCACTGTCGTTTAGGTCTCTCTAAACACAGTAAAGCCTTCGTGGTGCACCCTCTCCTCTTGTTGCCACAGGAAATGAAGGCAAAGTTTCATTATTTCAAGCTGCAATCTGACGAACGCTTTCGTCCAAGACCCTCCCCTTCCCAATGGTCCTTGTGCTCTCTGTTGGTTCTGGTTCCGAGGGCCACACTCCAGAGTGGGTGGGTGGCAGCATCTGAACTCTTGTCCCTCCACAGTCAGTGCAACCCGGCCTCAAGTTTCTCTTGTGATCTGGATCTAAATGGATGGCACCCAGAAGGATGTGTGAAAGTGAGCAATGGTCTCCATCAACTAGCAAGTTGATGAATTTTTGCTGTTATGGGCTGCCAGGCTACCTAGAGACTGGGCCAGAGTGAAAAAAGAAGAAAGAGGATAACATCACGTTGCTTTCAGCTGCTCCAGGGTGCCAGTTAAGTTGGACCAGATGTCCAGAGCCCTGCCGAACATTCACTCTTCTGGGAAAGTCTCCCCCATACAAGTAAATTGTTGGCATAAGGCCTTCCCCAAAGGTGTAGGGAAGTACTGTATGATGTTTTCAAGAGAGTAGATTAAAGGACATGTTTGTAACTTTTGGAAATATGATTCACTACATCTTTGTTGCAGGGTAATCAGGCAGAAGTTAGCGAAAAAAAACTTTAGTAATTATTGGAATTCTGCATTTGAAGCAGTAGGGTGGAAGAGTACAGGTCCAATGAGGATAAAGGCAATTGAATCTCAGTATATACTTCAAGCTGAAGGGATTAATAGACTCAAGGGGACCAGCAGGTGGTGTGGTGGTTAGGGCACTAGACACTCCCACATGGCCAACCATGGTTCAAGTCCTAGACCTAGTGACTTGCTTTCTCACTTTGTCTCTCTCTCTGTCTCTCTCTCTGGTCAAAATAAAAACTAAATAGGGCTGGCAGGTGGCGTGGTGGATAAAGGCACTGGACTCCCACAGGGCCGACTGTGGCTTGAGTCCCGGACCTGGTGGCTTGCCTTCTCGCTTTCCCTTTCTCTCTCTCTGTTTGGTCAAATTAAAAAATAATAATGATGGGACCAGCAGTTAGCGTAATGGCTATGTTGCTGGACTCCCACGTAGTCGACCACAGTTCGAGTCCCAGACCCGGTGGCTTAAACTCACGCCGGGTGCGCGTGCGTGTGTGCCCAAGATCCCGAGAGGAGAATGGAGAAGGGATTGCGGCGTGGCCATCCCCCCTGGGGGGTGATTTCTCGCTTTCTGTCTCTGTCTCTCTCTGTCTGTCTGGCGAGCGCACGCGCCCTATAGCAAAACCCTCTCCAAAAAAGAAAAATGATAAACAGAATTAAATAATTCTTTAAAAAAATGAATAAATTACAATAAAAAAAAGTCAAAAATACTACTCACATTCCTGACCCCCAAAAACCCGACACTAGAAGGTGCTGTAGACCTCAAAAGTTCTCATGTAGCCAGGTCTGGGGACCACATGAGAGGAGAGGGAGCAGCAGGCACTCCATGGAAGCAGAGAGGACAGCGGGGAGGTTCATGACAGGACACAGGCAGAGTCATGCACAGAAAGTGTTGTTAGCATGATACATCCCTGTAATTGTAGGGAAGTACAATGCAGTGTTTTCAAGAGAGCAGAGACAAGGACACTCATGCAACCGTGAGAAATATGATTTGCTACATCTTCTATTCAGGGTAATTAGGCAGGTGTTAGTAAAATTAGAGAAAAGCAAATACTTTGACTTGGCAGCTCCATCCACTTCTAGAACTTTCCCCTAGAGAAACACACAGTGATGTTGAATAACCATACACAAATGATGGTCGTCTTATAGCAATATTTACAGTAATAGACACTAGACCACTCCTGTGTCCATCAGTTAGGGGACACTTAAGCAAATAATGTCCCAGCCGTACAGTGGAAGAATATGCAATTGCTTAACAGGCTGGTGGGTCATGATAATAGCAGTGAGGAAGTCACTGACACTTAGAAAACACTCCTGTGTCAGCCCCTGAGCTCCTTGTTTGTTATTTATTTATTTATTTTTGCCATTGGACTCATAGGCATGTGCTTGCCAGAGAGAGTGAAAAATTATCCATCCCCAGGGGGATGACCACACTGCAGTCCCTTCTCCACTTTCTTCCTGAGATCTTGGCAACACATACACATGCACCTGGCGTGATTCTGAAGCCACCAGGTTCAGGACTACCAACCGTGGTCAGCCAAGTGGGAGTCCTGCACCTAAAACACCATGCCACCTGAGCTTCTTGTTTTACCTGCAGGGTCGCCTTACTACTTGGGACGTGCCACGTGGAAGGTGCTCTGATGGGGCCCATTTCACAATGTGGAAATGAAGGCACAGGAAACTTCATGACTTGGGCAGAGTAACGCCTTGGCCAAAGGAGGCTTCCCACTCGCGTTGCAGGACCACCACCAAGGGCTGTAGGTTCTCTGGTTCTTCCCACTAGAAACTGTCAGCTTTTCAGACAAGCGACCTTTCAAACCAGCCTGCGGGGAGGACAAAGAGGAAGGTGTGTACTACCCATGGGATATGCAGGTTCTGGAGCTCCAGAACTGAGCTTTTGCCTGATGCAGACCTTTCACAAGTTATGATTAAAAACATTATTTATTTAATTTTATTTATTATCATCATTTTCCAATTTGACCAGAGAGAGAGAGTGAGAGAAAAAGTACGAAAACAAGCTGCCAGGTCTAGGACTTGAACCATGACTTGAACCAGCCATGTGGGAGTCCAGTGCCTTAACCTCCATGCCATCTGCTGGTCCCACAAGTTATGATTTAAAAAAAAAAAATGTTTACTGGGGGACCAGCAGGTGGCATAGTGGTTAAGGCTCTGGACACTCCCACATGACTGACCATGGCTCAAGTTCCAGACCTGGTGGCTTGCTTTCTCACTTTCCCTCTCTGTCTCTGTGTGTGTCTCTCTCTCTCTTTTGGTCAAATTAAAATACATGAATGAATAAGTAAATAAAAATAATTCTTTAAAAAATTATTTACTTACATTTATTTATTTGGACCAGAGAGAAAGACATAGAGAGAGGAAGCAAGCCACCCGGTTTGGAACTCGAATTGCAGTCAACCATGTGGGAGTGTAGTGCCTTAACCACCATGTCACCTGCTGGCCACTTGCAAGTTATTTTTATTGTTCTAACAAATCCAAAGTAGTCTGGCAGGATGTTGGTCATCTAACTTGAAGTAGAGGAGCAACAGAGGCTGGAAATAACTGGATATGGGGGAAATAAGGCTGGAAGAGAGTGAAGCTATAATGTAACTCGGCTGAGTGGGACAGAATGACTAATCTTTAGTAATTTGTGGAGGAGTTGAGCCCCTAAGTGGGAAAGATCAATGAACAGTGCCACAGATACTTTATTATTAAAGATTCCCTGTCCCCAGACTGGACGTCCTCATTTGTTTCACGGCGCTGAACCCAGGAGCCTGGAGTACAGTGACACTGAGGCCAGACCCTGTGATCTGTCCTGTTTAGGAGCTGACAACATGCCTGGCTAAATGGAGGTTCTGATGCAGGCACAGCGGTCCATGACGCCAACTTCCTTGACAGCACTGCTCTCCTCAATGCTTCAGAAGCGACTTGGCTTCACTGCTGATGGCCACTGCAGCCTCTGGGACCACAGTCTCCCCTTTCCCCATTCTTCCGTATGCCTCTCTTGTTCCACCCACCACTGGTGGCCCCTAGGCCTGTGGAGGCAGACCCGGGTGGGAAGGACACCCACGACGGTGCTCCTAAGGTGCTGCCCTTTCTTGACATGGGCTCCAAGGCGCAGGGACCTCGAACTTGCTCTCCATCAGGCAACTTGCCTTGAGTAAGGCCTAGCTCCTTGTAAGTGCCCAAAAAAGGCTTGGTGAACGAAGGCATCTACTATAGGGTTCTGAGAGACTCCAAGCCTATAGTTTTTTGAGTCATTTCGATGATAAGAAGATAGTAAAAGCGTTTCCAAAGTGGACTTTCTTTAGAACATTTATCCCAAGAGGTCATTTAAAACCAGAAAAGAGTCCTGATTTGGGGAAATGTAGAGGACACCATCCGGAAGAGCTCCCTGCCCTGTGTCAGCAAGGAAATAGGCCTGGAAGTAAAAAGGGAAAGACAGTGGGTGAGACTGGGGACAGCATGGAACGAGAGGGACAGAGATGAACAGACACAGACAGCTGGATAAGAATACGTGTGTGTTGGGGGTGGGTATGTAGGAAAACCAGATTGGGTGTGTAAAAGCCAGAGTTCAGTTGGGTCATGAGATTCAGAGGAAGAAGCAAGGGGAAGTGGGCCAGTAACTTCGAGGCTCCAGGTCCCCTCACGATGCGTTGCGAGCTGCAGATCCTACGCATCCAGTGAGCTGCCTCAAGTGAGGACACTTTTCTAGAAAAGGAACCTAACACCTTCGGGGAGTAATAATATCGGCAGGCTGAACCACCCTCGTCTAGGAGGAAGTTGCCAGGTGGTCTGCATCCAACGAAGGCCATATGCAGTTCATAGAGAACAGGGAAGACCTGGAAACGACTGGGTCGGTGATTTTCTGTCCCTCATATTTGATAAGTTCAGGAAAGTGACAGGAAGCAATCAGGGCCATTCTGGTCAGTCTCCTCTGTATGTGGTTAAGTAGATTACCGAGGAAAACAATAACAATTTTTATTTACTTGTTTTTTTTTTTTTGCAATAACAATTTTTAGAAGCCCTTGCAAACATCTTTTTTTTTTTTTTTTTTTTTTTTTTTGAGAGGTTTTTTGCTATTGCGCTCGCCAGACAGACAGAGAGAGACAGAGAGACAGAAAGCGAGAAATCACCCCCCAGGGGGGATGGTCACGCTGCAATCCCTTCTCCTCCATTCTCCTCTCGGGATCTTGGGCACGCACGCACACGCGCCCGGCGTGAGTTGTAAGCCACCGGGTCCGAGACGCGAACCGCGGTCGACTACGTGGGAGTCCAGCGACATAGCCATTACGCTAACTGCTGGTTCCCAAACATCTTTGAGTCCAGCGACATAGCCATTACGCTAATCCCAAACATCTTTGAAGTCTGGCTACAGACGTACACAAAAGAGCATCTCCCACTGTGTCTTTCTGTCTCACCTCCCATTCAGTTAAATCAGGAGGGCACTGCTCCTCTCAAGATAATGTCAGGTAGAGGTACAGAAGTCTGTGGTGGGCCACCCGGTGGAGTGGTGGTTGGGGCATTTAGATCTCAAATGGCCAAATGTGCAGTTTGAGTCCTGGACTGGATACTTGAGGGACGCACTGACTGGGACCGTGTGCCTGTGAGCCCAGGGTCCTCAGAGGAGATGCAGAAGAAGGGACTGTGGTGTGGCCCCACCCCCAGGGGGATGATTACTTTCTCTCTCACTCTCTCTTCCTGTCTCCCTGACAAAAGCACATGCCCTGCTGAAAACAAACAAAACAAAAGAAAAACAAAAGAAGGAGAAAAAGAAAAAAGAAAAGAAAAAGTGTGTGGTACCTGGGGGAGTGGGAAGACAAAGGCGCTCTCATTCAGTAGGAAAAATACATTTGGAACGTAGGTTGGCACTCGCTATTAAAGCCAGAGTAAGACCATGTGAACGGTTGCCTTCAGCTTCTAGCGAAGGTGGAGCAAGAGAAACCCCACCTGAAGCCCAACTCTCCCCACTCAAAAACAAACAATCAGACAACAACAACTAAAAAAACAGGCAAAATATAAGAAGTTCCATTTTTAAAGTCACTGGAAATTAGGCCACAAAGCACAGCCACGCCTGGGAGAGGAGAGAGAACGCCGAGCCCTACCACCCGAGCGCCCCAGCTCGCTGGCTTCAGACAGTCCCCAGGCTGGAGCCCAGGACGGCAAGCGGAGGCCGACACCCGGGACCCAGTGTCCAGCGACAGAAAGGCTGTGAGAGCTCACGGGGAGAAGAGACAGCAATGAGAGCGGCCGTGGAGGTGGTCAGCAGAAGGCTGAAGAGGGGGTCAGCCTGGGGTGGGGTGGGTCGGCCGGCTGGACCCCACGCGGCGGACTTCGTGGTTGGTGTCCTGGGCCCGGTGCCTTGGGAAGCACATCGGCACCTGTGGATGTGTGCCCAGAATCCCAAAGAGAGGGAAAACCAGAGAAGAAGAGATGCAGCGAGCCCATTCCCCTCCCGAGAGGTCCTTTTGTCCTTTCTCACTTTCTGTCTCCCTCTCTCTGTGGCTCTCTCTGGTCACATGTACCCTTGCCGGAAGGAGGACGAGGGAAACTGCTCAAAGCTAAGGAAAGAGGCTTCTGAAAGGGCAACAGAACAGTGCCTAGTGCTCACCCAGGACTGCAAAAGGTACTCACTCCCTGCAGGCGGGCTGACCTACTCACGGCTCCTGAGGCCTGGTATAGACTTCTCGGAAAGGCCTAGCCTCAGCAGTGGGAAGAGTGACTCTAGCCTGACCCACCTTTCAAAAAAGTGGAAAAAGTTAAAAAAAAAAAAAAAAAAAAAGTGGAAAAAGCAAGACCCAAAAGGATCAAACTGCTCGCAGGTATTACCCGCTATCCCCGCAACCCGACCCCCACCCTCCAGTACAAAAGTTCGAAAAGGATATAGGAAAAAGGCCAGGAGAGAAGGTGAGCTTCACTAGGTGTGACCTCCAGTCCAACAGTCCCTACCAGGCCTGCAAAGGGTCAGGAGACATTAACCCCCAATCAGGAGAATCAAGCAACTGGACCCATCCATACCGGCGCTCTCACGACGTCAGTATAGCAGAGAGGACGTCGACCGTATTCCCTGGGTCCACAAAGAGGGCCCGGCTCAGGTTTCAGAGATGAAAACTGCCACGGCAAAAGAATCAGTTCGCTGGTCCGGTTAAGGGCTGGGTACACACTGGCCAAGACCTGGTGAGGGACGGTAAAGCCATGGACAATTGCAAACAGCCACCGGTATACCTCCTCGCTTGTGGCCGAGGCCCAGAGAAAAGGGGAGTGGCAGGGGTGCCTGCCGTCACGCGAAAGACCAGGCCGTTCCTGATAGAATATACGACGTGCTTTGTGCACCTGAAAAGGTCGGAGACGTCCCGAGCGGACTCGAACCACCGGCCTTGAGGCGCGCGGCAGAGGACCGCGCTACGCCGAAAACAGGAAGACAGACGTGGCATCACCACAAGAACCCGCGCTCCGCTACCGCTAGGTGGAGCCACCGCCATTTGCAGGACAACTGTGCGGCTCTGCAGCTCCGGAGAGCGGGAGAGGCGCGCTCCGCTCATCCCGCCGTTCAGTTCCTCAGGTCCTAAGCCCCATTCGCCGCCCAGCTCGCCCCTACCCTGCCGCAGGAACCAGCGCCCCCGGGGCCCTGGGCACGCGACCCCCGCCCGACCGCGGCGGCACCCGGCGCCGCTGAACGCCCCGGGCTCCAGCGCTGGCGCTTCCCGGGCTCCGCGCCGCCTCTCCCAGACCACCCGAGCCGCGGGCGCTCCCCTCGCTCACCGCCGAGACGGGAACCGCGGGCGGGGGAGAAGGCGGCAGGTGCCGCCGCGCGGGAGCCAGGCCGGGGAGGCGGGGACCCCACGGCCAGGCAGCCCGAGAGGCCCGTGCACCGAGGTCGGATTCGGGGACACCACAGCTGTTTTCATCCGGTACCGGAATTGGGAGGGAGAGACCGCAACCCCGACAGGACAGCCGGCGGCGAAGGACGGCTCCAAACCCTCTGCCTACCCGGCACGCGGCAGGGCCGGGAGGGAAACGCCTTTACGTCAAAACCAGTCGCGCCACGGCACGGCTCGCCGGCACGGCCGGTGGCTCGCCGTGATCGTATAGTGGTTAGTACTCTGCGTTGTGGCCGCAGCAACCTCGGTTCGAATCCGAGTCACGGCAGTGGCGATCGCTCGGCCGGTGCCCCCCTTTTGCTTCCCGGGAAAGGCAAACCCGGCGCCCGCACCGCCCGCGCTCGGCGAAAGGCACGCGCGCCCCGCCGCGCTTCCCGGGGAAACAAGCCCTGCGCGCGCTCCGGGCCGGGTCTGACCCTTTGCCCGTAAGACACCCCGAGCACCCTCAGTTACGGGGTCGTCCGCACTGCCATCCAACGTGGGCGTCGCCCTCTGCCCTTGCCTTTGCCTTAGCTGGGAGGAGCCACTCTCCCGGTCCTTCCCACGCTTACCCAGGCTCTTCCAGAACGGCCTTCACGTGCTGCCGCGGCTGCACACGCTCTTCTGCGTGCCGCGGGCTCCCCACGGCGCCTCGGGCTCCCTCCAAACGAACTCTCCCACCCAAACCGTCAGTCTGTGGAGGCTGGGAAGCTGCTGCAGATCAGCGTCCACACAGTCGACCCACGAGGAAACCCGAATTCCTAACTGGCGGGTCCCCGCCGGGGAAACTCCCGGCGTCGGGGAGAACGCGCAGCCTCGTGGCCTGCGCACACGCGGGATGCCGTCGCCGTCCACCGGATGGAAAGGCCGCAGGGACCGCAGGTTGTAGGGGGAGGTCGGGGAGCAGTTCGGGCCCCCGGCCACCCCGAAAGACTGCCGGGTCCGGGAGGCCGCGGGTCCTTAATGACGCACGGGCTGCCGGCATCCCGGCGCTCAGCCCCCTTCTGGCCCAGGGCGCAGCCCCGCCCCTTGCCGCGTCCCCTCCAGCCCGTTTCCGCAATGCTCTGCCCACCGCCCCTCCACACGCCGCCGCCTCGCGAAGGCGCTCCTCCGGGTCGGGTCGGGTCGGGTCTGAGCGGCGGACGGACGGACGGGGTGGCTCGCTCCGGACCTGCGGGCCTGCCGCGACTCCTCGCGGAGCGATGGCTGTGTCGCCCTCGTCTCCTCCGTTAGGAGAAAGCAGCCAGGAGACGGCGTTATCAGACGGCTCCCAGAGCGACCGGCCGCCCTCGCGAAGCCCTAGTCTTCCCCGGGTTCAGGGAAAGCGTCTCTGCAGACGGAGGGACTGAGAAAAAGAGGCGAGCGTCAGTTCCCTGGTGGTCTAGTGGCTAGGATTCGGCGCTTTCACCGCCGCGGCCCGGGTTCGATTCCCGGTCAGGGAAACCTTTTGCACGCCCTCTCTTCAAGCAGGAAGATTCCTTTCCTCACGTACTCCGTGGGCAGGATGCACACGCGCCCCCACGCCGTCTCCCGAACGACAGCGAAGGTGCGGGGCAGTGTCTCTGGGCCCCTTCTCAGGACACATTGCTCTAGCTCTTCTCCATCTCAGGCCTCGACTCCTTCCTGCTCCCCAAGTCTCCGAGGCTTTACAGAGCTACCCCGATCTCCAGTTCAGGGCTGTGCTGTCGTTTAAACCTGACTCACTAAGAAGTAGAGTTGTGGTGTTAAAACATTTGAAATCTTTTGATGAAAGTATTACCATCAGAGCTAACCCCAAAGCCTTTGTGTTGTTATAGGCCGGTGTTCTGGTTTCTGAATTTCACCAGTTCAGTTCTCTGGGTCTCATTGGATAGTTCCGTCTAGGGACTATTTTTTTAAAAGAATTATTTATTTTACTTATTCATTCATTTTATTTTAATTTGACCAGAGAGAGACACACACACAGAGAGAGGGAAAGTTACAAAGCAAGCCACCAGGTCCGGGACTCAAACCGTGGTTGACCACGTGGGAATGTCCAGCGCCTTAACCACCACGCCACCTGCTGGTCCCCTAGGAACTATTCTTGATTTCATCGTAGGGGATTTTTAGTAATCAAGTATTACAATGCCAGAGGATCACAGAACCCTTTTCCATGGGTGTGGTTTTAGGTTCTAGACTCCAGTAGAACATTAGTAGCCTAGATTAAGAACTGGTCCCAGCTGGTGTTCCAGGAGGGCACTTAAAGTGTATAGTTATTGAGTCCAGATTTGAGCAGGTACTTTCCATTTCTTTGAAGAAAGCTATGATATTAATCTGGAGCATGAACTGATTGGACTAATACCTAGAAGAAGCATTATACTGGGTGTGCCGGGGTAGCTCTGTAAAGCCTCGGAGACTTGGGGAGCAGGAAGGAGTCGAGGCCTGAGATGGAGAAGAGCTAGAGCAATGTGTCCTGAGAAGGGGCCCAGAGACACTGCCCCGCACCTTCGCTGTCGTTCGGGAGACGGCGTGGGGGCGCGTGTGCATCCTGCCCACGGAGTACGTGAGGAAAGGAATCTTCCTGCTTGAAGAGAGGGCGTGCAAAAGGTTTCCCTGACCGGGAATCGAACCCGGGCCGCGGCGGTGAAAGCGCCGAATCCTAGCCACTAGACCACCAGGGAACTGACGCTCGCCTCTTTTTCTCAGTCCCTCCGTCTGCAGAGACGCTTTCCCTGAACCCGGGGAAGACTAGGGCTTCGCGAGGGCGGCCGGTCGCTCTGGGAGCCGTCTGATAACGCCGTCTCCTGGCTGCTTTCTCCTAACGGAGGAGACGAGGGCGACACAGCCATCGCTCCGCGAGGAGTCGCGGCAGGCCCGCAGGTCCGGAGCGAGCCACCCCGTCCGTCCGTCCGCCGCTCAGACCCGACCCGACCCGACCCGGAGGAGCGCCTTCGCGAGGCGGCGGCGTGTGGAGGGGCGGTGGGCAGAGCATTGCGGAAACGGGCTGGAGGGGACGCGGCAAGGGGCGGGGCTGCGCCCTGGGCCAGAAGGGGGCTGAGCGCCGGGATGCCGGCAGCCCGTGCGTCATTAAGGACCCGCGGCCTCCCGGACCCGGCAGTCTTTCGGGGTGGCCGGGGGCCCGAACTGCTCCCCGACCTCCCCCTACAACCTGCGGTCCCTGCGGCCTTTCCATCCGGTGGACGGCGACGGCATCCCGCGTGTGCGCAGGCCACGAGGCTGCGCGTTCTCCCCGACGCCGGGAGTTTCCCCGGCGGGGACCCGCCAGTTAGGAATTCGGGTTTCCTCGTGGGTCGACTGTGTGGACGCTGATCTGCAGCAGCTTCCCAGCCTCCACAGACTGACGGTTTGGGTGGGAGAGTTCGTTTGGAGGGAGCCCGAGGCGCCGTGGGGAGCCCGCGGCACGCAGAAGAGCGTGTGCAGCCGCGGCAGCACGTGAAGGCCGTTCTGGAAGAGCCTGGGTAAGCGTGGGAAGGACCGGGAGAGTGGCTCCTCCCAGCTAAGGCAAAGGCAAGGGCAGAGGGCGACGCCCACGTTGGATGGCAGTGCGGACGACCCCGTAACTGAGGGTGCTCGGGGTGTCTTACGGGCAAAGGGTCAGACCCGGCCCGGAGCGCGCGCAGGGCTTGTTTCCCCGGGAAGCGCGGCGGGGCGCGCGTGCCTTTCGCCGAGCGCGGGCGGTGCGGGCGCCGGGTTTGCCTTTCCCGGGAAGCAAAAGGGGGGCACCGGCCGAGCGATCGCCACTGCCGTGACTCGGATTCGAACCGAGGTTGCTGCGGCCACAACGCAGAGTACTAACCACTATACGATCACGGCGAGCCACCGGCCGTGCCGGCGAGCCGTGCCGTGGCGCGACTGGTTTTGACGTAAAGGCGTTTCCCTCCCGGCCCTGCCGCGTGCCGGGTAGGCAGAGGGTTTGGAGCCGTCCTTCGCCGCCGGCTGTCCTGTCGGGGTTGCGGTCTCTCCCTCCCAATTCCGGTACCGGATGAAAACAGCTGTGGTGTCCCCGAATCCGACCTCGGTGCACGGGCCTCTCGGGCTGCCTGGCCGTGGGGTCCCCGCCTCCCCGGCCTGGCTCCCGCGCGGCGGCACCTGCCGCCTTCTCCCCCGCCCGCGGTTCCCGTCTCGGCGGTGAGCGAGGGGAGCGCCCGCGGCTCGGGTGGTCTGGGAGAGGCGGCGCGGAGCCCGGGAAGCGCCAGCGCTGGAGCCCGGGGCGTTCAGCGGCGCCGGGTGCCGCCGCGGTCGGGCGGGGGTCGCGTGCCCAGGGCCCCGGGGGCGCTGGTTCCTGCGGCAGGGTAGGGGCGAGCTGGGCGGCGAATGGGGCTTAGGACCTGAGGAACTGAACGGCGGGATGAGCGGAGCGCGCCTCTCCCGCTCTCCGGAGCTGCAGAGCCGCACAGTTGTCCTGCAAATGGCGGTGGCTCCACCTAGCGGTAGCGGAGCGCGGGTTCTTGTGGTGATGCCACGTCTGTCTTCCTGTTTTCGGCGTAGCGCGGTCCTCTGCCGCGCGCCTCAAGGCCGGTGGTTCGAGTCCGCTCGGGACGTCTCCGACCTTTTCAGGTGCACAAAGCACGTCGTATATTCTATCAGGAACGGCCTGGTCTTTCGCGTGACGGCAGGCACCCCTGCCACTCCCCTTTTCTCTGGGCCTCGGCCACAAGCGAGGAGGTATACCGGTGGCTGTTTGCAATTGTCCATGGCTTTACCGTCCCTCACCAGGTCTTGGCCAGTGTGTACCCAGCCCTTAACCGGACCAGCGAACTGATTCTTTTGCCGTGGCAGTTTTCATCTCTGAAACCTGAGCCGGGCCCTCTTTGTGGACCCAGGGAATACGGTCGACGTCCTCTCTGCTATACTGACGTCGTGAGAGCGCCGGTATGGATGGGTCCAGTTGCTTGATTCTCCTGATTGGGGGTTAATGTCTCCTGACCCTTTGCAGGCCTGGTAGGGACTGTTGGACTGGAGGTCACACCTAGTGAAGCTCACCTTCTCTCCTGGCCTTTTTCCTATATCCTTTTCGAACTTTTGTACTGGAGGGTGGGGGTCGGGTTGCGGGGGTAGCGGGTAATACCTGCGAGCAGTTTGATCCTTTTGGGTCTTGCTTTTTCCACTTTTTTTTTTTTTTTTTTTTTTAACTTTTTCCACTTTTTTGAAAGGTGGGTCAGGCTAGAGTCACTCTTCCCACTGCTGAGGCTAGGCCTTTCCGAGAAGTCTATACCAGGCCTCAGGAGCCGTGAGTAGGTCAGCCCGCCTGCAGGGAGTGAGTACCTTTTGCAGTCCTGGGTGAGCACTAGGCACTGTTCTGTTGCCCTTTCAGAAGCCTCTTTCCTTAGCTTTGAGCAGTTTCCCTCGTCCTCCTTCCGGCAAGGGTACATGTGACCAGAGAGAGCCACAGAGAGAGGGAGACAGAAAGTGAGAAAGGACAAAAGGACCTCTCGGGAGGGGAATGGGCTCGCTGCATCTCTTCTTCTCTGGTTTTCCCTCTCTTTGGGATTCTGGGCACACATCCACAGGTGCCGATGTGCTTCCCAAGGCACCGGGCCCAGGACACCAACCACGAAGTCCGCCGCGTGGGGTCCAGCCGGCCGACCCACCCCACCCCAGGCTGACCCCCTCTTCAGCCTTCTGCTGACCACCTCCACGGCCGCTCTCATTGCTGTCTCTTCTCCCCGTGAGCTCTCACAGCCTTTCTGTCGCTGGACACTGGGTCCCGGGTGTCGGCCTCCGCTTGCCGTCCTGGGCTCCAGCCTGGGGACTGTCTGAAGCCAGCGAGCTGGGGCGCTTGGGTGGTAGGGCTCGGCGTTCTCTCTCCTCTCCCAGGCGTGGCTGTGCTTTGTGGCCTAATTTCCAGTGACTTTAAAAATGGAACTTCTTATATTTTGCCTGTTTTTTTAGTTGTTGTTGTCTGATTGTTTGTTTTTGAGTGGGGAGAGTTGGGCTTCAGGTGGGGTTTCTCTTGCTCCACCTTCGCTAGAAGCTGAAGGCAACCGTTCACATGGTCTTACTTTGGCTTTAATAGCGAGTGCCAACCTACGTTCCAAATGTATTTTTCCTACTGAATGAGAGCGCCTTTGTCTTCCCACTCCCCCAGGTACCACACACTTTTTCTTTTCTTTTTCTTCTCTGTTTTGTTTCCCTGAATGGTGTGTGTGTGTGTGTGTGTGTGTGTGTGTTTTATCAGATATACAGGGAGAGAGAGAGGAAAAGTGCATTATCATTCCCTGGGGATGCTGTGCCATTCCATAGTCCTGTCTTCTCCGTCTCCTCTCAGGATCTTGGGCACACAAGCGCACATGCTTGGCGTGTCTTTCAGGTACCATGTCTGATTACTGAGGGTTTTTTAGGATGCCCAGTAGTCTTATTACACTAGTTGCAGAGCTGAGGCTGCCTTTACTGTTCACATCTGTCCTCTGGGCTTCAGGAGAACTGTGGGATGGGAGGCTGACAGCACAGGCACTGAACCCTTTGCACCCTCATGTGTTTTGAGAAGTCACCTCTAAGCCATGACCTACTCTGACTACTGACTGTGCATCTCATTGCACAGTACACATCACAGCATCACAGGATGCCACAATCCGTTTATTTTGGGGGGGCTGTCCTATTATTAGCTTTTCAATGACCTTTAGAGACTCCTCTTATAAGTGATCAATTAAATGTCTGGGTGCGTGGAGGTAAATAGGATTTGAGGATATACATGCTTTTTTTCTTTTCTTTTTTTTTTTTTTTGGAGAGGTTTTTGCTGTAGGGCGTGTGTGCTGGCCAGAAAAACAAAGAGAGATAGACAGAAAGCAAGAAGTTACCCCTCAGGGGGGATGAACATACTGTAATCCCTTCTCCATTCTCCTCTGGATATTTTGAGCATGCATTCACAGGAGCTGGGCATGAGTTTTAGCCACCACATCGGGGAGTTGAAGCACAGTAAACTACGTGGGAGTCCAATGACATAGCCATTTCGCCATCTGCTGGCCCAGGGATGTATGCTCTTATGTTTTTTCCATTTATTTGTACTGGGCGCCAAATGGTTCCACTGGCCCCAAGAGTAGTTCTGCTCACAAGAATTCTTAAAAGTGAAAACACATCCAAAGTGGGGGAATGATAATACAGAAAAACAAAAGAGATCTCACATGATCTAAGTGAGGTTCCTGGAAAATGTCCCACTTGGGAGGATGTAAAGGAGATTGAAAGGACTCAGTGAACATGCGTTTGGGAGGATAGAAGCAGATTGAAGGCATTTTCTAGGTGGGTAAACATTTCTGCCAATATGTACATGATGATGTGTTTGTGTGTGTGTATATTTTGCCTTGAATATCGGAAGGTGTCTAGGTCAGGAATCTAGAGTTACTTCATGTAAGGAAAAGACAGGGAAACTACCTGTGGTCCTGAACATCAAGGGCCATTCTGAGCTCTGAGAAACTCCTAAGTGGTGTCTGCCATTTTCCAACTTCAACATGAAGACCCTACACTTTTAAGATTTTTGGATATCTTGTGTTTATTCAAAGACAGACTAGCGAGCGAGTTTGACACACTGAGTATAGAAATGGCCAGAGACACATAATAGTTTGTGGACATACTATGTGACTTGTCACACTGACTGCAGTGATCTCACTGAAAACGGAAGTGAGCAACTGAAATATCTGATGCTCCAAACAGGATATGAGAAAATGTTGAAAGTTTTTTTTTAATTATTTAATTTTTTATTGTTATAATTTAATTTGACCAAAGAGACAGAGAGCAAAATGAGAGAAGGGAAAAGCAAGCTGCCAGGTCTGGGACTTGAACCATGGCCAGCCACGTGGGAATTCAGCACCTTAACCACCATGCCACCTGCTGACTCCCAAAAAATGTTGAAAGTTTTGATTAACACTTTAAATCACTGTCTCCTCAGATATAATTTAGTTGCAAAAGAGTTGGCAACTCTTCTAAAGAAAAGTTTTATAGGTTCAGCAGGTGAAAATGAAAGATTTAGAAAACATAATTACACAACTCAATATAATTAACTTGGTTTATTTCTCACCACACCCAGTTTTTGTTTTGTTTGGCCTGGTCTTGTGCCCAGGTCTAAATATATATATATATATATATATATATATATATATATATATATATATATATATAGAGAGAGAGAGAGAGAGAGAGAGAGAGAGAGAGAGAGATATGTGTGTGTATATATATATATATATATATATATATATATATAGATAGATAGATATACACACACACATACATACACCAAGGAACTTGATTTCATTACAAAGTTTACCATACCCATGCCATTAAACTTTGTGGTGCATATTCCTAATGGTACTTTTTTTTAGAGAGAGATTTTTACTATAGGGCGTGTGCACTCACTGGAGAGACAGAGACAGAGAGATAAGAAGTGAGAAATCACCCCCCAGGGGATATGGCCATGCCACAATTCCTTCTTCTCCATTATCCCCTCGGGATGTTGGGCTTGCCTGCACATGCACTGGCATGAGTTTAATGCACCTGGGTCTGGGACTCGAATAGCAGTTGACAATTTGAAAGTCCAGCAACATAACCATTACGCCATCTGCTGGTCCCCTCAAAGTTACTTTAAGCCGAGTTATGGCTTTAGGTCACCAGGTAACAGCTAAGTGTGGATGCAGTTCCCTCAAGCCATGCTTAAGTTTATCCTTGGCCCCAACTTCAGATTGAACAGTACCCTAAGCTGGCTAGATCACTGGGAAAAGGATGTAGTTCAAACACATAATAAATGGAAATGGTGGAGATGACAGCCAACAGAAAGTATGCTTGTTAAGGGGCTGGCCACGTAGCCTAGTAGTTAAGGAGTCGGATGCCACATGACTGGCTATGGCTTGAATCTCTGTTCTGGTGGCTTGGAAAACACTCTGGGTGCATGTGCATGTGTGCCCCAAATCCTGACAGGACGGAAGAATGGAGGAGAAGGGATTACAGTGACCACATGATGCTCCCCCTCCATCCCCTCTCTGTCTCTTTCTGGCAAGCACAGGTGTCCTTTGGTGATCTTTTAAAAAGAATTATTTTACTTAACTTTATTTTAATTTGACCAGAGAGGGACAGACTGTGTGTGTGTATGTCGGGGGGCAGTGAGAAAGCAAGCCGCCAGATCCAGGACTTGAACTGTGGTCTGCCATGTGGGAGTCCAATGCCCTTTACTGCTATGCCACTTGCTGGCCCCTCCTTTGGTAATTTTTAAAAAAGTGTGCTTAAAAGTAGGTTATAATAGCAGAGAGGCTATGTTATTTTATTTATTTTTCAAATTTGTTCTCTCACCAGAGAGCATAACATGCTACACTGCTTCACCTTGGGCTATTCTCACTATCGTCATCTTAAAGTATATATGTACTTTGGATATATGGATAACAGTGGGTAAAACCACACCATTAAACAGACCAGGGACGAAAGGCTGATCAGGAATTACATGGTCTTAGATGTCTGAAGCAAAAACAATGAGGATGTGAAAAGGAGGAAGCCATATATAGGAACCAAAGAGCTATTTCACATCGGATGCATTTGTTCCTGTGAAGACACAGAAGTCTGGAAACATTTCTTTATCACACTATTTCATTTTTAGAGTAGTCTTAATTCATAAATACCATTTGAATAATGACAGATGCACTCTGTCTTGTGTAGATTTAAGAATTTTGGAGCCAGCAGGTGGCACGGTGGTTAAGGCCCTGGACTCCCACATGGTAGACTGTGGTTCGTGTCCTGGACCTGGAAGCTTGCTTTCTCACTTTCCCTCTCTCTTTCTCTGTCTCTGTGTCTCTCTCTGGTCAAAACTAAAAACTAGTAATAATACAATTAAGTAATAAAATAATTCTTTTAAAAAAGAATATAATTCATATGACTTAAAAAAGCCCCTAGGTTTCATTTTATTATTAGTCAACTGTACCATTTTCCCACCATCATTGAGCAGCCTCTCTTATAAGATCTGAGACTAACTATTGACTATCATGAAGTGGTTATGAGAATTTCAGGTGCAAGTTGAGGGGATAGGTTGGTCAGTGACAACAGGTGGCAACCTGAGAGAACAGACCTGGCAAATCCTGAAGAGGAAAACATGTTCCACCAATATTAGCACCATGAAAAGATCTTTATAAAGTACATAATTCTAGAAGAATAGAACAATAGGCTTCTGAGGTCATTGAATAATTGCAGCGCATTTAACATTCTTTGGAAATCGAACTCGGTGTAAAGTGCGGATGAAAGCACAATGCTTGCTGAGGGAGATATTTATAATTCTTTTTTTTAAAAAAGATTTATTTATTCATTCATTCCTTCATTTTTTTAATTTGACCAGAGAGAGACACAGAGAGAGAGAGAGAGAGGAAAGTGAGAAAGCAAGCCACCAGGTCCAGAACTCGAACTGTGGTTGGCCATGTGGGAGTGTCCAGCGCCTTAACCACCACGCCACCTGCTGGTCCTGGGATATTTATAGTTCTAAGACTTTTAATTTTCAGTTGTCCTGAGAGGTATTTGCACAATCCTGTGTTTCAAAATTTTGAAAACCCAAAAAGTTTTGTTTTTTAAATTTTTATTATCCCAACCAGGAAGATACCAGCAAGTGTCACACTTTTTTTAAGGCACTGTAAGACCTTCTATTATTTCCCTGTGTATCACATTCAAGAGATGATCTAGGGGAACCAGCAGTTAGCGTAATGGCTATGTCGCTGGACTCCCACGTAGTCGACCGCGGTTCGTGTCCCGGACCCGGTGGCTTAAAACTCACGCCGGGTGTGTGTGCGCGTGCGTGCCCAAGATCCCGAGAGGAGAATGGAGGAGAAGGGATTGCGGCATGGCCATTCCCCCTGGGGGGTGATTTCTCGCTTTCTGTCTCTCTGTCTAGCGAGCGCACGCGCCCTATAGCGAAAACCTCTCAAAAAAAAAAAAAAAGAAGAGAGGATCTAAGTCCTCCCGTGTGTCTAAAATTTTGAATCTGTAAGAATATTTCCAAGCGGAATTTGGAAGACTGTGTCTTTGTTCATCATGTACACTGAATAGGGGCAGCTGAGGTCTCATCTCTCTGACATTATCCCCCTTACAAGCATAAAATGCATGCATTTCTAGCATTTAGAAATGCTTTTACTTAATTTTTCTAATGTTCAGAGATATATTTTTGTAAGTTTCTTGAGGGTTTGATACTATTATGGGCAACAAATGAACAATCATTATCAACATCTTTCTTTTTTTAAAATAATTTTCTTTAACCTTATTTATTTATTTGACCAAAGAGGGAGGGGAAGAGAGCGAGAGAGTGAAAGTGAGAAAGCAAGCTCGTGGGCAACAAGTGAACAATCATTACCAACACCTTTCTTTTTTAAAAATAATTTTCTTTAACTTTATTTATTTATTTGACCAAAAAAGGAGGGGAAGAGAGCGAGAGAGCAAAAGTGAGAAAGCAAGCCACCAGGTCCAGGACTCAAACCACAGTCAGCCATGTGGGAGTCCAGCACCCTTAACCACCATGCCACCTGCCAACCCTTCAACATCTTTTCAAATCAAAATACCCTTGGTGGTCCACAGCACACAAGATCCTTGGTCATTTGTAAAGACTGAGATTGCCAGGGCCACATCTTATGTTCAGGGGATGTTCCGGCACAGGCCATGATAGTGTTGTTTATGCTCTCACACTCAGATGTCTGCTTATGAGGACAAATGATCCAGGAGGAGAGGGACTGGAGCACATGGCAATGACATCTCCAAATACATAGGCAAGACAACCACCACTATGAACAACCACAGGTGCTCAAAGATCATTGTTGCAATGCAAAAATTGGGAAACCATTGAAGGAGAGATGTCACAAAGAAGATCTGTCATATTCTGTTTACGTGCTAAGGAACAGCAGAGATTGCCAGGAGACCCCCAGTATCTTCACAGTGGTCTTATTGATTCCAAAACCATGCATTTACCAGCAAGTGCCAGAGTTACAGAGGCATGGCCAGGGACTAGGAGGTGTGTGAAGTTACCTCACCCACTTGCTGTCTGTGCTTAAAACTCGATCCTAGAGTTTGATTCCAACCAAGGAAGGTATGTAGGGCCTGGCTGCCTAGAAACAGCTCTCTTGCTAGACAGGAGGTGAGCACAAACTGTATGGATGCGACTTCAAGACCAGTGGGAGCCTTATTCTCTTTTTCATGGGAATACTTAATGGCCCTACCCACAGTAGAGCAGACTTCACATCCATCAGACCAGGAGGCAGGCTTGGGAGGCAGATCGGGGTCAGATGATTCAAATGTAATAGAAATAGTCAGATTCTGTTTATCCAGTGAGTTCCGCTGGACTTGGTTCATTTCCTTCTTCTCTAACAGTCCTCATTAAAGTTTTATGTGAAAGGTTATAAAGGCAGAGGGGCTGTCTTTTTAAAGAAGAGGAACAAAACCGTCCTCTGACTAGGACAGATGGGGGCTGCCACACAGATGGGCAGACGGGATGGAGAAGAACATGGGAAGCAGCGAGTGCTCAGTGGCCAGGGCACACGCAGATGCAGAAGGGAACACATTCTCCTCGTAAGGCACCGTAGGACGAGAACCATAACAGTAGTTCCAAATCCAAGCAATTTTGTCCACTTTATTTCCAGGGACCCAGGGAGTAGAGGAAACCCCACATCCCCGGAGGCCTTGCTGTGTCACAGAGCTCATGTGCCTTCCAGACCTTGTCCTTCCGATACTGTGATGTGAGAAGAATGTTTCCGTGTAGTTAAATTTTTCACAATGAAATCCCAGCCAACAAACATACGACAATTTTAGACACACAAACACACAAAGCATCTCATTTAGGTTTGTCCACTCAGGGGAGAACGGATGGTCTCTCGGAGTGTAGGGAAATTTATAAGATTGACTTTGGGTTCCTAAGTTAGAGAAATTAGTAGATTTCACTCTGTCTGCTTTGGCATGAAAAAGACATTCTCACAGAGGTCTTTTCTTCCATTCACAGTTACCCATAAATCAGGAAAAGCAGAGGGAAAACAGGTTACTAGGCGAAGACATTGACTGTCCTGCCAATATCCCCTCTTCTTATGTGAAAGTGAGGCTACCTTGGGACCAGCAAATGGCATAATGGTTACATTGCTGGACTCCCATGTAGTTGACCATTTGAGTCCTGGACCCAGAGGCTTAAAACTTATGCCGGCTGTGTGTGTGTGTGAGTGCGCGTGTGTGCGCGCACATGTGCGCGCGCGTGCGTGGCCAAGATCCGGAGAGAGGAGAAGGGACTGCAGCATGACCATCCCCCTGGGGGGGGGATGATCTCTCCCTTTCTGTCCCTCTGTCTGTCTCTGTCTCTCTGGCAAGTGCATGCACCCTACAGGAAGAAAAAAAAAAAAAGGAAAAGAAAGGAAATGAGGCCACCTTGTATACACATGGACTCACTCTTATTTGGAAAATTCTTTGGCTATATGTTTATCTTTGAACTGCATGATCCTTTTCTGCAGGCGCTGGAATTGTTTTGTAAGCTGCTTCCATCCATCTTCTGCCATTCCTCATCTTTCATGGACTCTGGAAGTAGGGTTTAAGATGTAGCTTGTGTCTTCTGGAGGCATTCAGGTTCCTGAGTGTGTTCTGTTAAGCAGAATATTGGAACATTTCTACCATGGGGTCAAAAACCCAGAGGGAAGTTGAGCCCAAGCACATCTGTCCTGACAAACAGAACTAAGGCACAAAGGAGGGCTCTATATTGGTGAAAAAAGTGAGTGTCAGCTCACTCTCCCACACGCCCTGTGGAAGTTTCGTCTCTGTCTTTGTAATGCCCTTCATTCCACTGATTTAAGATGGCCAGCCCTGCTCTTAGAACATTCTAGTTCTCAGGCACACCAATTTCTACATGCTCACACACTATTTTGAATGCTGCCAAAGATCAACCTAAGATACTATTTTTGCCACATAGAACATAAGATGCTCGGTCATTTATGGAGACAGGGATTGTCAGGGCCAAGCCTGTGTTCAGGAAAAGTTCCAGAACAGGCAAGGATAGTGGTGTTTATGTCCTCACACTCAGATGACTGCTTATGAGGACAACCTTACTAGGTGGAGAGAGACTAGAGATCAGAGTTGAGGTACCATGGCAGCAAAGACCACCCAGCATGGACACACAGACTTTAAGAACACTGTGAAAATGAGCAATACCATTGAAGGAGAGATGAGATGTCCTAACAGAAGGAGGACTGTCCAATTCTGTTCGTGTGTTAAGGAAAGGCAGAGATTGCCAGGATACTCCCACTCTCTTCACACTGGTCTGTGTTGATTCCAACACCGCGTATTTGCCAGTGAGAGCCACGGTGAGAGAGATGAGGCCAGGCACTAGGAAGAGGGTGAAGTTTTTCTCACCCTCTTGATGTATGTGCTTAGAACTCACTCCTAGATTTTCACTCAAACCAAGGTTGATATACAAGTCCTGCTTGCCCAGTGACAGCTCTTTCTTCTGGAAGGGTGAGCAACGGCATGGGGGTACCTGCAAGTCCAGTGGGAACCTTACTGCCATTTTTATGGGCATACTCACCAGCTGCATCCACAGTAGGGCACATATAGCGTCCATCAGACTGGGAAACAGGTGTGTGTGGAGGCAGGTTAGAATCAGACCGTTCGAATTTAGTAGAAATAGTCAAGTTCTGTTCATCACGTGTGTGCTGCTGGGCTCGACTCATTTCCTCTTTCTTAGACAGCAGCTCCCACCTGAATAAACAGGTATATGGAGAATAGATGATCAGACTCACAGTTACGTGCTAAGTCCTGATGTCCAAAGTGAAAGATGACAAAAGGCCAAGTGGTTATCTTTTCAATGAAGCGAAGGGGGCGGGAAGCTTCCCTCCTCGATTAGGCCGGGGGTGTCTGCCATGGGGTTGTGTAGAAGGGATGGAGAGGGATGTGGACAGCAGCAAGTACTCAGTGCAGCGGCCAGATGACACAAAGGATGGAGACTGCAATTTTTCCGAAGGGTACAGTCCAGGCAGTCAACACACAGAAGCCATCGTGAAGCCATAGTTACAACCCCTGTGCAATTTTGTTCCACTTTACTTCCAGTGGCCCAGAGAATACAGGCCCCTGAGACGCTGCTGTCTCACAGAGATCATGAGCCTTCTTGACCTCATTCTCTCAATATTGTGATGTAATAGAAATTTTTGGTATAGTATTATTTGCCATGATATCTCTGCCAACGAGCCAGTGACAATTTTGCAGAAATAAGTGTCTCTCATTGCTTTTCTGTTTTTTGAAGATTTAATTTTATTTATTCATTCATTTATTTTAATTCGAACACACACACACACACACACACACACACACACACACACCGGGGACGGGGGGAGGGAGAGAGAGGGAAAGTGAGAAAGGAGCCACCAGGTCCGGGACTCAAACTGTGGTTGCCCATGTGGGAGTGTCCAGGGCCTTACCCACCACGTCACCTGTAGGTCCCCAGTGTTTCTCATTTGGGTGTTTCTACTCAAGAGAGAGCAGGTGGTCTCCCAGAGTGTAGAAATCATTAAATTTAATTTCTGAATTTGAGAAATTAATACAAGGGTTTCACTCCCCCGTTTTGGAGTGAAAGGGACATTCCCACAGGAATCCTTCCTTCTGCTCACGGTCACCCGTGAATCAGCAACAGGAGAGGGGAGACAGGTTTCCCGGCAAGGACACTGGCTGTCTTGCCAACATTGCTTGTTCTCGTGTGAAAATGAGGCCACCTTGTATAACAAAGGACCTTCTTACCTGAAAAATTCCTTCTTATATGCTATACTTATATCCCTGAACTGTATGATCTTTTTCTGAATCTCCTGGAAATTTTCTGAAAGCTGCTTTAGTTTCATCTTTAGCTTTTTCACCTCTTTTCTCGGTCCTTGAAGCTGGACTCCAGAGTTGATTTGACTCTTCCTGAGACATTCGGTTTCATCAGTGTTCTCTGCTGAGCAGAATACAAGAATATTTGTACCATGAAATCAAAACTCAATTGGAGACCAGCATGTGGTGTGGTGATTAAGGGCACTGGACTCCCACATGGCTGACCACGGTTCGAGTCCCAGACATGGTGGCTTGCTTTCTCACCTACTCCCCCCGCCCCCTTCTGCCCCAACTCTGTCCCTATCTGTTCAAATTTAAAATAAAATAATTTAAAAAGATAATAAGGGACCAGCAGGTGGCGTGGTGATTAAGGCGCTGGACACTCCCACATGGCCAACTACGGTTCGAGTCCCAGATCTGGTGGCTTGCTTTCTCACTTCCTCTCTCTGCCTCTCTCTTGTTAAGTTAAAATAAATGAATGAATAAATAAAAAGTTAAATAATTCTTGGGGGCCGGCAGGTGGTGTGGTGATTAGAGCGCTGGACTCCCACATGGCTGACTGTGGTTCAATTCCTGGACCTGGCAGCTTGCTTTCTTACTCACCCTCTCTGTCTCTCTCTCTCTGCATCTCTCTCTAATAAAAATAAATAATAATAATAATAATAAAATAAAACAAATAAATATTTTTTTTAAAAAGTTAAATAAATTATTCTTTAAAAAAAAAAAAAAAAAACCTCAGTGGGAGGATGAACCCAAGCATATCTGTCCTGACAAATGGAACTGAGGCAAAGGAAAGGAAAGTCCTACATTGGTGGAAAAGGGGAGTGTTGGCACATGCCCCACACTGGGGGATGATGTATCTCTGTCTTTGCAATACCCCTTATTCTGCCTTTTTAGATGGCCAGCCTTGCTCTTAGAACATTCTGGTTTCTCATTCTGGTTTCACCAATTTTTGTGTGATCACACATTGTTTGTTAATCACCCAGTCTTGAATTTTGCCCAAGAGCAACTCTAGATATCCTTGGTGCTCCCTAGAATGCAAGATCTTTGGTCATTTATGGAGACTGGGATTGGAAAGGCTAAGCCTGTCTTCAGGGGAAGTTCCAGCCCAGGTAATGATGGTGGTGTTTATGTTCTCACACTTAGATGATTGCTCATGAAAAAAGGCATCTAGAAGAGAGGGATTGACGCTTGGAGGGAGAAAATATGGTAATGATACTTTCAAACAACATAGGCAAGAAAATCACCCACCATGGACAGCCTCAGATCCTGTTTGAATGTAAAAATTAGCAAGACCATAAAAGGAGAGAGATGTCACAACAACAGAAGTTTTGTCCTATTCTATTCTGTTAAGGCGTGGCCGAATTTGACAGGACTACTGTGTCCACATGGGCATGTATTGATTTCCAACTCCATGCATTTGCCAGTGAGTGCCTGAGTAACAGAGTCATGGCCAGGGACTAGGAAGAGTGTGAAGTTACCTCATCCAGATGATATCTATGGTTAAAACGCAAAGAGTTTGACGCAAACCAAGGTGGGTATGTAAGGAGAGCTCTCTTCTTGGACAGAGGGCTGAGCACCAACAATATGGTGGCTTATACAAGCCCAGTGTATGTCTTATTTTCTTTTTCATCAGAATACTCACTGGATGCATCCACGTTAGAGCACACTTCATGTACATCAGACCCGGAAAGGGGCATTTCAGGAGGTGGTTCGGAGTCAGACAATTCAAATATACTAGAGGTAGTTAAATTCTCCTCATCCAGTATGTTCTGTTGTAGATGCCCTTCCTCCTCCTCAGAGAACAGCTCCTTTCTGAACACAGAGGTATATGGAGAAGAGAATATTGAAACGGAGAAGAATTGGATACCATTGTTTTGTGGTGAGTCCTTATTAGTTATGAAGTGAGAGGTAAGAAGGCAGAGGGGATTCTTTTCAAAGAAGTGGAATAAGAAGCCAGGTGACATAGTGGTTTAGGTGTTGGACTCCCACATGGTTGGAGTCCAATCATGGTTGGAGTCCGATCATGGTTGCAGTCCCGAACCTGGAGGCTTGAAACTCATGCCAGGTGTATGTATGTGCACATGTGCCCAAAATCCCAGGAGGAGAATGCAGAAGGGATTGTGGTGTGGCCATCTCACCTGGGGGGGATAAGTTGTCATTTTCTCTCTTTCCCTGTCTCTTTCTCTCTGGCAAGTGCACGCTCCCTATAGCAAAAAATCTCTAAAAAAAGAAGAATAAAACCATCTGTATCTCATATCTGACTAGGACAGGGGGTGGCTGGCATGGGGTTGGGTAGAGGGGATGGAGAGGGATGTGGACAGCAGCAAGTGCTCAGTATAGAGGCCAGATGACGCACACAAGGAAGGAGACTCCTATCTCTCCAAAGGGTACAGTCACAGCAGGCAACACACGGAAGCCATCATGAGGCTGTAGTTACAACCCCCGTGCAATTTTTAAATTTAATTTTATTATATTTTATTTTATTTTATTTTATTTTATTTTTGGAGAGGTATTTGCTATAGGGCGCGTGCGCTCGCCAGAAAGACAGAGAGAGACAGAGAGACAGAAAGCGAGAAATCACCCCCCCGGGGGGATGGCCACGCCGCAATCCCTTCTCCTCCATTCTCCTCTCGAGATCTTGGGCACTCATGCACACGTGCCCGGTGTGAGTTTTAAGCCACTGGGTCTGGGACGCAAACCGCGGTCGACTACGTGGGAGTCCAGCGACATAGCCGTTACGTTAACTGCTGGTCCCAACCCTCGTGCAATTTTGTTCCACTTTACTTCCAGTGGCCCAGAGCATAAAGCTCCCCACCCCCAGACACCACTGTCTCAGAGATCATGGGCCTTCTTGACCTCATTCCCTCAATATTCTGGTATAATAGAAAATTTTTGTGCAGTTATTTTCTTTTCTTCTTTTTCCTTTTTTTTTTTTTTTTTTTTGGTCATGTAATCTCTGTCAACAAGCCAAGGACAATTTTGTGGAAATGAATGCAACTCATTTGGGTCTGTCCACTTAGGGGAGTATAGACGTTTTCCCAGAGTACAGAAAGTCCAAGAGATTGACTGTGGCTTCTAAGCTTGAGAATTTTTTTTTTTTTTTAAAGAGAGATGATTGTTATAGGGCTGTGTGCTCACTGGAGAGACAGAGAAACAGAAAGTGAGAAATCACCCCCCAAGGGGGATGGGCAAGCCGCAATCCCTTCTCCTCCATTCTCCTCTCAGGATTTGGGATAGCCACGGCACATGCTCCCAGTGTGAATTTCAAGTCATTGGGTCTGGGACTTGAACCACAGTCAATTATGTGGGAGTCCAACGACATAAGTATTATGCCATCTGCTGGTCCCTAAACTTGAGAAATTAATAGAAAGTTTCCACTGTCACCACTTTGCAGTGCTATTCCCACAGAAGTCCTTTCTCCTCACAAGTCACCCATGAATCAGCAACAGGAGAGGGGAGACAGGTTTCTAGGCAAGAGTATTGGCTGTCTTGCCAACATCCCTTAAGTGAAAAATGAAGCTGCCTTGTATAACAAAGGACCCCCTCTTACCTGAAAAATTCCTTTTTGTGAGCTATACTTATATCCCTGAACTGCACGATCTTTTTTTGAATCTCCTGGAAATTTTCTGTAAGTTCCTTCAGTTTTGCCTTCAGCTTTTCCACCTCCTTTCTTGACCCTTGAAGCTGGGCTCTAGAACTGACCTGAGTCTTTCTAAGACATTCAGTTTCTTGAGTGTTTTCTGTTGAGGAGAATAGAAGAGTACTTGTACCATGGGGTCAAAGCCCAACATTTGGTCTGAGAAGCAGAACTGAGGCAAACAAAAGAAGGCCCTGCATTAGTGGAAAAAGGGGGTGTTGGTTCACTCTATCGCACTGGGTAATGATACATCCTCTGGCTCTGCAATGCCCCTCATTCCACTGATGTAAGATGGTCAGCCCTGCTCTTAAAAAAGAAGATTTTGGTTTCTCATGCTCAGTGTTTTCTATATGCTCACACAACCTATTTGTTCAATCATCCCATCTCAAATTTTGCCAATGAGCAACTCAAGATATCGTTGATGCTTCATAGAATACAAGATCCTTGGACAGTTTTTTCTTAGAGGTTTTTGCTATAGGCCGTGTGCGCTTTCCAGAAAGACAAGAGAGAGAGACAGAGAGAGAGAGAAGGTGAGCAATCACCCACCAGGGGGATGGCCATGCTGCAATCCCTTCTCCTTCATTTTCCTCTTGGGATCGTGGGCATGCACACACGCACGCACGCACATGTGCCCGGCATGAGTTTAAGCCACGGGGTCCGGGACTAGAACCACGGTCGACTACACGGGAGTCCAGCGACATAGCAATTACGCCAACTGTTGGTCCCAAGCTTTAAATAGTTGTAAGACTGGGATTGGAAGGGCTAACCCTTGTCTTCAGGAGAAGTTCCAGCACAAGCAATGATGGCGGTGTCTTTTTTCTCACATTCAGATGACTGCTTGTGAGGCCATGCCAGCTAGGAGGAGAGGGACTAGAGCTCGGAGCAGAGGAATCATGGTGACGACACCTCTAAAAATACCACAAAAAAACCACTCAGTGTGAATGGACACAGATCCTCAAAGAAAATTGAGTGTAAGAATTAGCAAGGGAGGGGGAACCAGCAGTTAGTGTAATGGCTATGTCGCTGGACTCCCACGTAGTCGACCGCGGTTCGCGTCTCGGACCCGGTGGCTTACAACTCACGCCGGGCGCGTGTGCGTGCGTGCCCAAGATCCCGAGAGGAGAATGGAGGAGAAGGGATTGCGGCGTGACCATCCCCCCTGGGGGGTGATTTCTCGCTTTCTGTCTCTATGTCTCTCTCTGTCTGTCTGGCGAGCGCACGCGCCCTATAGCGAAAAACCTCTAAAAAAAAAAAAAATAATAAAAAAAAAAAAAAAAAAAAGAATTAGCAAGGGAGGCAGTAGGTGGCGTGGTGGTTGAGGTGTTGGACTCCCACATGGGCAACTGTAGCTTGAGTCCTGGACCTGGCAGCTTGCTTTCTCTCTTTCTTTCTCTCTCTCTCTCTCCCACTCTCTCTCTCTCCTTCTATCTCTCTCTCTCTCTGGTGAATTAAAATAATAAATAATTCTTTAAAAAAATAGGAATTAGCAAGAACATAGAAGAAGAGAGGTGATGTCACAGTGGAAGGTCTGTGAAATTCTGTTTATGTGCTAAGGTGTGGCAGAGTTTGATAGGATTCCTCCATTCTCCTCTCGGGATTTTGGGCATGCACATACACATGCCCTGTATGAATTTTTTTTTTTTCTTTTTTTGGAGAGGTTTTTGCTATAGGGCGTGTGCGCTCGCCAGACAGACAGAGACAGAGAGATAGAAAGCAGGAAATCACCCCCCAGGGGGGATGGCCACGCCGCAATCCCTTCTCCTCCATTCTCCTCTCGGGATCTTGGGCACGCACGCACATGCGCCCGGCGTGAGTTTAAGCCGCCGGGTCCGGGACTCGAACCGCGGTCGACTACGTGGGAGTCCAGCGACATAGCCATTATGCTAACTGCTGGTCCCGTATGAATTTTTTTTTAAGTTTTTTTTTTTTTTGAGAGGTTTTCGCTATAGGGCGCGTGCGCTTGCCAGACAGACAGAGAGAGACATAGAGACAGAAAGCGAGAAATCATCCCCCGGGGGGATGGTCATGCCACAATCCCTTCTCCTCCATTCTCCTTTCGGGATCTTGGGCACACACACACACGCGCCAGGCGTGAGTTTTAAGCCACCGGGTCCGAGACGCAAACTCCGGTCGACTACGTGGGAGTCCAGCGACATAGCCATTATGCTAACTGCTGGTTGCCCCCTGTATGAACTTTAAGCCACTCGGCCTAGAACTCAAACCGCGGTCGACTATGTGGGAGTCCGGTGATGTAACCATTACACCATCTGCTGGTCCCTGAGTTTGATAGGATTCCTCTACTGTTCACCCTGTTCCGTATTGATTCCAACACACGTATTTGCCAGCGAGTGACAGGATGACAGAGGTGTGGCCAGGGACTTGGAAGCATGCAGTTAGTTACCTCATGCAATTGATGCCTGTGCTTAAAACTCATTCATACAGTTTGACTCCAACCAAGGTGGGTATACAGGGTCCGTCTATGTAGAGACAGCTTTCTTCCTGGACAGAGGACTGAGCACCAAAATATGACAGCTACATGCAAGACCAGTGGGAGCCTTATTCTCTTTTTCATGAGAATACTCGCTGGCCACATCTGCATGCACATCACACCCAGAATCGGTTTTTTTTAGAAAGCAGGTCAGATGCAGACAGTTCAACTTTACCGGAGATGGTCAGATTCCGTCCATCCAGTGTGTTCTGTGGGACTTGATTCCTTTCCTTCTTGGCAGAGAGTAGCTCCTTTCTGAACACTTAACTGGGAGGTTTTTATTCTGATTTATTTATTTATTTATTTATTTATTTATTTATTTATTTATTTATTTTGGTGCTTCCTGGTTAATTATATAAATAAAAGGTAACAGAAGGCAGATGACCTATCTTTTCAAAGAAGTAGAAGTCATCCTCCTTTGACTAGGGCAGAGGGTGACCATCACTAGGATGTAGACAGGATAGAGCGGGATGTGGGGAGTAGCAGGTGCTCAGTACACTGGCCAGAGGGCACACAGAGGGCACAGAGAGCACACAGAGGGCACACAGAGGGCATAGAGGGCACACAGAGGGCACAGAGAGCCCACAAAGGGCACAGCACACAGAGGGCACACAGAGGGCACAGCACACAGAGGGCACAGAGAGAGCACACAGGGCACACAGAGGGCACACAGGGCACAGAGAGCACACAGAGAGCACACAGAGGGCACAGAGGGCACACAGAGGGCACACAGAGGGCACACAGAGAGCACACAGAGGGCACACAGAGAGCACACAGAGGGCACAGAGAGGGCATAGAGGGCACACAGAGGGCATAGAGGGCACACAGTGTACACAGAGAGCATACACACAGAGAACACACCATACACCTTCTCCATATAGAGCTGTCAGGACAGGTAGGACATCAGGGACCATAGCTTTTGTTCCCAATCCAAAGCATTTTTGCTCCTCTTGACTTCCTGGCTCCTGCGGGATTGTTGTCTCAGAGAGGTCCTGTGCCTTCTAGAACTTACTTTTTTTTTTTTTTTAATGTTGTGACGTAATGATTTTTTTTGTCTAGTTACATTTATCGTTTGGAAATAGTTGTCAACTAATCAAAGTTTATGTTGCAGAAAGAAATGCATCTGAGACATCTCTGTCCACTCCTGAGAGAACAGTTATTCTCCCTGAGTGTTGGACATTCACGAGATTAATTCTAGGTTACTTAATTTGAAGTATTAATGGAGGATGGAAAGCAATCTAAAAACCATGGGCAACATTCCTAACAGGGATTTTCATTGTTTGCTTGAAAAATGAAATAGTACAAGCGGCACTCTCTCTCCTAGTCTGCATGTCCGGACGTCAGCACTGCCTTGGTAACCTGTGTTATCTGGAGGCCGCTGGATTCTTCTCTTCTGTCCTGTGATTGTTTTGATTCTCTGCTAATCAATTTAGATAGAGCTAGTTATATGACATGATTTCTTCTTCACACATTGTACAGAGGCTTATACAAGTTCAAGAATGTAAGTTCTCTGTGGGAAATAAAAATCGCCTAGACAGTCACTCAAGTACCCAGCAAAATGCCTCAGTTTGTCTCTTATGAAAAGTGATGGCATCTGCCCTCCTGAGCCATCCAGTGTACAGTCCCGGGCCTGACAGATTGTCTCTGGAGGCCCTGCGCACTGTGCAGTTAATCATATCTTTTTCCCAGAGATTGCACAGAGCATGGTTAGCTGCCATCAAAGTGTTGTTGCTGCAAGATCCACATTTTTACCAAGAATTACCTTGTTTGTTTTGTTACCTTGATATGAGATTATTACTGATGCTAGACCGATGGATGGAATGATATATTCTTAGCAGGAAAGAATATTTGGTGTGACACAGAGGCAAGAAACCTGGGGCACTCCCAGGGGTAGGAGTGCAATGGCCCTTGCCTTCTTGTTCCCAAGGAAAACTCTAGACAGGGCAGTGATGGAGGTGTTTTTGTTCCAACACTCACAGGACTGCTTAGTGAGCAGATATTAATACAGAACAGGGAGACTGACTTAAGTTGAGTAACAGAGATAGCTGCATCTCCAGAGATAGAACCAAGGCTACCAACCTACTCAGTCATTGACATTCAGAGGATATTGTCCTAGAACAACAATTACCAAGAACGTCGCGCAAAATAACCCAAGTCCTGTCTTGAATGAGTTTATGGAGACGGCTGCTGTTCACATGCATCAGTGGTGGCTGCGAGTGTAGGACAACATTGTCGTTCTCTCCATTTTGTTTGCCTTCCTGTGGGGGCCCATAGTGACAGAGGTGCTGTCTGGCAATATTAAGGGAAGCAGGCTATCCCTATAACCGGATGTACTTAAAACTCAGTCCTAGGGACTACTTTTCACCAAGATGGCAGAGACAGCTCTCACCCCAGACGGAGGAACTGAGCACAGAGCAGATGGAGGCTACCTAGATGTCATTTGCATGTATCTGCTTTATAATGGCAGTACTCACGGGTACTGTCCTGAGCAAAATCCATTTCACGCTCATCAGACAGGAAGGCCAAGTGGCTAGGAGGGTGGCTGGAGTCAGAGGAGTCATGGTGACCATCCAGTGTGTCATTTTGGACTTCATTCACTTCCTCCTTTTCCTGCAGCTCCCTGCTGAGTCTGGTAAAGTAGAAAAGACAAAATATTAAGCCAAAAGGGATTGAACATCACAGTTTCTACAAATGGTCTTGATTAGAAGGTTAAGGAAGGGGGCCAGCAGATAGTATAGTGGTTGAGGTGCTAAACTCCCACATGGCTGACCATGGCTTGAGTCTTGGACCTCGTGGTTTCCTTTCTCACTTTCTCTCTCTGTCTCTTTGGTCAAATTAAAAAATAATAAATACAATTAAATAAATAATTCTTTTTTAAAAAGAGAAGACTAAAGAAGGAGTCACAAAGGGTCATCCCTCAAACAAGAAGAAAGCAATCTTTTTTTTTTTTTTTTTTAAGAGAGATGTTTGCTATAGGGCAGGTGTGCTCGCCTGAGAGACAGAGAAAGAAATTTAGAAATCACCCCCTAGGGGGTATGACCACACCACACCACAATCCCTTCTCCTCCATTCTCCTCTTGGGATTTAGGGCATGTGTACACAGGCACCTGGTGTATTTCAAGGCACCGGGTCCAGGACCTGACCCACAGTCAGTCATGTGAGAGTCCAGTGCCTTAACTACCATGTCACTTCCTGGTCCAGAAGTCAATATTTTAATGACTGGGGCTGAGTGACGCTTCCATGAGAGTGGAAGTGAGAGCAGCAGAGGCTCAGTGGACAGGCCACACGACGTGATGAGGACAGAGACTCAGCTCTCTGTAGGGTACAGTGATGACATGCAGCACACTGTGGAAACCACATTGGTAGTTATAGTTCCACTATGATTTTTCTTCTATTTTACTTGCAGGGTCCCAGTTTTTAGCTCCCGGGGCAATGTCGTCTCACAGAGATGGTGTGCCTTCTAAAATTTATTCTGTCAGTATTTTAACATGATGCAATTTTTTGTTGGTCTAGTTATATTTTTTTGATATAAAGTCCCTTCCAACAAACCAAGGACATCTTGCAGAAACAAACGCATCTTATCTAGTTCCATCCGCGCTGGCTAGAACAGGCAGTCTCCCTGAATGCGCAAAATCCCTGAGATTGGCTTTCAGTTGTTAAATTTAAGAAATTAACAGAAGGTGGAAATCAATGTGAGAACGGCCAAGAAAACAGACCACATTCTTGGTGGACAGAATGAATGAAATATAGTCCGCACTTTTTGCTTCTCTCAGGACCTGAGAAGTCTAGATGTCACCACTGCATTCACAGCCCATGATTATCAGACTTACTCGGGAACCGCTGTCTCTTCTTCCTTCTCATCTTTCTGACCGTTTCCTGTTTCTACAAATAAATCCAGATATAGCAAGTCACAGACGTTTCCTATTTAAACTCAGGGAAATAAGTATTCTGGGTGTGAAAACAGGATATTCTGAGAATAACATTCCGGGAAATATTAGGTTACGTCTGCTGAGAAGTGACCAGGCTTCCTTTCTTGGGTCACTGGGCAGACTGTTCTGGACGTACTGCCTTGGTCACTGCCTTCAGGGAGAGGCAGGGCTCACCCCAAAGATAATATTAATCCCAGTGCTAGGCTCTGTGGAGGGGGTTCCTATAGCTGTATTTCTCAATCTCCCAACCACATGACATTTGAGCCTTCCACTTCAGAGACAGGAAATGAGCAACTTAAAGACACATAAATAACTTGGCAAAAGAGTTCAACTGTATTTGACAGAGTCAGAATTCACATGGGGGACCAGCAATTAGCGTAGTGGCTATGTTGCTGGACTCCCATGTAGTCAACCATGGTTCAAGTCCCGGACTCGCTGGTTTAAACTCACACCAGACGCTTGTGCTTGCCTGCCCAAGATCCCGAGAGGAGAATGGAGGAGAAGGGATTGCAGCATGACCATTCCCTCTGGGGGATGATTTCTCGCTTTCTTTCTCTCTGTCTCTGTCTTTCTGGCGAGTGCATGTGCTCTACAGCAGAAAAGAAAAAATCTAAAAAAAAAAAAGAGGAAAAAAAAAAAGAATTCACATCCCTGTGGTCGGACTCTGAATCATGTTATTGAGCTCTGCAGCCTCTTAAGTAAAAGTTAGCTACAGCATGAAGAAGTAACTTCCTGTAGATTTAGCAAGGTCCCTAAGAACTACAGGGCTAAAGATTCCTTTGAGTTCAGTATTTCAAGAAGGATCAAGTGTCTTGAAGGTAACAAACTAGATATACTGAGTAAAATCTAGGAGATAATACCACAAGGACATGAAAGAAATATAATAGGGGCCGGCAGGTGGTGGTTATGATACTGGACTCTCACAAGGCTGGTTGCAGTTCGAGTCTGTGGGGACACGTTTAAGAGAGAATCTGAGGTGTGGGGACATGCTCTGAGCAAACACCACATGCTCTTTTGGGGTTTGGCAGAGCCTTGTAACTTGTCTTTCCCTGACCTTGGCTACAGACAGAGCAAGGGTGGAAATTGCTAGGGGCGTTCCAACAGACACATCTGATGGACTTCAAGAAACATCTTGACCCCAATTAGTAAAGTCCAATCCCTGCTCTGCATCTGAAAGGTTCTTTAGCCTACTCTGGGTGTGGTGGTGCACTCCTTATGGAGAAGTTCTTTAGCTCCTTCCCCACACCTTACAGCTAGTTCTCTGCATTAGAAAGGAAGATGAGATTTTCTCTTGATGGGATTACCAAGGGATACACATGGCCTGGTGTGACTAAGCCCTCATAGATTTATTAACTGCTTCTTATTATCTGTAACCTGGCAACCAATGTATGAAGTGTCGTAAAACATACATACGTAAGGTCTCCTTGTTCTATAAATAAAGACGTCCAGTTCATCTGGGCGGCACAAGTTGTTTGGGCTACCTAGACTCAAGCTGCCTGTGTCCGTTTCTACTCTAATCCTTTGCCTCATTCTTCCCAATTCCCAGGTCCTGGTAAGATGGAGGGCTTTCTCTTTCTTGTCCTCTTTCTCTTCCTCACCAGCAGCCCCCTGATCGTGATTCAGCCAGACCCAAGCCCTGGGGCGGACGCCGACACGAGTCCAGGACCCGGTGACTTGGTTTCTCTCTTTCTCTCCCTGGTCAAACTGAAGACTAATAATAATCAATAAAATGAAATAATTATTTAAAAAAAGAAATATAACAAACATTAAAAAAGTTTTTGGTAAATTAGAAGTAACCATGAACTATCAGTGTTTACTCTGTGTCAGACATTGTTTATTTATTATTATTTGTTTTTTTGGAGAAGTTTTTGCTATACGGTGCGTGCGCTTACGAGAAAGACAGAGAGAGAGAGAGAGAGAGAGAGAAAGCGAGAAATCACCCCCCAGAGGGGATGGCCATGACACAATCCCTTCTCCATTCTCCTCTCGGGATCTTGGGCACGCACACACATGCGCCCAGCCTGAGTTTAAGCCACCGGGTCTGGGACTTGAACCATGGTTGACTACGTGGGAGTTCAGCAACGTAGCCCATTATGCCATCTGCTGGTCCCAAACAGTGCTTTTCTTATAGATCTCTACAGGAACTTGAATTCAATGGAAGTTCATTAGTCCAGACATTTAGACCAACAGTGATGTTACCTGTCTGCAGGTTCTGATACGGTACAGACGGTATCCTGATAAAAATGGGTTGGTCTGTTGCTGAGAAAAAGCAGCAGTTCTGTGCCTAGAACAAGAATCAATAACTAGGGTTTTGGGACCAGCAGATGGCATGGTTCTGTCGCTGGCCTCCTACATGTCTGACTGTAGTTCAAGTACCCGACTCAGTGGCCTGAAACTTATGCTGGGCACATGTGTATGTGAGCCCAAAATCCCGAGAGGAGAATGGAGGAGAAGGGATTGTAGGCGTGGCCATCTCCCCTAGGTGATTTCTTGCTTTCTGACTCACTGGTGAGCACACGGGTCCTAATAGCAAAAATCTCTCTAGATAAATATATATATAAACTGGAGTTTAGTTCTAGTCCCACACTGCAACTCATTAGAATCTTGGGAAGGTTTTTCCATCCTCATCAAATTGAGGGCAAAATTCCCACTTCCTGCACTCTAGGATGGCAAAATACGATTTATCATGATGAAGGGGCAAGAAGAATCATGTCTATATTTTCTCAGAAGCCACACGATCGTTCATTACACTGGTGATGGTGAACCTAGAGAACTTACTGTATTTCTGCAGTTGGTTGGCCAGGGAGGAGGCAGTAGCCTCCAATGTCAGAAATTTCTCTTTTGGATCTTGGGACGGCTGTTGACTCATGGTTAGTTGGAAACGCAATTGCTGATTAACTTCTAAGATGCTCCTTTCTGTCCCCGGATCATATGAAGGCCTGAGGGATACTGTCGCGTCGATGTTTGTGGCAGAAGGGATAGAGCTAGAGACCAGGGAGAAAAAAAAAAAAAAAAAAAAAAAAAAAAAAAAAAAAAAAAAAAAACGAACACAGAATGAGCTGAAAATCAGTGAAATCAAATAGGCTTTTTCGGTAATGAGGGATCACAACAACGAAACCTTGACTTACGGTTGTGAAGAAGTTGAACACCACCCCACAATGCTTGAAAGTCTTTTATCCCAAAAGCAAGGTTCAAGAGCCAGAGCTCAGAGCTGACCCCAGCACACTGAGGGAGGCAGGCTTGAGGTGCCAGTTTACAACAAGTAGTTGCAATAACAGAAAAGAAGGTGGGGGAGGTGTTATGGAATCTTTGGAATCCCTGTCTACAGCTTGCCTGGGCCCCGCTGATATACAAGGACCCTGTTGCCTGAAGGTCACGGCTGATAGGGACCCAACCTCAGTAGCTGCTCTTAATAGTGCTATACCCTTGTGTCCCTCCCACAGACCTACTTCTTTCCCAGAAGTTCTCAGTCTTTTCATGGCTTATACTTAAGTATTTATAAAATCATCAAGGCAGAAATAATTTCTCAAGTTTTCTTATTGCCTGTCAAGAAGTCACCCCACCGTTTTTTGAATATTAAACAGCTCTTAATGCTTTCCCTCTAGTAAAAACATGTAAAACTCTGTGATGCAGAAATGTAACACTGTTGGGCCAGTTGGTGGTGTGGTGGTTAAGGCAGCTGGATCTCACATGGCCTACTGCGTGCTTTGAGTCCTGAACTCGGTACCTTGAAAAACATGCCAGGTGCGTGCGCATATGTGCCGGAAATCCCAAGAGGAGAATGGAGGAGAAAGAAAAGATTATGGGGGAACCAGCAGTTAGCGTAATGACTATGTCGCTGGACTACCATGTAGTCGACCATGGTTCGTGTCCCGGACCCGGCGGCTTAAAACTCACACCGGGCGCGTGTGCGTGCGTGCCCAAGATCCCGAGAGGAGAATGGAGGAGAAGGGATTGCGGCATGACCATCCCCCCTGGGGGGTGATTTCTCGCTTTCTGTCTCTAATGTCTCTCTCTGTCTGTCTGGCAAGCGCACGAGCCCTATAGCGAAAAAATCTCTCAAAAAAAAAAAAAAAAAAAAAGAAAAAAGAAAGAAAGAAAGAAAGGATTATGGCATGATTGTTTCCCCTGGGGGAAGATTTCTCACTGTCTCTCTCTTTCTGCCTTTCTCTCTCTCTCTTTGGTGAATACATATGCTCTATAGCAAAAACTAAAACTAAAACAAACAACAACAACAAAAAACAGAACACAAAACGTAACACTGTCATGATGTTCTTCCTTGAATCTTTTCCCACGTGTCCCAAATCCATTAAAAAGTATAGAACAGGGACCAGCAGATGGCATGGTGGTTAAGGTGCTGGACTCCCACATGGCTAACTGTGGTTCAAGTCCTGGACCTGGCTTGAAAATCATGCTGGGTTCCTGTGTATGCATGCCTAAAATCCCAGGAGGAAATTGGGGGGAAGGGATTACAGTGCATCCATCCCCACTGGGTGGGGTGGGGGTGATTTCTGACTTTCTCCGTCTCTCTCTCCAGGGTGCACACACTCATGGCAAAAACCTAAGAAAGGTACGGGACAAAAAGCAGTATGTAAAACTAACTGAATAAAGGGTTGAAAAATATTTCTGTCCTATTGTCTCAATACTTTTCTTTCTGCCTTCAGGATACCCTCTTGCAAGTGTCCAGAAGCAAATGTGCCCTATTAGCAATGGGCACATCTAGTATCCGCATCGTAGTCGCTTTTTTTTCCTGGAGAGATTTTCGCTATAGGGCACGTGTGCATGCCAGAAAGACAGAGACAGAGAGACAGAAAGCAAGAAATCACCCCCCAGGGGGGATGGCCACACCACAATCCCTTCTCCTCCATTCTCCTCTCGGGATCTTGGGCACGCACGTACACGAGCCCGGCGTGTTTAAGCCACCAGGTCCGGGACTCAAACCGTGGTAGACTACGTGGGAGTCCAGCAACATAGTCATAACTCCAACTGCTGGTCCCCGCATCATAGTTTCTGAATACCATTTTCCACTAAAAATAAACTGGGGTGGGGCCAGCAGGTGGCATGGTAGTTAAGGTGCTGGATTCCCATATGGCTGACCGCAGTTTGAGTCCTGGACCTGGTGGCTTGCTTTCTCACTTTCCCTTTCTTGCTCGCTCTCTGTCTCTCTGGTCAAACTGAATAATAATAAAGTAAAAACAAACAAAACAACAACAAAAAACTGGGATGAGGGACTGGCAGGTGTGGTGGTTAAGGTGCTAGAGTCCCACATGGTTGACTGGACCTGGCAGCTTGCTTTTTCACTTTTTCTCCTCCCTCCGTCCCAAACCATGAGCATGTGTGCCCTACAGCAAATTAAGTAATAATAATAATAATAATTAATAAATAGAATACGGGCCAGCGTGGTGGTTAAGGAGATGGACTCCCAAGTAGTTGACTACAGTTCATGTCGTGGGCCCAGTGGATTGAAACTTGTGCCAGGTGCCCAAAATTCCGAGAGGAGAATGGAGGAGAAGGGACTGAGGCTTGAAAAACATGCGTTTACGCAGGACTCAAACCACAGTCTACTACATGGGAGTCCAGCGACACAGACATTATGCTAACTGGTAGTGCGAGGAGGAGCTTTTTTTCTGCATCTATGTCAGGAGGTATTTTATTCTATCAATCTTGTCTCCCTGGCACCAGCAGCTCAGGGCACTGTGCACCACATCAGGCTTGGCCATGAGGGGGTGGTACTAGGACACCGCCTTTTCTCATCTGGGACAGTGAGGAGCAGTCTTGCAGGAGGCTAAATTCTCCAGGCTTGGCCAGTAGCTGAGAGTCATGCAGAAGCCCAGGTCCTGTACTTTGGGGTTGCCCCAGCTCTGAGAGTGTCCTGTGCTGCCCTGGCCTCCAGAACTGGACAGGGGTGCTCAGCCAGGGCACCCCACTCTGTCTCACCAGCACTGACCCCTGAAGGCTGCTGATCAGGGAAGCGCTGGCCTCAGTGAACACGTTCCTCCTCTTCCTCAGACTGTGGCCGCCCTTCCCAGTGTCCTGGAGCCTGTGCTGTGCAGACAGGGAGGGGCAGGGGGCAGGGAGGACTGAGGCTGGGGAGAGGGAGGAACTGGAGGATGAAGAGGAGGGTGAGGAGAAGCAGAGAGAGGGGGTCTGAGTGAGACAGAGCAGGAGGAGGGACAAGCCCAGGACTTTCCAAACCAGTTCTGACCTCATCAGCCTCCTGGACAACTGGGAGGGGCAGCCTGGACAACTGGGAGAGGACAGCTGCAGAGAAAAGGAAAGGGACACTTCCTTGGGGAGAGGGAGGCCTGGAGACCTCTTCCATGTCCCTAATCCCAGAGGGGATTAAATCTCATCCCTGGAAACACAAACCTGAAGACACAGAGAACCTGGTGAGGGGCAGCTCCTCCCGCCATAGATGAGGGCCTGGGCTGCTGCTGACCAGGAGAAAATCCTGGGACAGAGATTCTCGGGGAATGCAGGAGACTGGGAAAGGACTCCTCCAAGGGTACTGAGACCTGAGGCACTGAGCCAGGGTGGTTCTATGGTGTAATGGTGAGCACTCTGGACTCTGAGTCCAGTGATCTCAGTTCAAGTCTCAGTGGGACCTCATTGGCCAGGTGTTTACTGTTTGCTCTGGCTGCCCCAACCCTCTCCAGGGATACCCACCTCACACTCAGTAAATGGGAGCGTCTTCCTTTTCTGCCTCCATTTCCTCCACGGAGCCCCAGCCCCACGCACCCCCTCCAGGAGTCCGACTCCCAGAAACCGGGTCACCACTGTCTAGGAATGCGATGATTCCAGTGTCTCCCTTCCACAATTCATATTTAAGAAATTCAGTGAGGTAGAAGTCATGGAGGCATAAAGTGGGGAGCCAGAGGAATGTGGGACATTGGTCAGGTGGGGTGCCTGTTGGCCGCTGTCAGCCTTCAAGTGGATAGGAGTCAGGAAGAGGGCAGTGGAGTGGTTTCTAAACGCGGAATTGGGGAAGAGTTAAAAGTAGGCTCCCGCTGAGCCTGAACCACTGACCTCCCGACTAACAGCCAAATTGCACTAACAGATTGCACCGCAGGGACCCGGTGCCCACTGTCTTCCCAACGCTGTAGGTTACGCTGACGCCCTCAGCGGTTGACTGTGCGTTCAGTCAAGCACCAGAGGGCAGGTTCCAAAGCCACAGAAAACTGGACACAGCGGCGAGTTGCGGTCTTGGTCGCGGTACAAACCCGTGCGTTGGGTAACGGTTCCGAAGCTGGAGCGCCCCAGACGGTTTTTGCCCTGCCCGGCCCCTCGGCTGCGGCACGAGCAGCGCCCGGCCTGAGCCGCGGGGTCTCGGGGAGGCAGAGCGGCACGTGGGCGCCAGTCCTGGCGATCCCAGTCCTTCCCGTTCTTTGTGCAGCCTTCCCCGGGACTGGCCCGGGCCCGCTGCCGAGCGGTCCTCCCTGCAGCTGCGCAGCTTCCGCTGCCGCCCTCGGACTCCCGCGCCCAGCCCCGGGCAGGGGGCACTCTTCCCGGGCAGGGTCCTGGTGGTGGTCGCTCTGGGTCCCCTCTGGGAGGACGAGGTCTGCCACTCAGCTGGCGCTCCATTAGCACTTCTTGAATGAGAATACGAGGTCGGCTTTAGGTTTCAGTCCTCTGGGGAACTCTGAGGGTGGGAATCGCTAGAAGTTTTGGGAAGTTCTTTTTCTCAGGGAAATTCTTTCGAAAAGCCTTTATTTAGGTAGATTTCTCAGCCTCATCTGAAGTGGCAACTAGCAAGGCCTGCATGACACCTGCAGTGCGGTTTAGCTCGGGGCTCTTTTTTTCTTTAAAGAATTATTTAATTTATTCAATCATTTTCATTTGACCAGAGAAAGACACACAGAGAGAAGGAGAGCGAGAAAGCTAGCCACCTGGTCCAGGACTCTAACCATGGTTGGCCATGTGGGGAGTGTCCAGCACCTTAACCTCCATTCACCAGCCGTCCTAGAAAGATTTGTTTTTAGAGCGAGCCTGTGCACCAGAGAGATAGAAAGCAAAGCACTCAAGTACCTTACTGCTCTTTAACAATTATTTCCCAGAACTAGAGGGAAAACTGTGCACCTGGGAACCCCAAATCCTGGAAAGAGTGGAA